>CAMZMU010000043.1:32084715-32443649 GCA_947311845.1 Poa pratensis
AGAGAATGAAAGTATGAGTTTAAAATAAGAGCTACAAATACAAGGGAGATATCAAGGTTGGAGATAGTATATAGATCTCCATAATTTTGGGAACACACAATTTTGGAAATATTTTACTTCTCAAATACTAGTATTAGTTTGGTTGTTGATAAACCAAGTATCATTGAAATGAAGTTGGCCCAAATAAGAATGGAAAATATATATGGAAATATTTTCTTGTCATAACATGATCACCCAAGTTAAATATATTTTTATATTGGTTGGGTCTTATATTTACTAGTCAAACAACTTAAACAACAAGTCACACAAGTTCCAACATAGCAATGGGAAGGAAAAACACAATCATCAGTAAAACATTTCAAAAAGTTTTGTTGGTTCTGAATTTTGGTCTTCTAAAACAAGTTTTTCTTAGTTCCAAAATTTGGGATGTTACAGCCCACTGCGAGAGCCTCGGCACCCGGCTTGCTTTGCCTCGGTGGTTCACCCACGAAGCAACGGGCAGGCTGAGCGAGCGAATTGCTGAAGTGCTCAAGGGCCTCAAGACAAGAAGCTTCAACCGCCTCAAGGCCCACGGCAAGAACTGGATTGAAGAGCTCCCCTCTGTGCTCTGGTCCATCCGCACCACTGCCACGAAGCCCACTGGAGAAAAACGCCGTTCGCTCTCGTCTATGACGCTGAAGCAGTCCTCCACACCGAGATCTAGCATGGGTCCCCACGGATCCTTGCTTTCAACGAGGACGATCAAGAGGAGCTCCACAATGACGACCTGCTGCTGCTCGATGGACTACTAGTCGCCGCGCTGCCCTCGGGCGGCAAAGTACCAGCAAGATCTGCGCCGCTACCAAGCCGCCACATACGGCCGCGCACCCTCGAGACTGGCGATCTCGTCCTGAGGAGGATACCTCCAGGGAAGGCCTCCACAAGCTCTCGCTCATATGTGGGAAGGCCCCTACAGGGTCGCGCACATCGTCATGCCCGGCGCGGTACGCCTCGAGACGGAAGACGGCACCCGGTCAAAAACTCGTGGAACATCGAGCATCTACGCAAGTTCTACCGTGATCAAGTCACAGCAGGCATTTTTTGTCTCAAGAGGGAAGCACGCATCTTCACCTCCCAGCTTCACCAAGCTTTTCCCTTCACGAGGGCCATCTCCACTGAGAGCTCTCTACAACGCGTCGCCACGGGCCCGAGAAGCCTCAGCCACTCCATGTGGAACCCATGCCCAGACATGGCGGACTTTGTTCTGGCCTCGCAAGTGTAATGAACAATTTCAGGTCATCATGAACCTTGCGCCTCGGCGCCATTATGTAATATCGCTTGGTGAGTTGTTTTTCTTACGTTCATTCGCGCTCACATTTTTCCCCCATGCGCACCTCGCGAGCGGGGGCTGAGCACGGTGCCTGTGTCTCGGGAGCATCCCAGCAGCATCGCAAAACCCAAAGGATCCGAGCTCTAACTCGTGGTTCTCCGCCCACGACCGTTATCTCACCAAAGACATCTGACTCGTGGGCTAGCTCCCATGCACGTCACCTCACCAAGGACCTTGGTGCTTATTCTCCTCGTGAGATACCCATGAGGAAACTTATGATCGCGCATGAGTTGTACAACCGTGCATTGCTTGTGGTGTGATTCTCTCTCTCCAACGCAGGGAACAAGGCGACCTACAAGGCTGCGGAGCTCCAAACCAGCCTCAGGCAACCTCGAAGAGAAAATGCCTCGCCAGGGAACACGACACCCTCCACGAGGCAAACGGCGAACGCCTCGCAAAAGCTAAGTCCAGAACTTACGCCACACGAGTTCCATCCCTCTCGCTGGTTTTGTCGCCCCTCGAGCCTCTCTTTTTTCTCTCTTACGCCTCATGGGCTGCTGGCACACGTCAAAGGGGTGCTCCCGAGCATCGCGCCTCGAGAGCTCTTACCTCTCTAAGCCTTACGCACCCCCCGCCTTGTCGAGCCCTGACTCCGGCATACCGAAACGGCGGTGCTATTTGCGTTGAAAGCAGGGTCCAACGACGTAGAGCAAAAAGACATGAGGAAACAGATAAAAAGGCCTCCCGAGGGCACTCACACTTGCATAAAATAAAAGTGTCTTTACAAACCATTAAAAAATGGAAATGGCAAATCCTAAGATAACTAGTGCTCCAGGCACAGCACTCCGCGGGAGCGGCTTAAAGCAGCAGGGCTGTCGTCGTCGTCGTCGTCGCCGTCAACAGCCTCATCGTCCTCCACCTCAGCGCCATTCCGCCGTCGCCCTCCTGGGCCGAGTCATCCTCGACCCTCTTGAAGCGCTGGACGTACTTCTCCACGTCATCCCACACCGAGGCGTCCAGCTTCAAGGCGAGCTTCCGATCCAGGGGCTCTGTCACGGCCGCGAAGTCGAAGCCAGGATGGAGATGCGCAAGGTTGGCGAAGACTTGGCCGACCGCAACGCCAAGGAACTCGCGGCTCTCGTTGTCGACCAGGTCGTCGAGGTTCGTCACGACCTCCTCAAGGCTGGTGAGGAGCTGCTCGAAGAAGCCGAGGTAGGTGGCGACGTCAGAATTCCCCTCGGCAGGAAGTACGGGGGCCTCGGCTCCCAGGCGACCCGCGACGGTCCGCGCACGGCTCACCAGGGAGAGGAACATGCGTTCCCGCTGGCGCGACAGGACCCGCACAGCCTGAGCGCTCTGCCGAGCCTCCTCGACAAGCTCTACAATAGGCTCCACCTGCTGCTGCATCTCAGTCATGTCCTGCGTCAAGGAAGCAAGGTCCTGCTCCGCGCGCTTTTGAGCCTCCACAGCAGCCTGAGGCGGGAGTCAAATCGCTTCTTCTGGGCCTCGAGCTCCCTGATGCGAGCATTGAGCTCGTCACATTTCTTCGTGAAGCGCTCCTCCTGCATCTTGGCCTTCTTCGCGAACTCCTTGGAGCAGTTGTCGCGGAAGAGCTTCTCCTTGGTCGCAGACTCCTCCTGCATCTTCTCCTCTTTCTTGTGGAGGTTCTCATTGGTCTGCGCGAGCGCTTCTCGTAGAACTCCTCGTCCTGGGTCACCTTGCTCTCGCGAGACTCTAGGTGTTCCCGCTGCGCGGATTGATCGTCTCTCTCGATCTGCTCAACCTGCTCCTCGCGCTTGCGCAGCTCAAGCTCGCGGGAGTCGAGGTCTGCCCCGCGCTGCACGATCAGCCCTTCGCGGATGCGCAGATCCTCGCGGAACTTCTCCAAGCTCTGCCGCACGTTCTCTGACTCGGCGATGATCCCCGCCTCGTGGTCCACAAGCTCTTGGTGCTTGGTGAGACCGCCGCCTCGCGTGCCGCCAGCTCCTGGTGCTTGGTCTCAGTCTCCGCCTCGAGAGCCTCGCGCCTAGCACTCAAGTCCGCGAGGGTCTCTTCAACCTCGCGGACCACGCTGATGCGGATATCTAAAGCAGAGCGCAGCGCCGCCTCGCGTTGCGCCTGGGCCGCCTCGTCCTTCCGGCGCAGCGCTCCACGGTCTCCTGGAGGCAGGCCCAGCCCCGCGCCAGGGCGTCGACCCCGCAGGACTAAGGCCCATGTCTCACCAGAAGGCCTGGAGGCGCCGGCGCCTGCCGAGGACTCTGGAACGTCACGCCTTGGCTCGGAGTAGCCTCGAGGCGCGCCTGGGGGCTCTGGTGAGAGCCTCCCTCTTCTTCCACGCCGGGGGCATTCTGGGGGCTCAAAGCGCCCTCGCCATCAGCCCCACCATCTTTCTGCCGCTGGGGTGCATCTTCTTCTCCCCCAGGGGCAGGGTTTGGTCTCTCTGCTGAGGCCGCCACCGCGGCAGCCTCAGTGTCCATCGCCGGCTCTTCAGGGCCCGCGCTTGGTGAAGGCGACGGCACGGTAGCCTCCTCCATCTCAAAATCAGCGTGCGTCTCCGCCGACGCCGCTGTCTCCGCCGCGCGCTCCTTCGCCGGCAACGCGGTCCTCGCCGCATCTTCCTCCGTCACCTTCTCTTGCCGCGCAGGAGGCGTCAGGCCGCGCTCCTCCGCCTCAGGAGGCGGCGCTGCAGTCTCGGGAGAAGGAGCGGTGGCCTCGTGAGGCACCACCTCAGCCATAGGCGCTGCAGACGCCGCTGCAGCGCTGGGGATCTCTCCAAGTCTCCGGAGCCTCCGCCGCTTTGGCTCCTCGGGGCGCCTGGAGAGGAAAAGGTTCAGAAATCCCTCGAGAGGTCTACACAAGAACGACATCAAATATGAAGGAAGCGAAAGGGGAACGAGTGGAGTAATGGCCGCCTGCGCCGAGCTTTCCGCCTTTTATCGGCTCATCGAGCCGTTACCAAGACGTGGTGGGACCCACCACTACGCCCGTTACTTCAGAGGAGAACGTGGGATCATGTCCGGCCGCGACGCTCCACGTGTCTCGGGCCAAGCAGGCTTCTTTGGGCCCACGACGATTTGCCTCCATCTGTGAAACTCCAGCGTGCCCATCGCGGGCCCAGGGGCTACTGTCGGCCTAGTGGAAACCAGGGTACCAGGGGCCGGCCTGCCACAGTCCTCGACGCTCCGCATGAAATTTCTACTAAGGACCAGGCGTTCAGCCTGGCGAGCCTCGCGAGGGACTTTTCCCCTCGCAAGGGTTTCTTCACTCGGCTGAGCATTTCTGCTAAGGACCAGATGCTCGGCCTAAGGGCCTCGAGAAGAACTCTTCCCTCGGGAGGGCCTCCCCTGTCCAGAAAAACACCAAGTCCTGGCGCATCTCCGCGCCACCCTCGCGAGGCCTCCCTCGCGAGGCGTCAACTACCGAACCTCGGCGAGGCTCCAGGCCCTCGCGGGGTTCCTTCAAGTGGAAGCAAGCTCCTGCACCCCGCTGCAGAGCGCACATGGGCTCTGCACCCGCCGCAGAGTGACGCCCGCGCCTGCGCGCGATGACGACGACGCCGCAGTTGCCGTTTTCGTGTATAAAGCAGTCAACAAAGCTGGGGCAAGCAAAGCGGACTCCAAGGATTGCCATTTTGGTGATAAAGTGGCCGGCCGCCGCTACGCTCCAAGTGCGATGTCACCGTGGGGCACGCCACAGGACTCTGCAGCGCCAGCCCACCGTCCTGGATGGACGGTGGCTTTTTCTGCCAAGACGACGTGCTCTCTGCCATGGACCGCGTCCATGGACACCCCCGACGCCGTGCGCTGCGCTCCACCTTTGCCACCATGTAGATTTCCCTTCCCGCCTGTAGTTTTCAGGGAAGAGGACGAGGCAGTATATAAGGAGGCAGCGTACGACCAAGGAGGGGGATCCCGCATTCACCAGCTCATTCTACATTTCACCAGCCACGTCTGAAGGAGAAGACTGAGCTCGTTCCACCATAGTCCACCATAGCCATAGTTGTGCCCTCGGCAAGCACCTTGTACTGTGAACCTCTCCAAGCAGTGCAATATATCTTAGCAGTACGTAGGGCCATTACACCTCACGGTGGGCCTGAACCTGGGTAGCGGCTCGTGTTTCCTCTCTGTCGTGATGTTCCTCACCGAGCTCAACGAGCATCGTCGCCGAGGTTGTTGAGGATTTGTTTGACGTTGTGTTCAGCCCCTTACTCGATTCCTGGCACTTGAGAGACACCCCTAGTTCCCAGGAACTCCGGCGGGGCGCTGCCGGCGTGGTCTCCTTCCCCTCCAACAACATCTCCACCGACACCATGATGAAGAGGGAGTAGTCCACCCCTGGACTATGGGTTTGTGGAAGTAACTTATGTATCTCTCCTCTCTATGAGCTTCACTAACTAGTACCGTATGAGCTACTGAACATGATTACGGTCATCTATGTAATTCCTTTGTGGTGGATCTTTATTATGAGTTAATACATGTTTGAGATTGCAATGGTTTTGTTTCAGTTATGAAAGGAGATGCATATTATGTACCCCGTTCTTATTTACTTGTCATGATCAAGCATGTTTATGAGAGCATGTGAGGGGGAACGTGTGCATTAGTTGGAGTAACGGGGGGTGGCTAGTGCAGTGAACGTGACAGATAGTTCTGCGATCCACTTGGGTTTTCTACCTTACTTTGTTGCCTCACTAGGGATAAACAAAAATACCATGCTACCGGAGAGTGGATGTGACCTTGGCCACTACCTCCATGACTACATCTAGCATGTTCTTATTTTAACTTCATGTCATTGAACTTATTGCTATGCTCTGATTTATCTTAATTACTAAGGTGTTATGATTTAGTTCGCATCTTGGTGGAGCATAAGAGAGAGAACAACTTATACTTGAGATCTCTATGTTAGGACGTGATGCCCATATTATTAATAACTTGTCAAACCATGTCTTGCCATCTTTCATGTTAATTTTAGTGTTCCATTGTCTACCACGTTATCAAGAGAGAGTGCATTTGTGAAACCATGAACCCCGGTCCATTTTTAATCATAAGAAACACCTTTCCAACACTTTTATCACCACTTTTGTTTGCTGCCATTATTAAATCCGAAAATACAAAAATACTTTTACATCTTGCATTGATCATAAAAAACCCAAAAATATCATTTATCATTGTTTCCACCATCATTGCATATTTATTTTACCACATTGCATATTTACTACTGTTTGCATATTTATTTTATTATCATTCTCACACCTTGTGCTTGACAACCACTTGGTGAGGTTGAGGGCACAAAACAATTTATTTTGTTGCAGGTTCCCAAGAGAAGGATAAGGAGATAACACCTGAAATACTGGTTCCCCGAGAGTTCGATATTAAACCTCGAGTCACCCCTCGTGGGGAAAACTGTCTTCCACTACTACATACACTCTGCACTTGGAGTCTCAACCTAACCCATTTACTTTTCACGCAGGTAACTACGTGAAGGGCCATCAAGACCGTTTTCTGGCGCCGTTGTCAGGGGAGCGAAGAAGCAAAACCGCATCAAGATTCCCTCGTCAACTACGCGCCTGTCATAGTAGCATCATTGGGTATCAAGACGTTTTCTGGCGCCGTTGCCGGGGAACCATAGCTGAAAGGTTTATCCAAGGATCACTCACATCAAGTCAACTTCATCACCAACTTGTGTAACAACCTAAGCTTGGGGAGGTTGCACCTACGTGAGCATCATCTTATCCATCTTTACCTACAATCATTTTATTTTGTTTTGTTCTTGTCTTGCATATCATCTTTATATTTCGGTTTGCATATTTATATTCAGTTTTGCATTTTGTGTTGCATTTGTTATTTCAGTTGCATTAGTGTCATTTTACTTTCAGTTTTGCATAAAAAATTAAAAACACATAAAAACTTGTTAAAATGGGAGATAGAACTAAATTGTGTGACTACACAAACACTCCTAATGATCAATTTATTGCTAAGCCTATCACCACACCTGAGATTACTGCTGAGAGCTATGAAGTTAGTCCTAGTTTGTTAAACTTGATAACTAGGGAACAATTTGGTGGTAGTGCTGTTGAGGATGCCTCTATGCATCTTCATGATTTTATTGAAATCTGTGACATGCAAAAGTTTAAAAATGTTGAAAGTAATGTCTTAAAACTGAAGTTATTTCCTTTCTCACTTAGAGGAAAAGCTAAAGAGTGGCTACATTCATTACCTACTGGTAGTATTAATTCTTGGGATGATTTAAAAGAAGCTTTCATTAAGAAATATTATCCCCCTGTTAAAATACTGCAAAATAGAAACAATATCCTCTCTTTTAGGCAAAATGAAAATGAACATGTTGCCATGGCTTGGGATAGGATTAAACTCATGCTTAGAACTTGTCCATCACATGGGGTTAATGAATGGACCATTTTACACTCTTTTTACAATGGTCTAAATTACATGTCTAGAAATATACTTGATTCAGCTGCTGGAGGTGCTTTCATGGGAAAAACTATATTAGAAGCTAAGAACATTTTGGAAAGTATCTTGCAAAATTATAGTCAATGGCATACTGATAGAGCACCTAGTTCATCTAAGAAAGTGAACTCTATAGAAGAAACAAATGATTTGTCATCTAAAATGGACACCATTCTTGCTTTTATTAATAAACAAAATTTTGAAAATATGCCTTTGCAAGAACTAGTTGGTAATAATCCTGAAAATGTTGATGTCAACTTCATTAGGAACTATGGTAATAATGGGTATGGTAACAACAATTATAACTCTTATAATAAACCCCCATATGTTCCTAACAACCGTCCTTTAGTGCCATATCCTAATGCTAATGATAAATGGAAGCCTATGTCATCAAGCAATGATAATTTCGAAGCAAATAAAATTCTTATTGAACAAGTTGCTAGTCATAATACCATGATACAAGAGTTGAATAAATCTGTTGCTTCTATTAGTTCTGATATTAGAGGTTTACAACTCCAAGCTGCAGGACTAGACAAAGCCTTGTCAAAACTAGCTGATAATCAAGCCACTTTATTGAGTATGTCTGCAGGGAAACCACAAGCACCACCCACGGTTGGGATGAATTCTATTAATATTGCTGAAAGTGTCCCTTCTACTTTGGAGGGAACTCTTAATGAACTGCTTGAATATCCTGAATATTTGTTGCCATTTATGTCTCAACTTGTTGGTTTAAAGGAAGAAGTTAATGAAACTAAAAATGATGAATCTCTTATGTTAGTCGAGTTAGAAAAAAAGTTGAGGAAGTTAAAATGCTTAGTGAAGTTAAGGAACCATTTGTTGATTTAGAGAAGTGTAGCTTGCATGAATTAATTTCTATCTTACAAAAATTTGCAAGTGATCCTTCTGTTAATATTAACCAGGCTGGTTTTGGTTCCTATATTGCTAATCATGTCTTAAAAGAAAAGATTGCTAGGTACAATCAAGAAGCTATGATACCACCTAAGCTTGGGGATATCTGGATCCCTAAGGTACTAGTAACCATTGGAAAAGAGACACACCATGCCATTTTAGATCTAGGATCTAGTGTCTCTATATTATCTAAAGAACTATATGAAGTCCTTGAACTTAAAAATATTGAGAAATGCTCTATTGAACTTGCACTTGCTGATGATTCCATTAGACATGCTCTAGGAAAAGTAAGTGATGTTATGGTAGAGTTACACATGACTTTTGTGCCTGTTGATTTTCTAATCATGGACATGGGGAATAAAACCTCTAGTCCTATTATTTTGGGAAGACCTTTTCTTCGTACTACAGGTGCCATTATTGATTCAAAGGAAGGGAATGTGAAGTTTCAGTTTCCACACAAGAAGAGCATGGAACACTTCCCAAGGAAGAGGGACACACCAAGGTTCAAGCTCCCTCATGAGCTACGTCCCCTTTGATTATCAAGTAAGTAAGCCTAGCTATATGGCTATAAAGAAAGCGCTTTACGGGAGGCAACCCGGTTGTTTTTGTTTGAGATTTTCTTTGAGTCCTCTTGCTGTAACAAGAGAGTAGTTTGTTAGTTTTGTTTCTGGATTTTTAATAAAGAACCAAGTTTTACCTATTTTGGGTTTGAAAAGTTGCTATTCATTTTCGGAGAGTTTTCTGCCTGCACGAAGTCTGTGCACGGTTTGATTTTTCATTTTTTATCTGTAACTCCGATTGAGCTGTAATTTGAACTGTAGCTTCAACTTTTCATCCTCTGCACACGTGATTTTTGCAGATTTTTCTGACGAGTTTAAGTAGGGTAGAAAAATGCGTTTTGCTGCTGCTGTTTTTCTGGACAGATTCTGTCTTGATATTGTTTGATGCATTCTTTGAGCTTTTTGCTTGAATCTTTTTGATTCAATTGAGTTTATGAGTAGGCATACAACATTATATACTCTCTGGACATTCATATGAATTTTTGCCTAAGGATTTTATGCAGCAAGGAACCTATTTGTTTATCACTACTAATATCACCCCACAGAAAAGAAATGGGAGAAACGGTGTTTTGAAGTTTTTTCACAGGGATTAGAGGAGCTGCACCAAGAGCTATCCAAGGATGGTGAAGACCATAAGCTTGGGGATGTCAAGACAACCCCACTAGACCAACACACTCTCGGTTTGCACACGTCTAACTTCTGTTTTTCGATCAAAGCACTTTATCGTATAAACTTGGAGCGTCTGTTTTTTTTGCTTTTGTTATTTCGGTTTGATTTTTATAAGACCACCACTATCATTTATATATGAGAGAGCTACTGGAAGTTTGGGTTGAATTATGTTGGATGCTATTAAATATATTGGGATAGGGATGTTTGAGTTGATTTTAAAAGATACATATAGTTGCATAATTCATGTGCTTTGAATGAATGTTAATTTGCAAGTGTGTTGTCAAGAGCTATCTTTTACCATGTTTAGATGTTGAATTTTAACTTTACTTGGTTTAACATGGATTGATTAGTTCTATGGACACTTATGCATGCATTTAGATGGTCAACTTTCTCCCTATTGCTAGCCCAAAAATTACAACAAGTAAAAAGCTTGTTTCCCAACACCTTCAACCAAAGTTTTTCCAGTGAGTCCACCATATCTACCTATTAGCTTTATGCTATTCCAAGTATGTTTATCATGTTATATTGTGTTATCTACATTTCTGAATTTAAATGCTTATGTTATTGATTGTCATGGGAAAAATTGGTTAAAAGCTCTCACGAACTTGATGCACAATTTACTTTTATTGCATTTAATAAGCATGAACCATTGTGATTAAAATTATGAAGTTGTGGGCTTGACAATTGTTTTGGTTGGGAGTTAGCCCATATGTGCTGTCACATGGCAAGCTTTCAACATTGCACTTATTTATATTTAGTTGATGTCATGTACTTTTGTTTATGGATGCCTATCATGGGTGAAATGAATGTGGATACTTAGTAAGTTCAAAGAGTTTGTATAAATGGTTAGAGAAATGCCTGGGCCGCTAATCTAAGCCATGCATCATTCATGGTGGAAATTTACAGCATAACCATAATGTTCATTCAGTGATGCACCTCATAATAAAAAGCTATACCCATAGTAAATAAAAGAGTGCTGAGATTGTTCATTGTCTGTTTGTCTTGTTGTTTTGACATGGGCTTGTTCATGTCAAGGGGCAAGAGGTACCCCAGTGCAGTTCTTGATGATACTATTATTACTTGCAATGACCTTTATTTGAATTTACTTTGTGGACCAAAGTGAGTAACACATGGTGTAGGTACTTGTATTCAAGGGACATGAGACATTCAACCAATACATTGTCAAGCACACCACTCATATTTGCTTTCACTTTAAACATTAATCATTCAAGATGCTATGATAGGGGTAATGAGAGCTCCACACCAATGACTACCACATTGCAAGCATTAACTTAAGTAGAAGTGTTTGGAAGTTAGATGAAACTTATTCATGCTTTACCTCTACTTATTTATCTATCCAAAGTGTCCACCTTTTATATTCAGTTTTCATAAGAAGTACTCTATGACCACCATAGGATGTTTTTACTTTTCATTATGCATACATTTGGTCCATAGTACTTTCTTCTATGTTACACTTTGTGAATTTATCATTGAACATCTTTACATTGAGTATTTGATATCACTTCATAATTTATCTTGCATATTGTTATTCCTTTGAAGAATGAATCATTTGACTCTATGTAGCAATAGTAATCACCTTTGATATCCATTGATAGTATTAAAATGCAAAGTCCATGTTAGTTTTATCACCTTCATACTCGGGACGAGCATGGGTTAAGCTTGGGGATGTTGATGCATGTAAAATGCATACATGAACTTTACATTTTATTACATGTTATTCCATGTTATTTGCATCATATAAGGGTTATATTCATGATTTATATTGAGTTTTGGGGATAATTAACAACTTCCCCATTTTTCTGGAATTAACCCTGCGCTGTCAGAAAACCCCTTTTTCTATATTTTTGTTTCAGGGACCAAACGACGTCCAAATGACCTGAATTTTACGGGGATCACTTTTTTGGAAGGAACGAAACGTAGGCGCAAAGGAATCGAAGAAACGGAGACCAGAAGGCCGAAAGGGGTGGGCCCACGCGGCCAGATTCCCTGACCGCGTGGGACCCCATTGGCCCTCGGGCCTCCGCTGCCGTCGATCTTTCTTCCCGAAGCTTCGTCTTGACCTAAAAACGACTATATATAGACCCCCCAGGGCTTTCGCGAAAGAGAGCGCCGCCGAAACACAGAAACCACGAAACAGAGACCTGGAGCTGAAGATTGGAGGGGGAAAACTCCGGCGGGGCGCTGCCGGTGGTCTCCTTCCCCTCCAACAACATCTCCACCGACACCATGATGAAGAGGGAGTAGTCCACCCCTGGACTATGGGTTTGTGGAAGTAACTTATGTATCTCTCCTCTCTATGAGCTTCACTAATTAGTACCGTATGAGCTGCTGAACATGATTACGGTCATCTATGTAATTCCTTTGTGGTGGATCTTTATTATGAGTTAATACATGTTTGAGATTGCAATGGTTTTGTTTCAGTTATGAAAGTAGATGCATATTATGTACCCCGTTCTTATTTACTTGTCATGATCAAGCATGTTTATGAGAGCATGTGAGGGGGAACGTGTGCATTAGTTGGAGTAACGGGGGGTGGCTAGTGCAGTGAACGTGACAGAAGTTCTGCGATCCACTTGGGTTTTCTACCTTACTTTGTTGCCTCACTAGGGATAAACAAAAATACCATGCTACCGGAGAGTGGATGTGACCTTGGCCACTACTCCATGACTAGATCTAGCATGTTCTTATTTTAACTTCATGTCATTGAACTTATTGCTATGCTCTGATTTATCTTAATTACTAAGGTGTTATGATTTAGTTCGCATCTTGGTGGAGCATAAGAGAGAGAACAACTTATACTTGAGATCTCTATGTTAGGACGTGATGCCCATATTATTAATAACTTGTCAAACCATGTCTTGCCATCTTTCATGTTAATTTTAGTGTTCCATTGTCTACCACGTTATCAAGAGAGAGTGCATTTGTGAAACCATGAACCCCGGTCCATTTTTAATCATAAGAAACACCTTTCCAACACTTTTATCACCACTTTTGTTTGCTGCCATTATTAAATCCGAAAATACAAAAACACTTTTACATCTTGCATTCATCATAAAAAACCCAAAAATATCATTTATCATTGTTTCACCATCATTGCATATTTATTTTACCATCATTGCATATTTACTACTGTTTGCATATTTATTTTATTATCATTCTCACACCTTGTGCTTGACAACCACTTGGTGAGGTTGAGGGCACAAAACAATTTATTTTGTTGCAGGTTCTCAAGAGAAGGATAAGGAGATAACACCTGAAATACTGGTTCCCCGAGAGTTCGATATTAAACCCTCGAGTCACCCCTCGTGGGGAAAACTGTCTTCCACTACTACATACACTCTGCACTTGGAGTCTCAACCTAACCCATTTACTGGTTCCCCGAGAGTTCGATATTAAACCCTCCCTCTCTCTCCCCAACGTCTCTCCCTCTGTCATGGGAGCAGAGCAGCACCACCCCACCCTGGACCCACTTGCCAGCCCCACACTCACCCCTCTCCTCCACTCACCTCTCTCCTCTTTCCACCGTGGCCCTATGGAGCTTCACCCCCTCTCCTCCCACTGGCCAGGCCACGTCTCCGACCAGCACCACACTGCCCACACCTGCGTCGCCCACCCAAGCCAATGGGAGCTGCCACGAAGCCCCTCCCCAGCCGCCCGTGCCCGTGGAGAACCCTAGATCGGGAAAACGGCCTAAAACCCGACCCCGACCTCCCCTGCCTTTCTTTCTTCTCCCAGAGCACGCCCACACCTCACCACACTCCACCTCTGAAGCCCCTCCCAAACCCGAGCTCTCTGCTGCTCGAGAACGCCGGAGAAACCCGAAGGTTGTCACCGGCGAGACCGGCCGTAGCCGTCGTTTCACTCCCCCATTCTCTGCCATTTTCGGCCCACCAAGATCCCGTCATCAAGACCTAACCCTCCCCCTCTTTCTTTTGCCCAGAGGCTGCCCGTGGACGCCGTGCTCGACCTCGACCCGAGAAGAACACCGCCGCCGTCGCCATGGATTCCGGCCACCCCAGCTGACGCCGTCCACGCCCGAGCCTCTCCCGCGACCCCCTCCTTCATCCCCAGCCCACCAGCGTCGCATGCACACGCTCTAGGTGAGCCGCCCGTCGCCGCCATTTCTTCTCCGCCCCCAGTTCGTCCGCGCGCTCGTCGCGTTGAAGGAGACGAAGGAGAGCCGTAGATCTCCCGATCTACGGCCCTGTTTGAAACCAGCCCGGCGCGGACCGTTTCCTCGCGTGGCGCGCGCGCAGCAGCACCGTGTTGGGCTGGCCTGCCTAGCGCACGGCCCAGATCTGCGCAGGCCACGGCCAGATCTGGCCCAATCCCGGCCCGTCTTCGTTTTTATATCCAAGTTTTAATCTTTTCCAGTTTCTGTTAATTGTTGTGTGTCTAGTTTAATTCATTTGTGGCAAATCTGTGTGTGCAAATTATTTAGGGGTATTTTTGTTAGATGCCTATGTGTTTTCCTAAACATGCAGAGCTAGTTTGGTCCAAAAATAATTTGTATTTTGTGCTGTTTATTAAATCTAGTAGAAAGGGTGTTTTCCACCCTTTTTGTGATATCTTGAGCTAGGATTATCCAAATTGAGTGAATCCAATTTCTACAGAAAGAGAAAATCAATACCTTTGCATAGAAATTAATCTTGCATGCAGGAGTTTCCTAAAACTAGTGTTGTAATCTTTTTAGTTTTAAGACCAGTAGCACTTGGGGCATTTTTAGCTCTCATTTGGAAAGTGCTTTGTGTGCAAATCCAATTCTCCTAGTTTGGTATGACTTATGGCAGTACTGTGGTAGAAGGATAGATTTTTAGAAGCATTATTTTAGGATTTGTGGATTTTCCTCTAAAACAGCAACTTAGTTGCTAATAGAAGTCCATTTTTATTGTTTGTCTTATATTGTTTGTGTTTAGGTTTGTCTTAATATCTTTGTCCAGAGAAGGTTGTGAGTTACAAGGATTGTTGTTTCGTTTAAGTATTGTAGTGTCCCTCACTATTATTCTTTTAGCATAATCATCTTAGCATCTAGTGTTTGTGATTACTCGTTTATTGTCAAGTTTGTGTTTAGGATTGCTTTAGATTTATATACTCAAAGGCTGTTTGTGTTTGAAGTGCTTGCTGTATGGTTTACTTACTTTAGATTGTTGTCAACCCGCTTCTTAGAGTGACGGTAGTTCCGTTTATTTTCCGGTACATTAGATCCGCAAGAGGAGGAGCAGTACGTGGAAACTGAACAGGTCTACGAAGCTGAGCAAGATCAGGGACACTTTGCTGAGCAAGGCAAGCCACCTCACCTCTCTAATGAAATCCTATTATTTTTACAAGCATGTTTTGTTTTCAAAATAAAATAATGCATGTTTTATTTCTTCCGTGGCATTTTGTCACCCAAAAACTATTTTACAAAATATTGTTTGGCCAAAGATATATACTAGTATATAATAGGTTTTATAAAAATAGGTCTTCACTTGAGAAGCCTTCTACTGAAGGCGCTATCAAGAAAATTATATTTTCTAGTAGTATATCCTTATATTCTTATCTCAAAACTATAGGATGGGAGCCTGGTTTTGAAAAAATGTTTTCGGAGGAAAAACCCGAGTTGCAGGGAGCAATCGGCGAGAAAGTGTTTTATAAAACCCGAGTTTGCTGGGAGCAATCGGAGATGTTTGCGAAAACCCGAGTTGCTGGGAGCAATCGGAAGTGATTACGAAAACCCGAGCTGCTGGGAGCAGTCGGAGGTGGAGATGATTTTCGAAAACAAAGTACAGCCCTAGCGGCTGCCCGAACAATTAACCCGTGCAACCACACTACCTGATATGGGTAGGGCTTAGCCGGAAGCTTGTCCATTTTAGTGCGGAGGATCTCATACTCTATAAGGGCGGGGCCCTCGAAGCCGGGTTGTCATCTGTACGAGGCAATACACAAGCGGAGTGACCCGCAGCCGGACGATTACGTTGGGTCCCCTGCCGTGGCGGTGTGGCTTCCCGAGAGAGACCAGGGGTCTAGTGGAGCACATGGTGCCGGGGGGAATAAACCTATCGGGAGTCCTCTGTACTAGGGTGGACACTAGTAGGAAAAGCCTTATCAGTGGCGCACCATTTTGTAATTCTGTGGCGCACCCGCAAATTTGCTGGGTGCGCCACTAAATTCTCGCCACTAAATTTTTTTTTCTGTGGCGCACCCCCACCGTGCGCCACAGAAATACGCAGATTTTTGTGGCGCACTGGGTAGGCATGCGCCACAGAATGTCTTCGTCATTTTTTTAAAAAAAATACGGGGCGCTGCACGGGGACACCGTGGTCCATCTGTCGTGCGCGCGGCCAACAGCCGGCGACCATGGCCTCCCGGAGCCCGACGTCGACGAGGGGTGGTGGGCAATGTATCCTGGCATACTCATAGGCGCGACCCAGACAGGCACAGCCATCTGCTGCTGGATGTCCTTGGGGATGTCGACCAGCACCGGGCCTGGCCGGCCGGAGGAGGCCAGGAAGAAGGCTTCCTGAATGACGCGGGGGATGTCCTCCACGTCCAGGACGAGGTAGTTGTGCTTGGTGATGGAGCGGGTGACCTCCACTATGGGCGACCATCGGGATGGAGTCGAGGAGAGCGTCCGCGAGCGCGGAGACGAGGTTGGTGGCGCCCGGGCCGGAGGTGGCGACGCAGACCCCGACGTGGCCGGAGGCGCGGGCGTACCCGGACGCCGCGAACGCCTCGCCCTGCTCGTGCCGAAAGAGGTGGTTGGTGATGGCCGGCGAGCGCGTGAGCGCCTGGTGGATCTCCATGGAGGCGCCGCCCGGGTAGGCGAAGACGTCGCTGATGCCGCAGCGCTCCAGGGCCTCGACGAGGATGTCGGCGCCCTTGCGGGGCTCGGTGGGGCCCCATGGCCGCAGCGCGGTGGCGGGGGGGGGGGGCGGCCGATGGGACACCGTGGAGCAGCACCTGATGCGGGCGGTGAGGGCACGGAGGGAGGCGGGGTGGGGAGAGAGAGATTGGGACGGAAGAAGAAGGGAGCAGCGGGCAGGAGGTCCGGCTCGTCCCCTGCGGCGGCGCGGAGAGGGCCTGCGGGGGTGGGGTGACGGCGGTGGCGGGCTGCTTGGGGCGGCGCGTGGGCCGCCGACGGCGCCTCCGCTCGGCCTCCTCCTCTCTGTGTGGGGCGTGGAAGAGAGAAGATCGGGGAGAGGAGAGAGTGGTGCACTGGTGCTACGCGTGCTGGGAGAGTGCGTGGTGGGGCCGTGTGGGTTCGTGGCTGTGAGTTCGCGTCTGTGTGGCTGTGAGTTCGCGTCAGAGTGGGAAGAGAGAGAATGTGGATCTGAGGATGCTGATCTGGGAAACGAATTCCGTGGCGCACGCAGCACCGTGCGTCACACAAAGTTCATTTTCTGTGGCGCACGTGACCGGGTGCGCCACAGAAATCAGCATTTCTGTGGCGCACGGGTGTTGGTGCGCCACAGAAATGTGGATTTCTGTGGCGCACCCAGTCCCGTGCGCCACAGAAATTCAAATTTCTGTGGCGCACCAAACTACGGTGCGCCACAGAAAGTGATTCCAAATAATTCTGTGGCACACCAATTAAGGGTGCGCCACAGAATGCCAACCTACCTATAACCCTTTTCCTACTAGTGGGATTAGTGGAACGCTTTGATCATGTTATCCGAAACCCCGCATACTGTCGTATGAGGACCGTGGCTGAACGCGGCGGAGTGACTGTTTGGTGTGGTGAAAGTGCACCACCTCTGCAGAGTGTAAAACTATTCGAATAGCCGTGTCCGCGGTCATGGACGGTTGGAAAGGTCCCCGATCTAGGCGTATGGGCATTTTATGTTTTAAAAAGAAACTGTTTTCGGCAAAGGAGAAAGGAGACATCAAGGAGGTACCTGGGAGGTACGGATTTGGGAGAGGATGGTTGGTCTCGGGGTCAACCAGTCGGAACCCGGAAAGGAAAAAGGGGCATCCCTATCCTAGGGTTTAAAAAGGTTTTATAAAAATGTTTTCAAACTTGGAAATGGTTTTTCTGCCATTTCTGAAATAAGGAGAATTATATCTCCAGATGCCTTTTTTTCAACAATGATATAGAGATGTTGTATTCTCTATGTCTAAAAGCATCATTTTGCGAAACTTAAGCCCTATAGTCATATATAGCAGCTATCCCAGTTTTCGAAAACGCTTTTATTGCATTACCATGAAAACTTAAGCCTGGTGGTGGTCTTGCGAGTACGTAATTGTACTCATGGCTGTGTCCCTGGATATTCAAACGTCCAGGTTTCTACGAGGAGACCTATGCCGAGGAGGAGGAGCCGCTTAGCTGTCACCGGTCAACTGCACTTGTGGGATTGTGTCCGTTGGAGACGAGGGCCGACGCTAGCCACGAGCTTCCGCTGTATCGTAGTTAATTCCGCCCTGCGTGACGATGATTTGCAGACTTGGTCATGTGACCACTTGTGTTGTAAGACTTTTATTCGTACGACTTGAATGATGTAACTCTTGATACCATGTTGGTTATGTGATTGCGATGCACTGATCATTGGGATCGTGATCTATTTTACATAACGTGGACATCTCGGACTTCGGTACGAGGGGTCCTTACAATTCCCCTCTCCGGCAGGGTGCCGGGGAGAGCTTCTGAACCCTCCCGAGCTAGGGTTGACGGCGGCGGCGTCTCTGGAACTTTTCGTGGATAATGGCTCGGGTGTCTAGGGTTTTCCCGTGAAGATGAATAAATAGGTGAAAGGGCGGCGGCTGGAGACGCCCGTGGGGCCCACACCACCCCACGGCGCGGCAGGGGGGCCCGCACCGCCCCATGGTGTGGCTGGCTCGTGGCTCCCCGCCGTCTCTCCTTTGGACTCCGTGTACGTGTTGGAAAAATAGGAGGTTCTGTCCAAGTTTCGTCCAATTCCGAGAATATTTCCAGACTAGCTTTTCTGGAATATAAAAACAGCAGAAAACAGGAACTGGCACTGTGGCATCTTGTTAATAGGTTAGTCCCAGAAAATGCATAAAAATGCTATGAAGTGTATATAAAACATGTAACAATTGGTATAATATCAACATGGAACATCAGAAATTATAGATACGTTTGAGACGTGTCAATAGACAATGAACTATTCTTGGGGAAGCTATCCTACATTGAGTAGAACATCATTCTTTAAATTGGTTTTGTATCTTATTGCTTTCCTTGAACTTGACTAGTGTTTGAATAATATGTATGGAGAGTGGTGATCTCATTTGTGTGCATTTTATATTCAAATGCAAGATCATAAATAATGCACAAATCTTGGGGGAGCAATCCTATATGCTTTTGAACATTAGTTGTCCTCAATTGGTATTTGATCCCGATGACGTGTCTCTTTGGAAGACAAACATTTTTCGTCTTGGTGCTTTGTGCCATCATGAAAAGTGTAGAGGGTTCGGTTTATTCCTTGATGGTATTTTCATCATTTGGTATCTTACCTTCGTTTGGTATCTTTTCAAATGGTATCTTCAATCATGTGTTGATTTGGGCTTTTGATATAATTTGGACAATTATCTTTCTTTTCACACTTGTGTGTGCTTTCTTGGTTTAATTGGTGTTTTTGTCCAATTTGTATCTCGTTTGGTTCTTGGAAGTCGTGTGCATGCATATTTAGTATATGTATATCTTATGGCATGCTTACTTTCGTTGATCCAATATATATGATAAACTCCATCAAATCCTAAATGGCTAAGATGTGCATGAAATTCAACTTCATATGAATATGCACATATTTATGTGGAGTTTGTCCTATGTATTGTAGTTGCTCTAACTACTTTGGACCCAATGAGTTTGGGTACCATTTTGTACTTGAATTTGTTTTCGGTACATTGGAGATGCATTGGAAGCTTGTCTCATATACAAGGAAGGTGGTGTCACCATGTGCTTATTGGAGCCAAGCTGTGATGATCGTGAACTCTTATCTTCTACATCACCAGTGCTATCTCGGTAACAAGTATCTACCTCATGCCTACTTTACTAGCTTTCAACCTTGTGTAGGTTGTTTCTTGGCATGAATCTTTATTGCAATTGATGTGTTCTTGCAAAGCCTTTATCTAAATATTTTTATTGCAAATGTGAGCAAGACGGGATGATTACATATCAAGGGAATATATATAATCATTTTATTGATTCACCAATCCCAAATATGTTAATCTAGCAATTTTCTCAAAGTCCCTCATATGCAATATTGATGAATTTGCAAAATCATTTGCCCTTTGTGATACTTGTTATCTTTCTCGGAGCATTCCAACTATCTTTTTTCCCTTGTGGATATTCTTGATGCTATGATGAGATTTTGTTGGAAGTTCATCTATATCCTTTTAAGATAAAATTGAGCTTTGTGCTATGCTTTAAAGCAAGGATCTTATTGGTATATATATGACTTCCACTAGGATATCATGTTCTTCACCGTAGTATCTATTTTGTGTGTGCATGTTTCTTTGTGGACTTATATCTTCATGATTGATGTCTACTTAGAAACTTATACACATGAGAGTAGTTACATCTTTAATTGGTATTCTAAAAATACTCTCTTGCACTTGTTTGTGTTCTAAAATTGTCTAGGAGGGAGTGAGGATTCCATGTTGTGCACTCCATAATAAAATGCAAATCCTACTTTGTGCACATACATTGGGGAGCTCTTTCTTGATTTTAGAACACTTGGTTGATCTTATCATAATATCTTCTTGTGTCCAATTGATTTTTTCGGATCCTTCGATTGCGTGCCTGTTTTGTTGAGGTATATTTCTCCTTTCTATTTAGTTGCATTCTTTGGATTCTCAATATAGCTTGATTTCCTCCTATTATTGATCAATGGAAATGTCCATTTGATTCTACTCATTTTATGAGAAAAGTTAAACTTGTGGAGGAACTCTCACTATGTTGGCCTTCCGAATCTTTTTGCCCATTTCGGCAATTGTTGCTAATGGGGGAGAAGTTTTGGAGGGTTTATGGCATTTTACTTTGTACTTTGATTTGTTCTTAAGTATTTGCCTTCTTGCCTTTGCAATTCGTTGCTTGGTTTTGTATATAGTGGAAACTCCACCACCGGTAATGGTTGACAATATATGCAATGAATTCATGTTCATACACACGTGCATAGATTGTGGGGGAGTTTGCTCTATATATGTTGTTGGATTAACATCACATACTTTTGTAGTATTTGATGTTAGTACAATTGGCTCTAGCTCGTTAATTTCCATATTATAAACCCTCTCAAAAGAGATTGTCATCAATTACCAAAATGGGGGAGATTGAAAGTGCATGTGCCCTCATGTGTGGTTTTGGTAATTAATGACAATCTCTATGGACTAATGTTTGCATTGAGATATCTTTATAGATCTTGTTCATGAAGAAGATTGGAGTTCATGTGTTGGACTCTAGAAGATTATATGATGACCAAGGTTCTATCCAGGGGTTTATATGAAGAATGGTCATCTAGAGTTGAGTTTAGCGCAAGCATGGCTTGGAAAGAAGATTGGGTGAACATTCATGTTTATCTCCAAGCCATCATATACATCAAGAGAAGAATATGAAGTGCAAGTGGATACATGAAGATGGAGCTTAGCAAGGCTCTCCCATCATGGAGTATGGGGGAGTATTTGGAGAAGTCTTCATCAAGCATGTGCTAGCAAGCACAATAAAGAAAAATGTTCCAACTAGAGGGAGTCAAGATCGTCATCATCGAGCTCAAGTGGAATGCGTAAGGCAAAGGTATGATCTTGATAGGGTTTCTATTTTACCGGTCTCATGGTGTTAGTGGGAGACCGGGTTATAGGATAGACGGCGTACTATCAAGTGGGGCTCTCAAATGAGTAACTTGATCGCATCTTTGTGGAGAGCTCAAACCTTTATCATACTTGGCATATCATCTTTCTTGGTTCTTATTTGGCTTTTCTCCTTTTTGGATTTTGGTGCTTGTTGTGATTTTCATGACAAGCCCAAGTTCACCAAAAACGAATTTCGTATGGAAAACTTGTTGCGTTTCGGTTTTGAGGTTTTGTCGGTTCATCTTTTATAGAGAGGTTTTACCTTTCTACATTTGGTCTCCTCCTCACATGATGGACTATGATGTTTCTCTGCATGATCTTGTAAACCTCTTCGTTACGATTCCAACGAGCCCAAGATCATCGAAATCGGAGTCCGGATGAAAAAGTTATGCCCGTTTTGGTGCCGGTGGTTCTGCAGTTTTTACCTGTGGCGGTAGTACCGCTGCGGTACCGCCCGGGGTACCGCCGGTGCCACCCGAGAGCCGTTTTCGGCGGTACCGGAAGCGGTAGTACCTCCGGGGCGGTAGTACCGCTGCCCGGGGCCCGTTTTTAGCATGTTTTAGTGTTCTTTCTTCCCGGGGGGCGGTAGTACCGCTGGGGCCAGCGGTAGTACCGCCTCAGCGCGAATCTGCATCCAACGGTTGGATATTGGGTTGACCTATTTAAGGGGCTTTCTTCCCCAATGGTTACCCAACCTTTTGAGCAAGTTTTGACCTCCATTGTTGACCTTCAAAAGCTTGCTATCTCTCAATCCCTCCAGTGATTCTTGCTACATCTTGAGAGAAAAGAGAGAGCAGATCTAAATCTACTATTCCACCAATCCATCTCTCCTCTAAGTGAGGGGAACCCTTTGGATCTAGATCATGGAGTTTCATTTGTTGAGTTCTTCTTTGTTCTTCCTCTCTTCTCCCCCATAAACATTAGTTGCTTTTGGTGAGATTTGACAATGAAGGACTTGAACACTTCTTGTGTTCTTGCCATTGTTTTTGTGCATTGGTTTGTGCTCTCCACGAGGATTCGTGGAAGTGAAAGTTCATGAGCTTGTTACTCTTGGGTCTTTGGACCCTAGACGCCTTTTGTGGCGGTTGAGACCTTTTGTGGCCACTTGGGAGCTCCCAATCCTTTTGTGGGTTGTGCCTAAAGATTGTTGTAAGGGACTCGATTTCCGCCCAAAAGGAAATCAATAGTGGAAGGTGAACCGAGCTATTGGGCAAGATTCATCGGAGAATAGAGTGTGGCCATTTGTGGCGTCTTGAGTTTGAAACTCACACCCCTCCAACGAGACGTACTCCCCTAAAAAGGAGGAACTCGGGAATACATCGTCGTCTCTGCGTGCCTCGGTTATTTCTATACCCGAGCTCTTTAGTTATGCACTTTACTTTGTGATAGCCTTCGTGCTTGAAGTTTTACATCTTGCTATCACCTTGTTGCTTGTCTTGCTTAGCATAAGTTGTTGGTGCACATAGGTGACCTAGTTTATTTAGGTTGTTGGCTTGTTGATTTAAACATCTATTTTTATTTCGCAATTATCAAGCCTACACTGGAAAAGTTTTAAATCGCCTATTCACCCCCCTCTAGGTGACATCATTGTCCTTTCACCGGGCATAATAGACGCCTCCTCTAGGTGCTATATAGGAGCTCCCAAACATCGTCATCGCAGGCGTGTTTGCATGCAGCGCACCGGGTTTGTATTATCTGCCTGTTGTTAGTTGTGTTGTTGCTGAATCGCTGAAACAGACTAGGACGAAGCAAATTTCTTACAAGTAAACTTGACAAAGTTTTTTCTCAAAAGCAAAAGACCGATGGATAAATTGGGTTCAGAAAATGCCATGGTAAGCTACTGGTTATCCCTGAGTTTGACACGATGTTGCATTTCCTTTTCCAGTCATTTTCTAGGAAAACAAACTTTAGATGGTGATAGGGTAATGTGGGTGTCATGGGGATAAAACCCGGGTACCTAAAGACCCACAGAAGATCCCGAGTGAAACGCAAAATCAAGTGCATGTCTTAAGCTTGGCTGCCCCGGCTGTCCGGCTCGACCGAGTCCACCTGCCCCAAGCGCAGCCGGCCTCCGCCTGTCGAGGCACAACCGGGCGGCATGGGCGAGAGAAGAACTGCAGGCTCGTCATAATCACGATTCTCGAAGACAACCAGATAACGACAAGCGACGCTCGCCTTATGCGACCAGGGTCAACCGCGCTGGCCGGATTCGGGCGGCTAGCAGCCGGATGACCGACTGCCATCTACCTACGACAAGCAGGAGACAAGGGTCCGTGTCGGGCGGCGCCGGGGCCGCATCCGGCTAGCCCTCCACGTCGCCCAGGCGTGGGCAAAAGCAAAGTCTAGCCCGACGTCCCCTACAGTGCCTAGGAGCCCCGACAGGCGGGTGACACGGAGCGCCGCCCGCTCACCGACATGTCCTAGGTGCTGTCCGCCGTGTAGGCGGGGGCCGGCGCCATCGCCGGCTAGCCCTCCACGTCGCCAAGTCTACCCCGACACCTCCTGCACCGCTACGGAGTTCTACTGTACTGCGGACAAGCAGCATCACAAAAGACACCCCTGTAGCCGACATCGGCCGGCTGGCACGGGCCAGCCAGCCCCGCCTGTAAGCCAGACAGACAGGCTATCTGGGTGCCCAAGTAGAGGGAGGCCGATTCGAACCCCGAGAGATAGCTAGAACCAGAGCCATGACAAGCTCACCGAACAGCTCGAGGAGCACCTCTGTACCGTGTCCACCGATGATAGAGAGATCGAGACGGAGTAGGAGTGTTACCTCCTCCAGGAGGGCTCTGAACCTGGGTACTTACCGTGTCCGCGCTCTGGCGCAATCCCCGCGGGTGCCCGCGCTGCAGTACGCTGCTCCCACACCTATCTTAGCCACTCTGTGGCATATGCCGTGTTCAGAACCACGTCATTTGGCGCCCACCGTGGAGCTGATAGCAGCGTCCGGGGTCACATTCCGTGAGGGATCCCGCAGTCGTCTCGGCGAGCGAGTCGCCTCCGGCCTCGTCTCAATGTTCGGCTCCATCGACTTCATCAACGACAACGCCGCATGCTTCGCCGGCTCTGCCTTCCCCGAGGATGGCTCCATCGTGCACTTCGGCGAGCACCGCGTCTACGTCGCCATCGCACCCGAGTACCCCGCCAGCATCCAGCCCTACGCCGACCGGCTCCCCGAGGAGACGACCGGTTGCAAGGCCAGCATCGAGTCCCGCGTCTACGCGGAAGTCATGGTCTCCGATGTTGCGAGCACCCGGCAACCGCAAGTCCCCGTCAACTTCGTCCAGGCCATGCTCCAGGGCCTGTCACGCCCATCGACGCCGGCGCAGACCCCGAGCAGGCCGCCGTCCTCCTCGAGCAGGCGCGCCAACACCTCCTCATTAGTGCCTAGGGCGTCGCAGCCACGCACCGCCGCATGGAAGCTCAGGTCCGCGAGTACAACTACGCCCACGGCTTCACCCCCATCGCTGCCGAGCCCAGCCAGCGAGGAAACGTTCGGCGCAACCTCGCCGGGGAGATGGCAGGAGAGCCGGTTGCCGCAGCCGGGTCAGCCGCTCCGGGCGGAGCGCCCGCAACGCGTCGCCCCGTCTACAGCTCTCTTGCGAAGAACATGAAGGCCGCGCGGGCTGCAGCTGCAGAACTGCCTGGCTTGGAAGGAGACGAGCTGCGCGCACAACATTAGCGCGTCTAGGACCTCCTCGACACCGCCGACCACCAGTTCTGCCAGAACCAGGCCACGTCCGCACTGAACACGCCGCCGCCACCTCCTCCGTCTGGCGTACCTCCACCCGGCGCGACGGAGCACAACCGCCGGGCTTCCCCACCGTGGGAGCAGCATCAACAGGCCGCCCCCCAGCCGGGAGGAAATCGGGCGCGCAGCATCAACTCTCGGCCAAGTCGCTTCAATGAGCCGGCAGCTAGAGCTTGCCAGAACTACAACGACGGGCCGACTGCCAGAGCCGGCCAAAACCGCAACAACCAACCTGCCAGAGGTGGTGGCCAGAACAACCGCAACAAGCCGCCGGCTGCCCACGGCGGCAGAGGCAACGTCCACGACCGGCTAGGAGACCTGGGCCCAGCACCCGTCGTCGATGCTCGCTACCGCATCGACACCCTGGAGGAATCCCGCCTGATCGAGGAAGAAGAAGGCGAGGGGCACACGTGCTTCGGGCCCTGCATCGCCCAAGAGCCTTTTCCAAGGAATTTCACCCTCCCGCGCGACGCACCCAAGTACGACGGGAGCACGAAGCCAGAGGACTGGCTTTTCGACTACACGACCGTTGTCGCCATCGCAGGCGGCAACAAGCGCGGGGCGGCAAGATATGTGCCACTCATGCTCAAGAACTCAGCGCGCACCTGGCTCAACAGCCTCCCCCCACCTCCATCAACTGCTGGCTAGACTTTCACCAAGTCTTCATCAGGAACTTCTCCAGCACTTACCGTCGCCCGGGACGTCCGCAACAGCTAGCCCTCTGCGTTTAGGGCAGGACGGAGCCCGACCACGATTACCTCACAAGATGGTCAAGCCTGCGCAACACCTGCGAAGGGGTGCAGGAGATACAGGCAGTCGGTTTCTTCATCAACGGCTGCCGAGACAACACCATGATCAAGCACCGGCTGCTCCTGGACGACCCGCAAACCATGGCGGAACTGATGGCCACGGCAGATAGATACGCCACCGCCAACTTGGCCATGAGGGCCCCGATGCAGATAGACGGGATCGGCAGGGCTCAAGAAAAACCGGCTGCAAGAGAGCAAGCCAGCCCTTACAGCGTCGACAACAGAGCCGACCGCGGCAACCGCGACAACTGGGACAACAGGAACTTCCGTGACAACCGTGACCGCCGCGACGGCCGAGAGCAGGACAGCCGGAAGCGAAGCGGCGCCTTCGACGAGCGATACGAGAACCGCGCAGTCAACACGGCCGAGACGAGCCAACCGGCTGCCGATGAAGGAGGCAACCGGAACCCTCGCCAGTGGAATAAGCCGGATGATCACGCATGGGTGAAACCCGCCTACCTGTTCGAGGACATGATGAATGGCCCGTGCCGGTACCACAGCATCAGCGGCAAGCCGGCCAACCACACGATGGCTCGCTGCAGCTGGACCCTCCGCCTGCAGCGCGGAGACGGCCTACCGCCCCCCCCACCTGGCCCGCCTCCTCAAGGCGGCATCAACATCGGCAACAACAATCAGCGCAACGAGCGCCCGAGACAGCCGCCTACCGCAACCGGCGGATCTCGCAACGCCTACCCCAACAAGGAAGCCACCTACATCATCTCCGTCATCGAGCGCAGCGACAAGCGCAGCCAGCGGCTATGCGTCGCAGAAGTAAACGTCGTCGTCCCCGCCGTCCAGCAACTCATGCATTGGGCCAGGAAGCCCATCACCTTCGGCCCTGCGGACCACCCGGATGTCATGCCAACTCCCGGGGCTACAGCCTACTCCTCGATCCCACCATCGTCACCGACAAAGAGTTCGCCGCCACCTTCTCCCGTGTGCTCATCGACGGGGGAAGCAGCATCTGTTGGAAATATGCCCTAGAGGCAATCATATTGATGATGATATTTCCACATGTTTATGAATCTTTGACAAAAGAATAATTGTCATTCCGTCCCTTGAATAAACTATCATGATATTGGTTAATGAATACGTGATTCATTTGTGAAACCATTATCTCTATTATGTTATTCTAAAAAGGTTCCTGCTCAACAATCATATGAGGGAGGCATATGATTTAGTGACTAGCACATGTATTGATGGATGATCATGTTTCACGGATAAGGGGTATGGAACAGAGACTGGATACGATCCATCTCTTATTGGGTTTATAGTGCTAATGGGCCTCTATTGTAGCAGCCCATTAGAAGGACTATATATAAGAGAGGAGTGGGCAGCCTAGAGTGGACGAGTGAAAACCCTAGCCGCCACACTCTCTCCACCAGATCGCGCCCTCGGTGCTAGTACCCCGACCGCGATGTTCCATCCTTGTACATGTGGATACCGATAGAGGTGCTACACTTGGAGCACTTGGACGATCCGTTCATGGGATCCGCGTGGTGCTGTTCATGGGATCGCAAGGAGGAGGCGTAGTACGACTACACGGCATCGACGCGCTACATCGACAGTCTTCCGCTGCACTGCGCGTCGAGAGGTAATTCGAGCTCCGTGATCGATTACTTGCAGGGGTTCCCGGGATGAATCGCGGTAGAAATTTTGATTTGTGCTAGCGTAGCCTACCCCGATTCCCTTCAGCATCAACATCCTGTACAAGGACACTGCCGACAAGCTGGGTATCCACGAGTACCAACTGCGCCCCAGCCAGACGCTTTTCCACGGCATCGTGCCAGGGCCATCCTACGCCCCAATCGGAGCCATCCGGTTGGACGTCATTTTCGGGGACAAGCACAATTTCCGCCGCGAGGGCGTTTGGTTCGAAGTGGTGAACCACAGCAGCCCCTACCACGCCATCTTGGGCCGCCCGGCTCTCGCCCAGTTCATGGCCGTACCCCACTATAGCTACCTCAAGATGAAGCTGCCGGGTCCCCACGGGATCATCACCGTGGCCGGCGATTACAAGCGCTCCATGGCCTGCGCTTCAGCCGGCTCGAAGCTGGCCGAGTCGCTTGCCGCAGCCAAAGATTTCAAAGAGATCAAGCGCGTCGTTGCCGCCGAGCACCCGGAAGTACCTGGCGCGAAGAAGCAGTCGGGCGAGGGTCAATTCCAAGCCCAGAAGGATAGCAAGAAGATACCGCTCGACGCGAGCAAGCCCAACGAGAAGTTCCTCACCATCGGCAACACCCTCAGCAGCAAATAGAAAAGCGAGCTCATCGAGTTCCTCCGTGAGAATCGGGACATCTTCGCGTGGTCTTCCAAAGACATGTCGGGTGTGCCGAGGGAGCTCGCTGAGCACTCGCTTCATGTAAAGCTGGATGGTAAGCCAGTTAGGCAACCCCTCCGCCATTTCGGGGAGGAGAAAAGAAGAGCAATAGGAGAGGAAATAGCCCGGCTGCTGGAAGCCGGTTTTATCATGGAAGTGTACCACCCGGACTGGATGGCCAACCCAGTCCTAGTGATGAAGAAGAATAACACCTGGCGCATGTGCATCGATTATACCAGACTCAACAAGGCATGCCCCAAGGACCCCTTCGCCCTACCCCGCATCGACCAAGTCATCGACTCCACCGCCGGCTGCGACTACCTGTGATGGGGGAATCATAATCCGGTATACCCATGAAAAGCGAAGCGTAACCCGTCAGGCAGGAGGCCTGGCTAGGTTACCTCACACCCCACATGGGCTGGGTTACACTTGGGCCAGCATGCTCATTCAGACCCGGCCAAGATGATGACCCGGCCAGGAGATGACCCGGTCAGGAGATGACCCGGCTAGGAGGCAGACCCGGTTTCAGGAGGCAGACCCGGTTTCAGGACAACCTGGCACCAAGAGGGGTCTCGAAAGTTGTCATAGAAGGAAGATTCTGGAAGACCCGGAATCCTTGTACAAGTTGGAGACTCAAGACTTGGAGATCACGAAGGACCTAGACTAGGACTCTTATTTCAGGTATAACCCAGTTTTTACCTTGTACGACTGGGAGACCTGGCCATCTATATAAGCAGGCTCCTAGGTCATAGATAGACAGATTCGAGAGAGAGGTCTCAGACCGAAAGAGATAGACAAAATAGAGAGAGCTCAAGAGAGAGCCCCACGCCGGAGTCATCTAAACCCGGCGATCGCCATTGGCGCACCATGTAATCTGTTATCATATAGTGATTTATAGCAGGATGTAGGGATCCTCCACCGAGGGGACCTGAACCTGGATAAAAAAATATCTTCTCCCCCGTAGAGCTAGACCATCTCCTGAACACCAGAGTCGACTTGCCCCCAATCTCAAGTTACCTCGTGTAACATCTGCCGTGTTATCTACCCCACGACAGTTGGCGCCCACCGTGGGGCCTGCGTCCAAGTGTGTCCTCGTTAAGGGAGAAACTCAGCGTGGGATAGAGGCCTCGTCATCGACAGGAATCGACGTTTTCACAGCTTCATCGGAAGATCCGATCCTCAAGAAATCAGAGAATATGGCCGGGAAAAGCCGGCGCTGAAAGAGCCAGAGAGCCGGCAACAGAGTACAGAGTCAAGGAGCCGCGTGTGCTGAGGTCAACATCAACATGGCCCACGCACGCTGATCAGATCTGCTTGGTCGAGCGAATCGAATCGCACAAGCCGACCTCGGCAAGGCAGCAAATCCCGTCGCCAGCCGGGTTATCCGCGCGGAACTACGTAACCGAGTAAGGTTGCAATCCGGCGAGTGATCCTCTGTGCGGTAGCAAGTCCGTCGTCAGCCGGGTCATTGTTTCCGATTCAGGTTACAACCTGGCCTGTTGCGAAAAAAGCAGTGACAGATTCCATCGAGTAAGGATAAATCCCAAAGGAAAGACGAGGAGCCAATTGCTAGTGCGCTACGTGGAAGACGAATCAAAGTGGCCAGAGCTCATACCCGCCATGCAAAAGGAGTACGTATCATGTGAGCGAAAGAAAATTAGAGAAAAGTGCACAGCCTCACGTGCAATGATCTAAAGAAAAGAGAATTTGGCCGAGAAATCAGATATGGGGAACCAGCAATAGCAGGGATCATTGCAGCTCAAAAAAGCCGGGTTACCTAGGTTCGACCCAAATAGACGAGTTATTTTATTAGAGAAAATACGCAAGATGGCAAAGTAGTAGCAAATCAGCAGTTGAATTGATTTTGTCTGCTGCGCCGTGTCATTGGAGGAGTTCCATGGGTGCAATATCCAAAGTAGTACCCAGTGCATGGCAGCGTCCTAGAAGCCGGCAGGAAGATTGCATCTAGGAGCTGGCCATGAAGGAAGAAAAAGAAAAAGAACGCGTGCGCGTGTATGAGCTGATTGTTTAGCCCATGCATGAGGCATGTAGGACGCGGCAAGAATTTGGCCGCCTGTGGTTTTCAATGATCCTCGTATACATGGAGAGTACAAGTTCAACGTGTTACCGGCTCAAACCAAAGAGGAAGAAAAATCTGGCTGGCGTATTTGGGGAGCTGCCAAGCGAAGTCATCAAATTAGTAGTCAAGTTCAGCCGGGCCAAAGCCCGAGGAAAATTAAAGCGGAGAGTTGCCCTTGCATTGCATGAGTGCTGCTCACGTGCATATGTCTTTGTTTAAAAAAAAAAAGGTGAAGAAAAGCACATAAGGCTGCTAGCATATACGTGCATGGTGCATGTGTGTCTGAGAGAAGCATCGAGACGAGATTTCCGGCATGCTAGCGTCGACCGAAAAAAAAAAAAAAAAAAAGGAAAGGAATACGTCGGCAGCCGGGTTACGATCAGGCTGAATTTTGCTTCGTACGGGCGCGTGCGAGTCTGAGTTAAACTCTAGCCCGGCCAGTAGAGAAAATCAAAGGCAAATTACCAGTGCAAAAAAGAGAAGAATATAGCGATTTGAGTTGTTCGCCAAGATCCACAACCTCGCCGAGGGCTGGTTTTGGATGTTTATCACCCGGCCGTCGGCTGGCAATTGCAGCGAGGCAATCAATTCCAACTTCGTCGCGACGGCCCAGGACGGTTCGCGCTCTCACACCGCGTCATCAAGCGAAGGAGAAAAAACAAGCTAAGTCGCATTTATATTTATAGTTCATATTTCATATTATTCAGTCAATTAAATCTGGCTCATTTGAGTCAATCCCTGGAATTAAAAAATCTTGTTTATAAGGAAATTACAAAAATCATTCAAAAAATTGCAGGCTACTTTTTAAAGTCGAGTTATCTATCGCTCGCAGATGGATTTATCAAAGTCGAGTTATTTATCACTCGCAATGGATTTCTTAAAAGTCGAGTTATTTATCGCTCGTCGTGGATTTATTAAAGTCGAGTTATTTATGGCTCGCAATTGGATTTATTAAAGATAAGCTATTTACTGCTTGCAATGGATCTCTCAAATAACAAAATCGCTATTAAAGCGTCATCATCGTGCTCCGGCTCAAATCACCGTACTCCGGCCTATTCTTTATCATCTTTCTAGCTCAATCGCCATACTCCGGCTTATACATTATCATCATATGTTCACTATCATCACATTTTCATTATCATCATTCCATCTCAAATCGCCGTACTCCGGCTTGTGTATCATCAATGCCAAGAGCATGTCCAATATTTATTGTTCAAAGGGATGAATCCTAAATTCCGGGTTACCGTATTTTGAGCTATCAATTGTTGGGTCGAAGACATGGAGAAAAATCCATGAAACATCTTCCCGGCTTCAGTTATTTGCAAATTGTTAGCGTGCCCAGGAGTGTTTCGCAACTTCGGTTAGCGTGCCCAGGAGTGCTTCGCAACATTGTGCATATTGGGTCTTGGGGGCTGATCGCTTGAATAGCGCAGTTACAAACTCAAGACCCGGCATATAAGCCACTTTGGTCATGTGGGCTGATTACCCTTGAAGGTACAGCTGCAATCTCATGACCCGGCCAATTTTAGAGCCACTATTATTCTTGGTTATCTAAACTTAAGCTCGATGTGAAACGCAATTATATGGCCTGATTGCGTGCCTGTAAATTCAATCAGTCATGAGGCCCACTGGGACTTGACTGACCCTGTCTTTAACAGAGAGGTCGCAACAGTGAAGATCCATGCGAAAGCCGGCTTACAGTTTATAGAAACCAAAAGGGTCATCTAAACCAAAGGAATTTGCAGAACGATATCACGTTCATTCAAAAAGCAAATCCTCAGGGTGCACGTACACCACCAGTATAATTATTCATATGTTATTAATTTATTGCAAACACATCAGGTTATATGATATTGCTTCATGTATAGGGAAAATATTTGCAAGATCAATTTCTATAATCATATACTTGCAGGATCAATTTTTTGTAACCCATATTTGCAGGATCTATCTTTGTAACCCGGCAGCAGAAGCCGGCTTATCCAGTTTGATATCTGGGAAGTCATAAAGTATTCATGATAAAAGCAGCGAGACCACATGATGTTATCTCCAGCAAAAGAAAGTAAAAGGAGCTTCTCGCCTTCATGGTTGCGGCAGATGGCGACTCACAATGAAAATTATATCAAGAGAGCTATTAGCAACTAATACGGACCAAGGCGGGTCACGTAAAGGCCAAAAGAAAAATATATACCGGATGGAGTTGCCGGCTCCTGCAAATCAGCCAAAGGAATTAAAAAAAACGGAGCAGCTCATTAGCCGGGTCAGTTTTATGGAGCACATGCAAAGGTCGAAGAGAAGAAACGCGCATGCGAGCCATTGCATGCATGCAGGTCATGTGAAGGCCAAGAAAGAAGAAAAAATAGTCGAGTGAAGTTATTGCCCAGGTCATGCATGCAATTAAGACAAGTCGAATTTGCTAGCTGTGCATGGAGATCATGTAAAAACAAAAGAAGGTCATTAGGCTGCAACAACTACATGCATGTGCGAGTGGGGAGCCCGTCGCCGGGTTTTCATCAAGTCATACGTTCAAACAACTACAACATCTTCAGATAACCAAAGGACGACGTCGGCCTCGTTCAGTTCCCTGATGATTGGCCAGAACAACATATCGAGATGACAACCAGGAAGTTAACTCGCCGTCGTTTACCGTCCGGGTTTGATAGCTCGCGCCTGGTACCAAGCTTGTACAGCTCAGGGATTAGTAATCGTTCAAGAGAAGATGAAATAAGAAATAGGCCGGATCCTACCAGTATTCATGCAAGTCAATCGAAGCTGTGATGAAGTAAAAAAAGCTAAAAAGCTGATTGTAAATATTTATGCATACAAGATCGTATGAAGCTAATTTAAGTTCTAAGGAAGAAAAATGGTTGCTGGTCATGTCAGTATGTATGGCTGCATGCTACGCATAAGAGAGGAAAAGGAAGAAAGAAGGAGCAATACAAGCCGGATGATACTTGTACATGTTCAAGAGAATCAATTACGTCCTGGAAGAGGGAGAAATAAAAAATAAGCTGGATGCTATTATTGTATGTGCGAGTCACGCCGCGGTGGAGAAACAAGAAGTTTAAAAGCTGGTCGTTAGTATCGCTGCAAGCAAGTTCGTCTGATGCTAGCTCAAGGTTCAAGAGAAAAGCTGCATGGTCATGTGCACATGCAGGCATGTCACGCAAGGAAAGAAAAATAGGAGAAAGACGACATGCAAGCCGGGCACAGATTCATACGATAGAAAAAAGAAGGAGGCATCAGCCAGCTTACGTTAAAGAGTGCATGGAAATTTTTATGTCAACGACCTTCAGAATTAACAACCCGGCTGCCAGCGGCCGGCCGGCTTCGCGACTGTCAGCAGCACTACATCAACGTGAAGATTGATAAATGATATGACCGTGTCTGTGTATGAAAACAGAGGCAACTCAGCCTCACCCGGGTCAAGTACTTAAAGCCACATGCAAGTTTGTCAGAAGCTAGTTTTGTACTGTTAGGCACTATCATCAGGTCCATGAAGAAAAATAAAAAAGGAAAAAGGAGAGAAGTAGAGGACTCGGCTGGGGGCTCCATCCATCACTGCTCTCGTGCGTGGCTAATCAAGTCTTCAGAATCGACAGGTTTTGACGAGCCTAGCCGGGTCCTCAGCATTTGTGCTCATCGCCGGCTTTGCCTACAACGCGATCATCTCCAGCTATGACGAGTGTTTGAAATTAAAAGATATGAGTTCTACAAAATAAGCCCCAGGTCGCTGCAGGCACGCAACCCGGCACTTGGGGGCTACACGGTTCGAAGTGTTATATTCATTCATCAAGCAGCAAGTTATCGCGAGGTGATAAACTCGGAGCTTGGGGGGCTACAGGTTATATACACGAGAAAAATCGAGGTTAATATTCTTGAGAACCGGTAAAGCTGGAGGTATTCGCGCTGGGTCTTCAAAATCCGGGTCTTGAAAGACAGCCTCCATGTGAGTAGGCTCCATCAAGTCCGGACCGTAGGAATCTGGAGCATCCTTCAGCACAGCCTCCGTATGAGTAGGCTCTATAAAAAACCGGGTTAGAGGACCCACAAAAGAAAATGTGGAAATATTCCTGGCAGGATTTGCGGGATTTCAACCTAGAGGCTTATGAACCCAGGAGGAAAAGGCCTGGTTATAAAATGGACCGCCAAAACGAGCTGGCCTAGCAAGTCTAACCCGGGTTTTATCCCTTTAAATAGTTATTTGTTTTATTTCAGGAGTTTAACCTGGATGATCGAGCTGGCGAGTTCACTTCAAACATGATGCTTAAGATCAAGATTACAAAGGAGAGCAAGCCAAGCCCATATCCAGATTAAACTTGGGGGCTACTGATGGGGGAATCATAATCCGGTATACCCATGAAAAGCGAAGCGTAACCCGTCAGGCAGGAGGCCTGGCTAGGTTACCTCACACCCCACATGGGCTGGGTTACACTTGGGCCAGCATGCTCATTCAGACCCGGCCAAGATGATGACCCGGCCAGGAGATGACCCGGTCAGGAGATGACCCGGCTAGGAGGCAGACCCGGTTTCAGGAGGCAGACCCGGTTTCAGGACAACCTGGCACCAAGAGGGGTCTCGAAAGTTGTCATAGAAGGAAGATTCTGGAAGACCCGGAATCCTTGTACAAGTTGGAGACTCAAGACTTGGAGATCACGAAGGACCTAGACTAGGACTCTTATTTCGGGTATAACCCAGTTTTTACCTTGTACGACTGGGAGACCTGGCCATCTATATAAGCAGGCTCCTAGGTCATAGATAGACAGATTCGAGAGAGAGGTCTCAGACCGAAAGAGATAGACAAAATAGAGAGAGCTCAAGAGAGAGCCCCACGCCAGAGTCATCTAAACCCGGCGATCGCCATTGGCGCACCATGTAATCTGTTATCATATAGTGATTTATAGCAGGACGTAGGGATCCTCCACCGAGTGGACCTGAACCTGGGTAAAAAATATCTTCTCCCCCGTAGAGCTAGACCATCTCCTGAACACCAGAGTCGCCTTGCCCTCAATCTCAAGTTACCTCGTGTAACATCTGCCGTGTTATCTACCCCACGACAACCTGTCCTTCTTGGACACATACTCCGGCTACAACCAGATCACGCTGAATCCGGCTGACCAGCTGAAAACTTCATTCATAACCCCTTTCGGGGCCTTCTGATACAAGGTCATGTCATTCGGTTTGAAAAACGCAGGCCCCACCTACCAAAGATGCATGCAGAGTTGCCTGCACGTCGACGACATCGTCGTCAAGACCGTCGAGCACCGCACCCTCATCGACGACCTGAAGGAAACCTTCGCCAACCTGCGCCGCTTCCGGATGAATCTGAACCCGGGCAAGTGTGTGTTCGGGTGCCGGCTGGCCAGCTCCTCGGTTTTCTCGTCTCCGCATGAGGGATCGAGGCCAACCCAGACAAGATCGCCGCTATCCAGAACATGCAGCGCCCGACTGCGCTCAGAGTCATCCAGAAGTTCGTCGGCTGCCTGGCCTCGCTCAGTAGGTTCATCAGTCGGCTGGGGGAGAAGGCCTTGCCCCTGTACCACCTGCTGAAGAAAACCGGCAAGTTCGCCTGGACCGACGAGGCGGACGCGGCCTTCCTCGAGCTCAAGAAAGCACTCTCCAAGACACCAGTGCTGGCGCCGCCTGCTCCAAGGGAGCCCATGCTCATGTACATCGCCGCCACCAATCGCTGCATCAGCATCATTCTGGTGGTGGAGCGCAGAGAAGAAGGCAAAGAGCACCCGGTCCAGCGCCCGGTCTACTATGTGAGCGAGGTCCTCTCGCAGTCGAAGCAAAACTACCCCCACTACCAGAAGCTAGTATACGGCGTGCACATGGCCAAGAAGAAACTACGCCACTACTTCTAGGAGCACGTCATCACCGTGGTGAGCACGACCCCGCTCGGAGACATCATCGGCAGCAAGGACGCAACCGGCCGCGTCGTGAAATGGGCAGTCAACCTAGCCCCGCACACGATCCTGTACCAGCCAAGAGCAGCTGTCAAGTCCCAGATCATCCCCGACTGGGCGAAGAAACAGTACCTGCCGCCCTGCCCCGACTCCTCGCACTGGCGGATGCACTTCGACGGCTTCAAATTGTACGAAGGACTGGGAGCCGGCATCATCCTCACCGCCCCAAAGGGCAACCGGCTGGAGTACGCCGTGCAAATCCACTTCAAAGCCTCCAACAACGTTGCCGAGTATGAGGCACTCGTACACGGCCTCAAGCTGGCCAAGGAAATGAACATCCAGCGCATCCTCTGCTTCGGCGACTCCGACCTCATCGTCCAGCAAGTATCCGGCACCTGGGACGCTAAGGACGCAAACATGGCCGCCTACCGCTTCTTCATGCAGCAACTCTGCGCCTGCTTCGAGGGGTGCGAGTTCCACCACATGCCGCGAGCAAACAACGAGACGGCCGATATGCTGGCCAAGCTCGGGTCCACCCGGCGTCTACCTCGAGCACGTATACAAGCCGTCTATCACGCCGTCACCAAACTCGGAGTCCATCGTCATCCCGGCAGGTCCGAACACTAGTACAGAACGATACATCGGAAACGGGCCAAAAACCCCTTCGGCAACGGAGAAAGGGTCCGTGTCCCCGACCCTGTCACTGATGTGAAGGCCTTCATCGGTAACGGAGGCCAAAAACCGTTTCCGATGAGGTCTCCATTTGGCAACGGTTGTGCGCAGACCTCCGTTGCTTTAGTTTTCCTACATCAGATACAGAGTTTTCCATCTACCCGTTTGCACTGAGCTTTTCTCATATTTTGGTTATATGCCATAATACATGAAAGGCTGATTGCACAATGCACTAAAACGTTATTCAATTCATAACATAGAACAAATGCCATCATTACATTGGTATACAATAATATCACCGTTTTTTACAATTTGACTACAATCATATCTATCACACATTGGCATAATGTAATATCACCTATTACACTTTGACTACAATCATGAACTCTAAACCTATAAGCAACTAACCTAACAAGATGGAAGGCTGGCTTAATTAAGCCAGCGTTCCATCTTTGACTTGGAGCTCACCTTCTATGAGCTCTCGGTCGTCGCTGTACCCACTCCAAGACCAGTATCCACGAAATTTCCTTGCCTTAAGGTTTCTGGTTCTCGGAATGATACATTGGTACTTTTATGCAGTGTTGCCGAAATAAACTCCTGCGTGAAAGAAAAAAAACTATTAGCGAAATGTACAAAATACATCTGGATATTAAAAAAATCAGTGGCTATTTTCCAGCAACTGCTTTGTTCGGTTGCCATTTTCGAGAAACTGCTAAGATCGACGGCAAATATCCAGGAACTGCTCTGTTTGGTGGCAGACAGTTCGCATTCCTTCCTTCTCTTCTTCCTCGTTTCACCCCAATCCCCCACCCGCCATGGACGACTGCAACAGAATAACAGAGACAACTACCGTCCGTACCCACGGCACCGTTCTGGGTGACCTACGAGTTGTATCGCAAGATCCTAACCTTGAAGGACAGGCTACGTCCAACATGGCAGGAAATGCTCTGCCCTAGGTGCAAGAATGCCCTAGGTGAATTGCAATAGGCTTTGGATGTGGGTGTTTAACTAGTTTGTACAGTTGGTGCTTTAACAATAAGTGTTTGTAATTATCAGAACATGTATGTGTGAATTTGCACTACAAATTTGTTTATCTGATGAAATGCTCATACGTAGAACCTAGTTCATCGGCATCACAGCCGGTCACAGAAAGATTTATACCTTTCACCCAGCGGGAGAGGAGGTGCAGGCCTCTGCCAGATGCGCTGAGATGCTACCAGCGCGCTGCGACGCAATCACCTCCTCCTCCTTCTCCTTCGTCGACATCCACCTCCTCCTCCTTCTCCAGATCAGACACCACCTACAGATCCTCCACCACCTCCAGATCGGCCACTTCCTCCTCCAGATCGGCCACTTCCTCCTCCAGATGGGTTTCTGCCGGTAGATCCGCCGGAGGTGCTGCACCACCACCTCATGAATGACCTCCTCCACATCGGCCTGGCTCAGAAGAAGCCGGGCATCACCGGAGGAGGAGGGCGTCAGATGGTGGCGCTACCGCATCATTAGCGGACGCATGGCCGCCTCCAGATCGACCTTCCCCTCACGAAGGGCTGCCGCTAGAACGATGCTGCCGCGGCGGCTAGAGCCGCGGCCGCGATGGCCGGATCTAGAAGCGCCGACAGAGGAAGCCATTAGAGAGAGTGAGGAGAGTTGAAAGCCACAGTGTGCGGCGGCTAGGGTTGGAAGAGAGACAAGTGAGAGAGTGATAATGAGACCGAGCCGGTAGTATATATAAGCGCCACATTGGCAACGGACATTTTATATAACTGTTTCCATTGATTTTACACCAGCAAGAGAGTAAACTTACTAACAGGTACTCTAAATTACATATGAACGCAGAGACCACTTAGCAGCTAGTGCTACTACATACGGACTTGATAATGAAGTAAACGATTACATATATGCTACTACTAGCTAATGCTACTACTAGCAGCTGCTGATGAAGACTCGGGCTCGTCGTCGCTGTACACGAGTGCGTCCCTCCAGCATAAGGTACCATCGAAGATCTTGATGAAGAACCCGTTGTCGCCGTCGAACTCGAAGCACAAAAAGTGCCCCTGCTCAAGCTTGTACGCTTGGGCGAATGACTTCCATCCCTGGCCGAGGTACAAATTCCCCCCGGCACTCACGGCCGTCTTCACCGCCCAGCTGCCGTTCTCGCAGTCCTCCATCTTCAGATGCATGGTAGCTGCCACCATGCCTTGGAGCTTCTCTGCGAACGCCCTCGGGAGCCTCAGGCGGCTCTCGATGCCCTTGTACAGGATAACCAAGAACTCGAAACCGCGCAGCTCCGGGGACATGTCTTCAGAGGACGGTGAGGGCGACACCGACGGCGTGGCATTGCGGCTGCGCCCCCTGCCACGGCCGCGCCCTCGTCCACGGCCGTGCCCACGTCCACGGCCGCGACCGCTGATGGTACCTCTCGCCGGGGACATGTCTTCTGAGGACGGTGAGGGCGACACCGACGGCATGGCATTGCCGCTGCGCCCCCTACCACGGCCTCGCCCTCGTCCACGGCCGCGACCGCTGCTGGTACCTCTCACCATGGATTTGGACGGATGGGATCTGGCGAAGTTTGAATAACTATAGGCGATGGACTGGGGCTTCAAAGAGATCGCTGCTGGTACCTCTCGCCATTTATACTCGCGGGTCTGCTCCGCCCACCTCCCCATCTGCCCATTCGCTAGCCTCCACGTATCAACATTTTCAACGGTTGGAAAATTCTATCTGTTACCATAGAGGCAAATATTGGAAACGGACAATTTTATTAACCGTTGCCAATATAATAGGTGACGGAGATTGGAAAGGGTCCGTTGCCAATGTAGGCGGGCCTGGTCAGGTTTGTACGCACCGGCCGCGCGGAAAGCGCGATTCTCCGTCGCCTAACACCTGTCGTTTCCATAGAGGGGTATCCGATGTGTCGTTCTTTACTAGTGGAATCTGCCGGACGGCTCTCCACACCCGGGGGATGGTAGCCGCCCAGCTGAGCAAAGACACCTGGGGGCTGCTGCCCCACCCGGCTCCGAAGCCCCAGCCGTACCAATCCCCGAGCTCATCGACAAGACAGAAGGAAACCCAGAGCTGCTCCGCCGCACCCGGGGGCTTCGAAGCCGGATCCAAAGGCCGCCCAGCTAGCGCTAGCCGGCGTCTTCACCATCCACGAGATACCTTCCTGGGCGCAGCCTTTCCTCGACTACCTCGCCCACGACACGCTTCCAGAGGAGGAGGTGCTCGCACGACAAATCCTGCGTCGCTCCAAAGCCTACACCATCATCAACAACGAGCTCTACAAGCGCAGTGCAACGGGCATTTTCCAGCGATGTGTCAAGCCGGCAGAAGGGCGCCGCCTGCTGGAAGACATCCACAAGGGCGAATGCGGACACCATGCCGCATCCAGACCAATCGCCTCGAAGGCCATGCGCTACGGGTTCTACTGGCCGTCCGCTCTAGTCGACGCCGAGCAGATGGTCCGTACCTGCACCGGCTGCCATCGCTTCAGCAAGCAAAAGCACACACCGGCTGCAGCCCTGCAAACCATCCCCATCACGTGGCCATTCGCCGTCTCGGGCTCGACATGGTCGGCCCCTTCAAGACGGCGCGCAGCGGCCTGACCCACCTCCTCGTGGCGGTGGACAAGTTTACCAAGTGGATCGAGGCCAAGCCAATCAAGAAACTGGACGGACATACGGTCATCACCTTCTTCCAGGACATCATCTACCGCTACGGCTACCCGCACAGCATCATCACTGATAACGGCACGAACTTCTCCAAGGGCGTCTTCAAGTGCTTCTGCGGCATGAAAGGGATCCGGCTGGACCTCGCCTCGGTGTCTCATCCCCAGTCGAACGGCCAAGTTGAGAAAGCAAACGGCCTCATCCTCACTGGCATCCGGCCCCGGCTGGTCGACCCTTTCAGATTTTATGGACTAACGATTTAACAAAGTTCTATATGTTGTTTTTCGCCGGCAAAGCAAGTTCTCAAAGGCTAGCCGGAAAGATTCGACTCGGCTGCCTCCGCCAGCCGGGTCAAATCTCGGGACTAGTCTACGCGCGTGCCCGGCTTCCACGGACAGCCGGGCATACTACCGAAGACACTTTTTTTTAAGATTTGACTTGACTGGCTGTGCCAGTCGGGCCAAACCTCGGGGGCTAGTGAGGATGGATAGGCTCGATCGCCCTCGCTAAACCGCAAAGAAGTTCAAAGACAAAGAGCAGTCGAGAAAAGTTTCGGGCAAGAAACGAGATAAAGGAGACGAAACTCCACGCAAGTCACAAAACAAGTACCAGAAGTTTTAAACAAGTACGCCCGGCATCCCGGGGAACAAATGAGGCAAGTTCACAGCAAGCTAAGAAAAGATACAAGTTTCCACCCGGCATCCCGAGGTCTTCATTCGGCGGCCTTCGAGCTGCTGGCCACGTCGACAACCTTGGCAGGGTCGGTCTTGGAGCAGCCGGCTTCCTCAACGGCTTTGCCCTTGGAGCCCTTCGCCTCGACGTCCTCACCGTCGTCCGCCTCCTCGTCGTCAGACAAACGAGGAGCCGGCCGGTCTGGGATGAACTCCGCCAAGTCGACAAAGTTAGCAATGGTGTAGGCGGCATCGCGGAGGTCGGGGCGCCCCTTAAGCGCGTTGTAGGAATCGTCGTCCCGGAAGCCCTCCTTTAGCAGCTCCAGATCAGCATCCGGATACCAGGACTTCAGCAGCGACACCGTCTAGAGGGCCCCGGCATGCGCGGCGGACTCCTGCAGCTCCTCCACCGCAGCCGGCGCCAGCGTGAGATGGCGAGCCAGCTCAGCCAAGACGATCGGGATTCCCTTGCCGGGCCAGACATATCGGCAAAGTTTCCTCGCAGAGTAGGACAAGGCGGTGGCGTCAATCCCGAGCTGCTCCATCCGGTCCGCCATCGAGGTCTCGCAGCCGGCAATGGCGGCATCGGTCGCCTCCAGTCCCAGGTGGGATAGGTGGGTCTTCGCCGCCTCGACATTGGCAGACGGGTAGTAACCTACAAGCCAAGCAAAGACATGAGGACAGGAGAACCAAGGCGAGAAAGTGCAGACGTCAAGACAAAACTTACCGCGAACCGCAAGGTCCACCCGGCTCAGCTCCTTGCGCGCCGAGTCCTCGTCCGTCGTCAGGCGGGTGACCTCCTCCTTCAGCCGGGTGACCTCTCCTTCAGCCGTTGGAAGTCCTGCTGGTCGGTGGCGCGCTGCTTGTTGTACCACTCGTCCAGCTCCTCGAAGGTCTTCCGCGCCCGCCGCCGCCTTCTCCGTCGTTTCCGCCTTCTCGGCCAGCCGGTGCAGCTCCGCCCCCTGCTCCTGGTCGCGCTTCTTGAGCCGCTCCACCTCCTCCCGCAGCTGCAGGACCTTCTTGTCGGACTGCTCCTGAGGTCGCCAAGGAGAAATCAAGCCCAAGACTCGTGCCGGCTGTCTCAGCCGGCCCAAGGCAACCCCGAAAGAACTAAGCAAGATAACGTACCCGGAGCAGCTCCAGGAAGCGGTCGAAGCCCTCCAGCTGATCCTTCATCCCCTGCCGGATCTCCAGGGCGAAGTCCAGCGGGTCCACCGGCGTCTGGATTTCTTCGGCGTTGGCAGTGAGGGAGGGATCGGCCGGCACCAGCTGCCGCTCCGGGGCGGTGGCGGCATCCAGCGCCGTCCGCTTCCTCGCCTGCGTCTTGGCCCTCTTCGTGGAGGTCCCCTTGACGCTCTTCTTCGCCGGCTTCTGGACGACCGCCGCGCCTGCCGCGGCCGCCTCCAAAGCCGCACCCGGTTCCCCGCCTCCTCCAGTCAGCGGGACCACCTCGTCAACCCGAGGCCCGATCGGCTCATACCCCGCACCCGGCACGTTGGCCGGAACCCTTTTCGGCCGCTTCCTCGTCAGCAGCATGTCGTCGTCGTCATCCTCCTCCAGGTCAGCTGGAGTAGCCGGCTTCGTCCTCTTGCGGGGGGCCGAGATCGACCCCGCGATTTCTGCACTCTCAATGCTCTCAGTATCCGAGAGATCAATGACTACCACAGGATGTTCTTCAACGTTCGAGCTAGATGCAACAAGCTTACCCCGAGCAGCCGGCGGCACGTTGCTTTCCTCGCCACCGCCAACCGGCGCCTGGTCAGCCGGCGCTCGCCCGCTTGGTCATCCTCGACGCGGCCGCCCTCCCCCGGGCGCCCTCGTTGTCGTCGCCCTCGTCGTCACCCTCGACATTGCCGCCACCCGCGCCCGTGGCGACTCCCCCCTCGCCATCCGATGGGCCTTCCCCAGGCGCAACCGCCCCCAGCTGGATGTTCGGCCGGAACTTCGGGCCGTCAGGCCCATCCTCCTCCAACTGGATCTTGAAGAGCTGCGCAACCGGCTTGGTGAGCAGCCGGCCGATGCATAGAAGAAAGGACGTAAGTACTAGCAAGGGCAGCTTACCTTGGGCGCCCGTTTCCTGTGAGAGTACGGCGATCTGCCGTACGCCCAGTTCTCTGCCACCCTCTCCTCCTTGGCGACGTGTCGAAGCCAACCGTTCAGGGCCTCCAGCTTCCACCTCTTCCAGGTCAGCCGGGTGGGGTCGAGGCGGCTGCTCAGATAATAGATCTTGTGAGACCTGTCTTGCAGCGGCGCGATCCGGTTGTAGAGCCAGCAGAGGGTTGGGTCCCGGGTGGTCATCCCTTCCTTCGTGAAGAGCTCCTCAATCCGGTCGATCATCTTGTTGACCTCCTTCTGGTCGCTGAATTTCTTCAGGCCCCAGTTGTCCCTCACGGGCGCTGATGCATGTAAAATGCATACATGAACTTTGCATTATTTTTACTTATATTCCAGTCATATTTGCATCATATAAGGGTTATATCACTGTTTTTTTAATGATTTTGGGAATATTTGATATGTTTCCTATTTTTTATGGAATTAATCCTGCGCAGGCAGAAAACCCTATTTCTATATTTTAATGTTTCAGGGACCCAAACGACGACCAAATGACCTGAAAATTTACGAGCATCAGTTTTTGGAAGGAACAAAGCGTGGGAGCGAAGGAAGCAAACAAGCGGAGGCCCGAGGGCCAAAATAGGTGGGCCCAGGCAGCCCCTGTACCTGGCCGCGTGGGCCCCCTCCTTTTGGGCCTCAGAGCTCCGCTGCCGTCGATCTTTCCTCCACCGACTCCGTTTTGACCTAAAACCGCCTATAAAAATAGTCCCCCGACGTTCTCCGGAAGGTGCGCCGCAGAAACACAGAAACAGAGACCTAGAGTTGCAGATTGGAGGGGGAAAACTCCGGCGGGGCGCTGCCGGCATGGTCTCCATCTTCTCCAAGGACTTCTCCACCGTCTCCATGATGAAGAGGGAGTAGTCCACCTCTGGACTATGGGTTTGTGGAATTACTTATGTATCTCTCTCTCTCGAGCTTCACTAATTAGTACCGTATGAGCTGCTGAACATGATTACGGTCATCTATGTAATAACTTTGTGGTGGATCTTTTTATGCGTTAATATATGTTTGAGATTGCAATGGTTTTGTTTCAGTTATGAAAGTAGATGCATATTATGTACCCCGTTCTTATTTACTTGTCATGATCAAGCATGTTTATGAGAGCGCGTGAGGGGGAACGTGTGCATTAGTTGGAGTAACGGGGGGTGGCTAGTGCAGTGAACGTGAGAGAAAGTTCTGCGATCCACTTGGGTATCTCTACCTTACTTTGTTGCCTCACTAGGGATAAAAAGAAATACCATGTTACCGGAGATGTGGGTGTGACCATTGCCACTACTCCATGATTAGATCTAGCATGTTCTTATTTTAACTTCATGTCATGATACTTATTGCTATACTCTGAGTTATCTTAATTACTGAGGTGTTATGATTTAGTTCGCATCTTGGTGGAGTATAAGAGAGACTAATAACCAAAAGGTCTCTATGTTAGGACGTGATGCCCATATAATTATAACTTGTCATTAAACTGTTGTGTTGCAATCTCATATGTCAACTCTAGTGTTCTATTGTCTACCACTTTATTAAAGAGAGAGTGCATTTGTGAAACCATGAACCCCGGTCCATTTTTAATCATAAGAAACACCTTTCCAACAACTTTTACCACTTTACCATTTTCTGCCATTATTAAATCCGAAAATACAAAAATACTTTTCCATCTTGCATTCATCATATAAAACCCAAAAATATCATTTATCATTGCTACCACCATCCTTGCATATTTATTTACCACCATTGCATATTTATTTCTTGTTTGCATTGCATATTATCTTGATATCATTCTCACACCTTGTGCTTGACAACCACTAGGTGAGGTTGAGGACCAAAACATTTACTTTGTTTTGTAGGTAACCAAAAGAAGGATAGGAAAGATAAATCTTCACTACTGATTCCCCGAGAGTTCGATATTAAACCCTCGAGTCACCCCTCGTGGGGAAAACACGTCTTCCACTTAATACACACTCTGCACTCAACCTAACCCATTTACTTTTCACGCAGGTAACTACGTGAAGGGCCATCAAGAGTGCTTTCTGGCGCCGTTGCCGGGGAAGATACGAAGCTTCCTGCAGAATATTTTTCCCGTCAACTCCACGCCATCAGGCGCGGCCGGCTGGAACGCCGGCAGGCGGATGTGGTCTTCCCCCGCCTTCAGGTTGCGGACGTAGAAGTACGACCGCTGCCACTCCTTCACCGTGTCCTGCTTCTTGAAGACCGGCAGCTTCGACTGCGGCCGGCGGTAGACGATCGCGGCCCTGCAGTCGACGAAGCCCATCTCCTCCTTGTCACCAAGATACCGGCCGCGGAGGTAGTATAGCCGGCAGAGGAGAGGAAGGTTCGGCCAGATGCCGAGCCAAGTAGCTCAGTGAGGCTATGGAGTTAGCCCCGAGGTGATGCGGTTGCAGGCCGAAGGTCCGGAGGAAGTTTTGAAGAAATGGGCTCGCCGGCAGCGCGAGCCCGCGGTCGAAGTGGTCCTTGAAGACCACCACCTCGCCGGCGCGTGCTGCGGGAACCACTTCGCTGGCCGTGGCGAGGCGCACGCCCACGCGTTCCTCCGTCGATAGGAGTCCGCGCGCACGGAGCTCCACGAAGTCCTCCGCGGTGATGTACGAACCCCGCCACTCGCCGCCACCCTCGTTCCCGTCCGCCATCTCCAGATCCAGCGCGATGGAGGGAGCGGTCGTCGTCGCCGGCATCGATTGAGGGTGGCCCGTGGTCGCCGCGCCTGCAGTTTCCCCGCAGCAAGGATGGAACCGCTTCGCCGGAGAGAAGAAAGAAGAACCGCGCGCGGCAGTTGCAGCGAGATGTGCGAAGAAGATGGAGGCGAGGGGGCGAAGTGAGGAGAATCCTTCTCCACGTCACCCTCGCCCCCTATTTATTGCCAGGCGTCACGCAACCGCCTCCGGAGATTGCGCCGCGTGGCGCGCAACCGCGCGATCGTGGGCGGCGGTTCCGCCCGCAAAGGATCCCGCCTGCACTCCCCCGCCACAGAAGATCCCGCGGCGAAGGCGAGGCGTCGTCTCGACTGCCGGGCAACCGCCCTGCAGACGGATGGGACGTGCCAGCGTCATCGCCTACGTCATCGCCAGCAGCCGGCCAACGGATCTTTCTACAATTCGCATTCTCAGCCGGATCAGTTTACGAGCAAGATCTTTTGATGAACACGCAGAAGCTCTCCTCGCCGTAGCCGGCTGTTTCGCTCCAACATGTTCGGGGGCTAATGTCATGGGGATAAAACCCAGGTACCTAAAGACCCACAGAAGATCCTGAGTGAAACGCAAAATCAAGTGCATGTCTTAAGCTTGGCCGCCCCGGCTGTCCGGCTCGACCGAGTCCACCTGCCCCAAGCACAGCCGGCCTTCGCCTGTCGAGGCACAGCCGGGCGGCATGGGCGAGAGAAGAACTGCAGGCTCGTCATCATCACGATTCTAGAAGACAACCAGATAACGACAAGCGACGCCCGCCTTATGCGACCAGGGTCAACCGCGCTAGCCGGATTCCGGCGGCTGGCAGCCGGACGACCGGCTGCCATCTACCTACGACAAGCAGGAGACAATGGTCCGTGTCGGGCGGCGCCGGGGCCGCATCTGGCTAGCCCTCCACGTCGCCCAGGCGTGGGCTAAAGCGAAGTCTAGCCCGACGTCCCCTACAGTGCCTAGGAGCCCCGACAGGCGGAAGACACGGAGCGCTGCCCGCTCACCGACAGGTCCTAGGTGCTATCCGCCGTGTAGGCGGGGGCCGGCGCCGTCGCCGGCTAGTCCTCCACGTCGCCAAGTCTACCCCGACACCTCCTGCACCGCTACGGAGTTCGACTGTACTGCGCAGCGTCACGAAGAGACAGCCCTGTAGCCGACATCGGCCGGCTGGCACGGGCTAGCCAGCCCCGCCTGTAAGCCAGACAGCCAGGCCTATATAAGGCTGTCTGGGTGCCCAAGTAGAGGGAGGCCGATTCGAACTCCCGAGAGATAGCTAGAACCAGAGCCATGACAAGCTCACCGAACAGATCGAGGAGCACCTCTGTACCGTGTCCACCGATGATAGAGAGATCGAGCAGGAGTAGGAGTGTTACCTCCTTCGGGAGGGCTCCGAACCTGGGTACTTCCCGTGTCCGCGCTCCGGCGCAATCCCCGCGGGTGCCCGCGCTGCAGTACGCTGCTCCCACACCTATCTTAGCCACTCTGTGGCATATGCCGTGTTCAGAACCACGTCAGTAGGGGTGGACATGTATCATAAGGAAAAACCGCGTGAACGGTAAATTATTAGGACTTAGTCATACCCCATATAGTTCCCTTCACTCTTGTGCCTTTCCCTTTCTCTATCCAACCCACGTAGTACTCCCTCCATTTCTAAATAGGCGGTGTATAAATTGAATAAAAAGTCAACACCTTCTATCCAATCCACGTAGTACTCCCTCCGTTCCTAAATAGAAGGTGTATAAATTGAATAAAAAGTCAACACCTTTTAATTTTGACTGAATATGTGTACGAAAATATGAAGATGTATAAAATACGAAAAACCGTCTATGTCTATCTACCACTACCATATTTGTCGGCGTAGATACAGACACCCCAACATCTGCAAACAGAATGAAACAACATGCCGGAAACAAAGAAGCAAAATTGTTCATAAGGCCTCGCTTGGATCGGGGGTTGGAAATTACGGAGCGGAGTACTTTCCGGAGCTCCTTCGTATTTTCTGCAGGAGGTTCCAGGTCCGTAATTCTAACCGGTCGTTTTGGCTAATAAACGACGTCCCAAGCAAGGCCTAAGATGGGACTGGGAGGAAATCGCCGGAGGGCCCGCCTATCATATCATCAAAAAGACAAACAGGGAGACCACTCCAATCTCTAAGAATCATTTGACCCAACTAAAGAAGATTCCAGCAACTGCCTGCTGGCTTCCTGATAATGTCATGATCGCTTTGCGTAGGAAATGAAACGGAGCATGTCCTAATTTATTCTGCTCCTGATCAGCATGCTCAGGGTATATTACTCCCACTGATATATAGTATATTTCAGCAACGTACTTACTACTTGTATAGTGTTCGCAAAAAAAATACTTACTACTTGTATTATTAGACCAAAAACGTGGAAATATGATTATTCCTCGCCGGTTGCCAACATGTTCTGCCTATCCTGCTCCGGTACCAACCCGTTTACGGCCCAAACCGACGGAGATCACATGCGCAACACACACAAAAACAATCCCAATGCATCATTCTTGCATGATACAATGGCTTCACGAGCCACCACGGTAGGGGACGGATCAAGAGAAAGATATAAGTATTTAGAATATCAAATTAATATCAATAGACTTATAGACCCAACAAACAATATATTTTCATGATTTTGTCTATAAACACTATGTTAACTTTTCACTAAACATATACGTCTTGGTATGCGTAACGGAGATAGTATTTTCGACAACCGATAATTCGATATCTACTACCAACATTCAACCGAATCATGTCCAAGGACTCCTAGCTATGGGTTTGGTACCTTGGTGGCGTGCAAACCTCCAAGATCGACTATAGCAGATATGGTAAAACAACATGTACTCTAAAAACAATTAAAATAAAGAAAAATATGGAAAAAGTACCATATCATATTACATTCTTCCATCTTCAAATACATGGCAATTTGGAATTTCGTGTCTAATTTTAAAAATTATTTAAGAAATAAAATATGAGCTACATGTTACTAAAACTATATCGCCGGGAACTTAAGAGTCTCCTCCACATATGGCACTGTACGACGCCCTCTATCTCTCTAATTTAGTAGTGCCTCTAAAAAATTCCCCTTCCTCCTATAAATATACAAACAAACCGAAACATGTAATTAGGCTCTATCCTGCAACTGTCGTGTGAGAGGGAAATATTGCGACTCCAATCACACCTCTGCATCTCCAGTCACCTCCCGCCACCGGGCCACATGAAATCGACTCCGCACCTCTCTGCCTACCTCCTCCCTCCTTTTCCTTGTAGTCGCAGCCCTCTCCTTGGCACTGCGAGAAGAGGTGATGCGTGATTCCTGCCACGATGAAGCTTCTCTGCACCTCGGGCAACCATTCCTCGCACGAACCACACGAGTAAGAGCTTGACAACCGTTGGCACCTTTCGTCGTAGTCAAGCATTGCTGGAGCAAGCGGTTGAGCTCGTAGGCGTCGATGGAATGACGACGAGGCTCGCGAAGGCGGAAGGAGTGGGTGAACGGCCAGTCCTCACAGGACGCTGCCATGGTGGCTGCGATGCGGTGGAGTGGGGATTTTGGAGTAGTGGAAGAAATATAACCCACTTACAAGTGGACCCACACGGTATTTTTTTAGGAGATAACATTTATAGGATCCTACTTGGCTAAATAAATCTCATCCTCTAATCGTGTACATGATCCATAAAAACTATTATATGGATTAGATAAAACTAGCAAAATGCCCGTGCGTTGCTACGGGCCGATGAATAAATGATTCATACATCTATAAAAGTATAAGATAAAAAAGTTGTATAAATGATCGGTAAAGAGAAATCACAATGCAAGTGTGACCTAGTATCATGGTATGCAAGTTTAAGTGGCAACCAAATTCGGAATCATGGTCCGAGTGAAATTAGAATCAAATAGTAGTTCACCGTTCAGGATTCTTGATCCGGTATATGCATGTTAAATAGTCAATCTGCATGAGACCATGAACACCGCCAAAACATTTGCAATAAAAAATAAAAAAGTATTGGCCGGACCCAGCCTTCGGAGGATGGCCAGAAATTGAAGGAGGGAAAGATTGAGCCACAGCCGCTGGGTGGAAGCTTACCGATGAAAACAAGTAATTTAGACAGTTGCAGCAGCATGCACAACTACAGTATTTCCTTGCCCAGCCGATGGGTAGTGTAGTCAAAATTCAGTGGCCGGGGCTGGGATTGCTAGCTGTGTGCATATCGATTATCGATCGAGCATGGAGGTGGGCCCAGCAGGTCTGCATCGTGCACCCCTCCTAGCACCGGGACAAACCAGATACCAACGCGACCGCATGCGACGCGCTTCGAGGCGTCGTTCCAGTCCTGATCGAGTTTCAGGCACGTTGATTGGGTGGGCTGAGCCGCCTGGGCCGATTCTCATGTTACGAGCGTAACTCTATTTGGTTTCGTTAGCGATCAAGCAACGATCGAGCAAACATAGTACAAAACCTGGTTTTGTAGCCATCGATTCGGACGGGAAACAACGTAGAAACGACGGACGTACCACCACGTACCGCACGAACGTACTATCACGGCAGCTACTAATATTATAGTATAGAAGATAGATAGATAGATAAATTGTGTTGGTGGGATCCTAGAAACCGAGATACCAACAAACTATTATATGGACTAGTAGTATTTGTGTGGATTTTGCACGTTCCGTGATTTGAATGATATTCTCGAGAGCATTGGTGAGTGAGAGGGGGATTCAAGTGCTGACCACACGCATGCCGAGCACGTGACGACATGGTGATGGAACAGAGTTTGACTGGACGGCCGAGCCCGCGGCCTACACGCGTCCCCGCCCGTTTAAGGCGAAAAGTGGGTAGGTGTCTACACGCGTTGGCCGTGAAGCCGGAAACCCGTTCGTTTCACGCCAATCTTCCCCAGCACTCCATTACCAAATTAATCACACCTTTTTCTTTTTTTTCTTTCAAAAATACACTACATGTTGCCACAAATCAATCGAGAAGCAGGTTTCCATTATCTTTTTTCTTACGAGAAAAGAAGAGGACTCTATGTACAGATGACTTACAGAAGGAAAAAATAACGAAGGGTAAACATCTAGTCGAAAATCTGCTGCTCCTAATCGGCTAATCCATTTGTACAGAGGAACATGTAGTACTACGAGAAGTCAACAGCCTAGGGTGACCAAAGCAACCAAACACCAACGGCACAGGGAACGAACGAACGAAGCAAAAGCAGGGGGACGGACTAGACTAGTCTACTTTTCACAATTCCAATCCAGCTACGACGACCGGTCGATCAGCCGATCGGCGGCGAGTGGGTCAGTAGGAGTAGGCGGTCCTGTGCGCGGAGCGGTCGCGGAGCATGCCGCGGTACAGCGCCTCCCGGTTGGCCGGCATCCGGTGGTCCGTCGTCGCCGCCGTCGCGTTTCCCCTGCATGTCTGCTCGGGCGCCGGCGCCGGCGGGAGCGACAACCTGGTCGGGGGGGCTGCGCCCTCATTGTCCACGACGCCCTCCGCGAAGCGCACCCGCTTCTCGCCCTTGCGCCGCGGCTTGCCCCCGCGCGGCCGCTTCTCTGTTACGTTACCCCAAGAAACCAAGAAAGCTTGTCCGTCACAAATAGTCCCGTGGAGAAAGTAAAGAAGAAGAGGTCACGGGATCAGCATGGGCCACAGCGTACCTGAGGAGGAGAGGCATGGGCGAAGGGACGTGGGCTCGTCGGAAGCGGCGGCGGCGTCGTCGAGGGCGGGCTTGGCGAAGCGGCGGAGGGAGAAGAGGACGAGGGAGCCGGAGAGCGCCATGGCGGTGGCCGCGGCGAGCGCGCCCATCGAGGCCGACGACGAGGAGGAGGACATGGTCGTGGCTACGCGCGGTGGGTGGGTGGCTGGCTGGTTGGCAGGTGGCTGACTTGACTCCTTTGAGGAGTCCTCGTTGGCTTCGAGCTCGTTGCTGGTCTGGTTGGAGCGCCGGGGGGGCGCCAGCGCTGCTATATAGGAGGAGGGTGGAACGGAACATGTTGCGCCGTGTTTGGACTTCACACAACAAGCCTACTCCTACTCTGTTTTTAATTCGCACGCCTGCTGCGTTTCTTTCCTACTCTGATAATAATACTCCAGGTTCTTTTTTTAAATGAATACTCTAGGGTTTTAACTACCGATGGATGTACAGAAATTGATAGAGCGATATGGATTGACAGAGTTTCAATAATATTCTACGGTTTTTTTTTTTGAATTTTGATACTACGGGGATTTTGTCACGGCAGTTATTTTCGTAAAATAGAAAGAGTGGGAGACGACGCACCGTGCAAATTAAGAAGCCTTCGCTGAACTTGCCTTGAAACTGTATACGACCTTCTGGTTTTGGAAGAGAGCCTGGCCACATGCGTTGGCGATGTTTGCAATTTTCTCTAGATGTCCACAAAAACCAAAACAATCCTTATAAAATAGAAAGACATGTTCTCTCTAGGTCAAAAAGACTATTTGTTTGATCTTCTCGCAACTGCGGGGCAGGAAGACTTATGGCTAGACCTGTACATCCGGTGATTGTTTATTTTTGTATAAAAGTCAAATGATTTGATATTTTCAGTATTTGTTTTAAGAACACACACGAGGGTTGTGTGTCTTCTGTATTAATTAAGATAGAAAAAGTTTTGATTACAAGATTTGATCTGAGTTGGGGTGATCCATGCGATTCATGTCTCAACTCCACCTCACGACACTAACTGCAAAACCACTCCACACAATTTGGTTTTCCGCAAAAGTTCGAATTACTCCTTGATTTTCCTGCAGACTGCCCAAAGTAACATCGCAATCTTGTAAAAAACTCTACTATTGCGCTCGAGCCAGAGGCGTCTCACCACCAAAATGATCATAAATTCAGTTCCTTTCTTCTCCGCTTCGGGACAACTTCAGACACCGAGAACCATCGGTCTGCTAACAAGGGTCGGACTGAAGCGGTGCAGACGAAAGGGCAGCATCATAGAGTACCAAGCTTCACGCGTGAAGGAGCACTGCATTGTTAGGTGCTTGACAGTTTTCTTGCTCCTCGCAACAGAGAGGGCAGAAGTGCTGCAAACTGCGATGAGTCAATCTGTCTGTCGTCCACTGTCTTCCCCTAAGGGTGAACCACATATGCAATTTGTGTACTAACGGCACTCCGAGCGACCAAATATCATCGTCATCGCCAGAATCCAACGGCCAATTAATGTCCAGGAACTCCATAATGGCGGGAATAGATGGGGTGCCTATGATATACCACGAAATAAAAAACACACGAAAATACGTGGTAGATGGTGTCCATATACCACGGGCAAATTATGGTAAAACCCAGATTTTGTTCTAGTTGCTACCTCTATAAGAACTCTTATATAGTGTAGCATTTGGTAACCCATAAATAGGTCGATTCAAAATTTCGAGTACATGCGACAATTTCGGGTATAGGGACAAAGCGTACACACCGTGTAGAGAGAGAACTATCGGCTAAATTTCGATGTCTCAAGCTGGGTCAGTAAACCCCATATTCATATCATGTTTCTATATTATTAAATTGACATCTAAATGTCTATGACTTGCAAAACATGGGCATCAACCAATACATGTGCTTATATAATAACCATGTGTGTCCTCACATTAACTCCAACTAATTAAGGACATCTTTAAAATAATCATAGAGGTAATTAATGAGTTTTACAAACAATGCACATACTTTCAGATCAATACAAAGACATGCATTATTCAAAAAACATTCAGTAAATTCTGGATACAAAAAAATTGCATCTTTATGATCATCGTCAGAGCATATGAATATAAGTTGGTGTTAGCGGGTGCTTAAGCACCCTCCCATTAAATGACACACACGTAGTTGGAAAAATTGACTACACCATGAAAACGATGGAATGTCAATATTAGAGCACATAAAAAAGGAATGAAAGTGATTTGGAACATCAAAAAGTTTTCATGGAAGTCAACTAAAAGCCCAAAAAGTCAAACCTAAAAAGACAACTTTTATTCGAAAAGGCTAAAAGCACTTTATGCACCAAAAATCAAAATTGTACTAGAATAGCTCGCTGAAATAGGATTATACGGTTTAAATCGATGAATTGACTAGCGGTGCTCATGCACCGCCCATGTGTACCAAAATGCCTCTCGATCTCAGGCCATATTTGTGACAGCTAGCTTCCAGGTTTTCTCTTTCCGTGGGTTTCGACACATTCCTTGCAGTGCTCTAGCCGGCTCCGTGAAAAAATTGTGGCATTGCATATGGTATCAGTTTGGGAAGAATTATGCCTCTTCAACGTTATTTTTTTACAAAGTCAACCAAAAGACATTACATTACTTACAGATTGACCTACATTTTTTTTCTTATCTTAGCTTTGTCTTCGAAAACAAATTATCATTGTGTGATAGATGGACATGTGTGTACAGATGAGATCAAAGCTAATATTGCTAATTCCTTATTGCAAAATATACATTTTCTTAGAGCTGAGTTATAATGGTAGTGCCGGATATACATTTCTCCATATCATATCCGTTTCGGGAGATATAGGCCGTGGAAGTTACAAAATAATACAACTCTTTTTTGTTTTGACAATCAATGCCATGATATATTTGTGGTAGCAAATAGTACATGGTAGAGATACATGAGCTGACTACATAGATTACAAAATAAAGTCTAAAAGATGTTGGATTATTAGGCATAATTTCCAGGATTAATTCCAGAATAGTAAACATGATCGCAGCGGCTACTAACATGTTAAACTCGAAAATACTAGACGTATTAATTAACATGAACAGCAGCCAGACATCTACAAACACAGCCATCGGAACGTGACGAACGTACCGAACGATTGTAGATGAAGTAGTCGTTGGAGCAGCGACGGCAGCAGCTTGAGCAGCGACAGTAGCAGCTCGAAGAAGACGACGTTGGAGACGAGTCGCCCGCGGACCCGGAGATCGTCCAGGAAGTCGAGCCGTGATGAAGAACTTGAAAGCAGTCGCGCGGAGCGCTTCCCAAAAACCTTATTCGCCCTCTCCCGTACAGGATCACAAGGACGAGCGGTTCCGGAGACCTGCTGTCCCGTTCGCCGGTGCACGCCGGCGCACGGGATGGAGTAGACTACGGTGGCGGCGCAAGGCACGAGATTGGCAAAACCTAGATTGGTTCGGTGTCATTGCAGCGCACGCAGTGCACGACTTTATATAGTGCGGCTCGGGAAAACCCTAACGGGTACAACGTGGGCCAAGTCCACGTCGCGCACGTTTTAGGTCGGTTACAGTAGCCCACGATCCGAACCGACTAACTGTGACGCGTCCGCGTCCGTCCAAACCGTTTTCCCGGACTGCAAAAATAAAGCTCGGCTCGGCGAGATTCCCGCAACCCGCGCGCGTCGTGACGAGACGGCGGGCGGTGCGGTGCGTGCGTGCGAGCGGCGGCGGAGGAGGAGGAGGAGTGCGCACGAGAGAGCCTCTTGTTCTCACAAGCTTACCAAGTGTCACAACACTCCACCTTATAAGGTGGTGTTTGTCTCCTCCAACTAGCAATGTGGGACTAAACTTTAGCTCCCACTCCACTCCCATGTGTGCTGCCATAAATGGGCTTTGAGATTTTTCTGAAATTGCTTATTGGGCTGCCCAAATGGGCCCAAATTTAACAATCCCCCACCAGATCTCAAATTCCCATTTAGAGATTTTGCCAAACCTCGTTTCTTGTTTATATACCAGTGTTTCAGCAGAGACTGTTAAGTTGAACTTCCGCCTAGAGCTTCAAGCTACATCTACCAGCAACTTGAACAATGGACGAACCTTGAATTGCAAGTTTGGTGCCAATAGACTTCACTCAAAGTCATAACCAGTACGTGGCTGCCAGTAGCCTACCCCGCGGGTGGAGCATATGCGTCATACTCCCTGGTCTCTTCATGAGCTTACTAGAGATCACCCAAATCTCATAGACTGCGACGTTTAACAGTCGGACTCATATAGGTGTGTTCTTTCAAGGTCGCTCTGTAGGATAGCACCTTTGCTACGAATAGCCAACAGAAACACATTAAGGCATATTGCCAACCTGCCTTACAGAATGTGAGAGTTATGCATCTTCCCACGGAGAGGGTTACAAAATAACTCTCCTCAGTTAAACCACTAGCTTGTTCTTCCCAGGTCCTAATTCACGGGATCTCCGATCACATAGGTTGGGTTACCACTATGGTGTAACGCTCACGGGTCTCAACCCCATCTCCCTCGATGCACTATCTATCACATTACGTGATAGTCCCTTCGTAAAGGGATCTGCCAGGTTTTTGTCTGTTTGAATATAACTAACAGTTATTACTCCGGAGTTTCTCATTTTCCTGACAGACTTCAAGCGTCTCTTGACGTGTCTTGATGACTTCGCATTATCCTTAGCACTGTTCACTTTCGTAATAACCGTTTGGTTGTCACAGTTCATAAGGATGGCCGGTAATGGTTTCTCAACCACCGGCAAGTCCATCAAGAGCTCACGCAGCCATTCTGCCTCAACAGAAGCTGTATCTAAAGCAGCAAGTTCTGCTTCCATGGTTGACCTCGTCAAAATGGTCTGTTTGCAAGACCTCCATGACACTGCGCCACCTCCAAGAATAAATGCATATCCACTTGTGGCGTAGAGCTCATCAACATCTGAGATCCAGTTCGCATCACAGTATCCCTCAAGCACCGCAGGGTGCCCTGAATAGTGAATCCCATAACTCATTGTACCGTTCAGATAGCGCATGACCCTTTCAAGTGCATGCCAATGATCAATACCCGGGTTAGACATGAACCTGCTCAACTTGCTCACAGCAAAAGAGATATCAGGTCTCGTCGCGCTCGCAAGGTACATGAGTGAACCGATCACTTGAGAATATCTTAATTGATCTCTCGTTTCCTTTTTGTTCTTTCTGAGTGTCACACTGGGATCATAGGGTGTTGGAGAAGGCTTGCTGTCTATATAACCAAAGCGGCTCAAGACCTTCTCAACATAGTGTGATTGCGTTAACGTAATCCCACTCTCATCCCTAATCAGCTTAATGTTCAGGATCACATCAGCTTGTCCCAGATCTTTCATATCAAAGCTCTTTGACAGAAAGACTTGACCTCATTTATCACTATCATGCTTGTACCGAAAATCAGTATGTCATCAACATACAAGCATAATATAACACTATCGCCCCCACCATGGCGATAATATACACACCTATCAGCCTCATTAATGGCAAAGCCTGCAGAAGTTAAAGTTCTGTCAAACTTCTCATGCCATTGCTTAGGTGCTTGCTTCAGCCCATACAAAGATTTTAACAATTTGCACACCTTTCTCTCTTCACCTTTTACTACAAACCCATCAGGCTGATCCATATAGATTTCCTCTTCCAACTCTCCGTTAAGGAAAGCTGTCTTTACGTCCATTTGATGAACGATAAGACCATAGGAGGCAGCCAGGGAAAGTAGTACTCGAATGGTGGTGAGTCTAGCAACAGGTGAATAGGTGTCAAAGTAATCTTCGCCTTCGCGCTGGGTGTAGCCCTTGGCTACAAGCCGTGCCTTGTACTTCTCAATAGTACCATCAGGCCTTAGCTTCTTCTTGAACACCCACTTACAACCCACAGGTTTGCAGCCGTAGGGTCGTTCAGATAATTCCCAAGTTCCATTAGAAAGAATCGAGTCCATCTCATTATGGACAGCTTCTTTCCAGTCATCAGCATCAGGAGATGCAAATGCCTCTGCAATGGACGTGGGAGTATTGTCCACAAGGTACACAATGAAATCATCACCAAAGGATTTTTCAGTCCTCTGTCTCTTGCTCCTCTTGGGAGCTGATTCATTGTCATCCTTCTCAAGGACTTCCTCAACAAGTGGTTGTTCAGAATGATCAACAGATGTACTAGGTTCAGCAAATATCTCAGAAGAAATTCTAGCAATGCTATGCATATCCTTCATAGGAAACATGTTCTCAAAAAATGTTGCATCACGAGATTCCAAAATAGTATCAACATGCATATCAGGTATCTCAGATTTAACCACTAAAAATCTATAGCAAATGCTCCGCTGAGCATAACCTAGAAAGACACAATCCACTGTCTTCGGTCCAAGTTTTCGTTTCTTAGGAATTGGAACATTGACTTTCGCCAAACATCCCCAAGTACGAAAATAAGAAAGTGATGGTTTTCTCCCAGACCACTCCTCGTAAGGTGTCTTCTCTTTATCCTTGTTAGGAACTCTATTCAGGACATGACACGAAGTCAACAAAGCCTCCCCCCACCATGCCTTAGATAAACCAGCAGTGTCCAACATGGCGTTCACCAAGTCGGTCAGCGTGCGGTTTTTCCTCTCGGCAACCCCGTTTGATTGGGGCGAATAGGGAGGCGTCCTCTCATGAATAATACCATGTTCCTCACAGAATTCATCAAATACGTTGGAGAAATACTCGCCACCACGATCTGACCTAAGACGTTTGATCTTTCTCTCTAATTGATTTTCTACTTCAGCTTTATAAATTTTAAAGTAGTCTAAAGCTTCATCTTTAGTGTGCAACAAATATACATAACAGAACCTAGTAGCATCATCGATTAAAGTCATGAAATATCTCTTATCACCTTTTGTCAACACGCCATTCATCTCACATAGATCCGAATGTACGAGTTCTAGAGGTGCCAAGTTTCTCTCCTCGGCTGCCTTGTGAGGCTTTCGAGGTTGCTTAGATTGCACACAGCTATGGCACTTAGAACCTTTGGCAATGGTGAAAGTAGGAATTAAACTCAAACTGGAAAGTCTACTCATTAAACCAAAATTAACATGACATAAACGAGAGTGCCAAACATTAGCATCCGAATCCACACTGCCACAAATATGGTTTACTGACTTATTACAAAAATCCGATAATGAAAAGCGGAACAAGCCTCCGCACTCATACCCTTTACCAATAAATTGTCCAAACTTTGACACAACTACTTTATTGGACTCCAAGACTAATTTAAACCCATCTCTGCATAGAAGGGAGCCGCTAACAAGATTCTTGTTCATAGTAGGGACATGCTGCACGTTCCTCAGCTGCACGATCTTCCCCGAAGTAAACTTCAGATCTACCGTGCCAACACCACGAACAGAAGCATGTGATCCATTCCCCATTAAGACGCTTGAATCTGCGACCTGATAAGAAGTGAACATAGAGATGTCAGCACATACATGAACATTAGCACCCGTATCAATCCACCAACATGGAGATTGAAATACTGAAAGCACAATCGGTAAATTACCGTACCCATCAGCATTGCTAGCGGTCACGACGTTGACATGCTTCTTCCCTTTCTTGTCTGCACGATCTGGGCAGTCCACAGAGAAGTGTCCGGGCTCTCCACAAGTGTAGCACTTTAGCTCAGATTTGTTCAGCATCTTCTTCTTCTTGAAAGAAGTAGTCTTGGTAGGCATGTTGAAGGAAGACTTGCTCTTTGCCTTGCTCTTGCCATGGTGAAAGTTCTTCTGCACCATGTTGGCGCTAGACTGACCTTCACCACCTCTCTCAGCAGTGTCCTTAGCCCGAGCCTTCTCCTCAACATCAAGAGACGCTATCAGGTTTTCAACCGATATCTCCTGTCTCTTGTGTTTGAGAGTTGTGGCGAAGTTCCTCCATGAAGAGGGCAACTTTGCAATAATGCATCCAGCCACAAACTTGTCAGGTAAGGCACACTTAGCGTGCTCAAGCTCCTTAGCAATGCACTGTATCTCATGAGCCTGTTCGACTACAGAACGGTTGTTAGCCATCCTGAAGTCATGGAAGCTCTCCATGATGTACAGTTCACTGCCAGCATCTGCTACACCGAACTTAGCGTTCAGTGCCTCCCAGAGCTCTTTGGCATCTGTAATGTGCATGTACACATCAAACAGCTTGTTGCTAAGAGCACTCAGAACGAGTCCCACAAAGGCAGTATTGGTTTCCTTGAACTTGTTCTGATCCTCGTCAGATATAGTTCCTTCAGGTAAACCCTCACTAGCCTCGAACACTTTCAGAGATCGCAACCACAGTGTGGTCTTGTACTGCCATCTCTTAAAGTCCACACCATTTTAGGTCGCGCACGTTTCAGAGATCGCAACCACAAAGGCAGTATTGTCGCGCACGTTTTAGGTCGGTTACAGTAGCCCACGATCCGGGAGCGACCCGAACCGACGAACGAGTCCCACAAAGGCAGTATTGGTTTCCTTGAACTTGTTCTGATCCTCGTCAGATATAGTTCCTTCAGTTAAACCCTCACTAGTCTCGAACACTTTCAGAGATCGCAACCACAGTGTGGTCTTGTACTGCCATCTCTTAAAGTCCACACCATTTTAGGTCGCGCACGTTTCAGAGATCGCAACCACAAAGGCAGTATTGTCGCGCACGTTTTAGGTCGGTTACAGTAGCCCACGATCCGGGAGCGACCCGAACCGACTAACTGTGACGCGTCCGTCCAAACCGTTTTCCCGGACTGCAAAAATAAAGCTCGGCTCGATTCCCGCAACCCGCGGCGCGTCGTGACGAGACGAGACGGGCGGGGCGGTGCGTGCGTGCGAGCGGCGGCGGAGGAGGAGGAGGAGGAGTGCGCACGAGAGAGCCTCTTGTTCTCACAAGCTTACCAAGTGTCACAACACTCCACCTTATAAGGTGGTGTTTGTCTCCTCCAACTAGCAATGTGGGACTAAACTTTAGCTCCCACTCCACTCCCATGTGTGCTGCCATAAAAATGGGCTTTGAGATTTTTCTGAAATTGCTTATTGGGCTGCCCCAAATGGGCCCAAATTTTAACAAAAGAAACTAGAAAATCTTCAAAATCTTCAAACTATTTCTTCTCTCATGAAACAATTTCGTACTTTCTGAAGGCAGCTGTAGAAAATTGACAATGATACCGAACCACGGACTTGAAAATAATACAACTCATTTTCATTTGTAATGACGTGTTACGGGATTAGTCAACCGTTTAAAGCATACAAAAAGTAAAAACCAGGATTGTGTGCTAAAATCGAAATCGGCTGGTTACCGGACTGGCTGGATCGTTGAATTAAAGGGAGGTTGGGATGGGTATAATGGCTCCGTATCAAATCTGGAAAACCCGCAACGACGTGAGAGACGAACCAATGATCGAATATCCAGAAAGAACAACACGACGGACAGTGGCCCTTGTGGAGGAGTGGAGGAATCTTAAAACTAACCCACCTTCACGCGAGACTCAAAAGGAGGAGCGCACTAGCTTCCTCCTCAACATGGTTGCCACAAGGTAAATTCCTTCAGGCTGTTGGCTGTTGGGCACGCAGGTGGGGGTCTGTCTTCTGAGAACTCCAGGGGCGTAGCCAGGTTATACGATTAGGCTCTGTTTGTGTCTAGAGTTTTTTTTTAGAGATTGGTGAGGATTATCCCTGTCAAATCCCCAAATCACCACATATCCGAAATCATCATTTGTTTCTAGTGTATTGGACAGGTTTTATCCCCACAAATCACCAAACTCTAGTTCATTTTTCCCAATCTCTTAGGGGATTCAATACACTACCCCTACCTAGTGGATTGGACCACTACCAAGTTTGGGGTTTCACCCAATCCATTAGAGGATTATCCCCACCAATTGCCTAAAATATTCTAGTAACAAACAAGGCCTCAGGGGTCACAGCCTCACAGGACACCCAGTAAAAATGGATTTCTTTGATATGTTTTATCCTTTTATAGTGTGTGACATCCCTAATATCTAGAAAAATAATATGTGTGACATAAAGAGTGACACCGGGTTATTTTCTCTCTGGGTCCTCCCCTACGACCTCCATGGCAGCTTTCTCGTGCGAACCTGCCGTTTTTCCCCCACGCGATGGACCCCGAGAGAGTGGACTTGCTGGTCTGCCGGCTGCCGGTGTGCTATGGAACTCACGAAGGAAGCAAGAGTGATGAAGCTTGTATTGGAGACGGATTGCGCGGGAGCTGTAAGAAAATTGATGAGAAAGGGGATTGAGCGGTTTCTGACGAAATAGGCCGTAGCCCTGCTATATAATATAGCAAACACCCGATACAACCAATAGACTTGCAATGCTGGGGCGGCAGCAAACATACACGCAAATAAAAGAAGAAAAGAAGAAACAAAATGGAGACATAGGCGGATCGACTAAACGATGGTGACCCGCAAACCGATGCGCCCTCTCCGACAAAGTACCGCCACGCTCCTAGCACCGAATCGACGAGTGCCAGACAGCACCTTCAAGAAGGAACGCCACGCTGCTGTCCGGACAAACAGGTCCTAGGGTTTCCCCCGGCACAGAGGGAAGCGGACGAAGGGTAGCCACGACGCCCTTCAGGAAGGAAAGATGCCACCCGAAGGCGGCACCGCGTCGGTGTCGGACGAACCGAAAAGGATTTCTCCCGAAACCCCATCCACAAACCGGACGATCCGTAGCATAAGAGCCCCGCGAGGACGAGCCTCGACACCGCCAGATTAGCCACCCACCAACATGCGCCAAAACGATCCCGAAGCCACCAACGCCGTCTCACCGAAGAAGCTGTCCGAGGTCAGCAAGATGAAGGTGCGGAAAATAATGAACTGGGGTCAGCAGTACCGCGGCCGGCGGGAGGACCAACCTCCACCGCCGAGGACAGTAGTCGACCGAAACGTGGCAGCAGAACACACTAGTCTCCCTCAGGTCCGGCCGGACCCAGCAGGCCCGTAAAGCCCCCACGGGGCACACCTGTCCTAATAGGGTCCGGTCGGGCCCGTGAAGCTCGCCGCCGCGTTGCAACAGGTCGGCCGCCGTCACTGCTATCCCCTGCATCCGTCGCCTCACCTCGAGCTGCAGAGCATGCCGTAGGTCTTGAGCGGTTTCATGGACCCCTGGTCGAAGACATCAAGATGTTGTGTGGTTTCGATGATTTTTTTTGGTGAAGCACGTGCGACGTATCCTTAGATATTGTACATGTTGATTAGATGCGGATTTGAATGAGTGAACTCACACACTAAATCGTGTCAAAATACATGTATATATATGTGAATCTGGAAAAAGTCTAAAAAATAAATATATTAGGAATGGAGGGAGTACATGCAACGTAGTTGCGCATCGTTTAGCTAGGCAAGGCTGCGGTAATAATCTGTGTAACACCTGGTTCTAGTTGGTTGGGTTCTCCTCCGGGTTTCTGCTGCCTGACGATGCTCCACCTGCTTTCTTGTTCGTCGTTCTCCCAGTTCGCGGGTGCCAGCCACCTTCCAGCGAGCGAGGCAACTTCTCGGTCCACGCCACGCTCGCGCCTGGCCATTCCAGAAAGTGGCTGCCTGGGATCTTCCGATGGATGTGAATATGTGAGACCATTCCAGAACAGGCAAGGAAAAGGCACTGCACTTTATCCCGTTAATTTGTACCTGTCGAGACCACTTCTCGTCTACTACAGTACTATCTAATGGTTCCTTTTTGACTTTGTGATTTCGGCCGTGTGAGATGATGAAGAGCCAATTATCCAAGTGCGGGAATTAGGGATGAGGCTAATCACAGTGTAGTGCAGTGCAGGGCGACGTAAGTTCATGCGTGCGTACTCGCGCACTAGCCAAGAGGTCACGAGAAATGGACAGATGAAGGTTCAGCTAAAGAGGAAGGAGGCTCCTCTTTTCCTCTCCCTCTCTCAACTCATCCCCTTGAGAGTCGCTCGTGGTCGCCGCCGCCCGGGCCGTCCCCGGATCTACTCCAGCGGCGATGCTGGCCGGAGTGGAGATGGGTGGAGTGCTCGTGGCACATTTGTAGATAGTAGATCTAGGGTTTGTTTTTCTGCAGCTTTGCCCTTGGTGGCGTGTTGGCGTATGCCGTCTCTCCCTCCCGAAGCTGCTTCTTTTTCTTCTTTCTTCTGCTCGGCGCCTCTCCGGCGACTCGCCACGACGTCAGAGATGGATTTCTTCTCCTTTGCAGGACGGATCTGAGGTGGATGGCCTGCAAGCTTGAAGAGGATCCTCGCCGTTTCAATAATTTCGCGAGCTGTATCACCTGCTCTGAAGATGGCGAGATGGGAAGACACCTTCTTCCTTTGGCCGGCCATGGCGGCGGGGGGAGGAGAAGGAGATGCTACTCTTCCTCAACATCGACAGGGTGGCTTCTGCTGCAAATCCGAGCTCCACACGCGGTGGACATGTTAGCCACCGCAATTTCTGGCCAAAAGGATGGCCGTTCTTCAACCTCCACTGTGGAGGCCCTGTTGATCCGACCCGGAGCCCAGGTTCGCGTGCAAGCAAGTGGTTCGTCCCCGCTTGTCTCGTGACTGCCGACGTCAAGGATCTTCTGCCGGAAGGGACAGTCTGGGTGATGCACTGAGCTCTGATCTCGGCGAGCTTCTCGCCTGGAGATCGCCGGCGGTGGGTGGCAGAGATGCCCAAGGGCTTGATTGCTTTTTATTCTATAGCTCTAGGGTGTTTTTTGTAAAAGAGAGGGCCCTTTTTTCGAATAGCAGGTCTTTTAGGGCAAGTGATTGCTGGCGCCTGGTTGACGGGAGAGTATTCGAGGATGATGATGATGGTGATGATGAGTACTTCCCCGGCAACGGCGCCAGAAAAATAGCTTGATGACGTGAAACACACGTTCGTTGGGAGACCCCAAGAGGAAGGTATGATGTAGTCAGCAGCAAGTTTTCCCTCAGAAAGAAACCAAGGTTATCGAACCAGTAGGAGCAGCAACTCTTCAGAAGGTTGTCAACGGCGCCAGAAAAATAGCTGTCGCAGGGAGTCTGGACTGTTGACGTGGAATCTGCACACAACACAATCAAACTACTTTGCCCCAACGAAACAGTGAGGTTGTCAATCTCACTGGCTTGCTGAAAACAAAGGATTAAACGTATGGTGTGGAAAATGAGTATTAAATTGCAGAGAATGAAAAAGGAACAGTTTGCAGTTTGTGGTTGTTTAATCAGTGTAAAAGAATGGACCGGGGTCCACAGTTCACTAGTGGTGTCTCTCCATAAAAGATAACTAACATGTTGGGTGAACAAATTACAGCTGGGCAATTGACGAATAGTGAGCGCATGACAATGCATATACATGACATGTTGACTACTATGATATTTAATTGGGCATTACGACATAATACATAGATCGTTATCCAACAGCATCTATGACTAATAATCCACCGCCGGGTTGTCATCCGAGTCCCCCGTTGGTATTAAGTTGCAAGCAACGGATAATTGCATTAAGTAAAGTGCGTAATGTAAACAAACACATATGCCGTGGACATAGCATCGTTAGGTTATCCCTAGTGGCAACAGCACATCCACAACCTTAGAACTTTCTGTCACTGTCCCAGGTTAAACGGAGACATGAACCCACTATCTAGCATAAATACTCTCTCTTGGAGTTACAAGCATCTACTTGGCCAAAGCATCTACGAGTAACGGAAAGCATGCAAGATCTTAAATAACATATAAGATAGATTGATAATCAACTTGACATAATATTCAATATTCATCGGATCCCAGCAAACACAACATGTAGCATTACAATAATATGATCTTGATCATGTAGGGCAGCTCACAAGATCTAAACATGATGGCACAAAGTGGAGAGACAACCATCTAGCTACTGCTATGGACCCGTAGTCCAAGGATGAACTACTCACGCATCACTCCGGAGGCAGGCATGGCGATGTAGAAGCCTCCGGTGACGATTCCCCTCTCCGGCAGGGTGCCGGGAAGAGGTTCTGAACCCTCCCGAGCTAGGGTTGACGACGGCGGTCTCTGGAACTTTTCGTGGATATTTGCTCAGGTACTTAGGGTTTTCGCGTCGGGGGGAATAAGTAGGCGAAAGGGCGGCGGCTGCGGACCCCCGAGGGGCCCACACCACCCCAGGGCGCGGCAGAGGGGGGCCCGCGCCCTGTGGCGTGTGGGGCCCTGGTGGCCCTCCTCTGCTGCTCCTTCGCTCCGTCAGGTGTGTTCTGGAAAAATAGGCACCCCGTGTAGTTTCGTCCAATTCCGAGAATATTTCCAGACTAGCTTTTCTGGAATACAAAAACAGCAGAAAACAGGAACTGGCACTTCGGCATCTTGTTAATAGGTTAGTCCCAAAAAATGTATAAAAGTGATATAAAGTAGATGCAAAACATGTAGCAATTGGTATAAAACAAGCATGGAACATCAAAAATTATAGATACGTTTGAGACGTATCAGCATCCCCAAGCTTAGTTCCTACTCGTCCTCGAGTAGGTAAACGATAAAAACAAATAATTTTTGAGGTGACATGCTACTATCATAATCTTGATCATATAATATTGCAAGGCACATGTAAATGAATGAAGTGATCCAAGTCAATGGTCTATAATTTGCTACCAAATAGATAATGAGTAAACAATGAATCACACAAGCTAAACGTTTTCATGAATAGTACTTTCGAGACAAGCATCAAACAGTTTTGCATAAGTGTTAACTCATAAAGCAATAGTTTCTAACAAAAGGTATTTAATCAACACAAAGGAAGAATTTAGTTTCAGCATTTGCTTCAACTTTCAACATATTTATCTCATGGATATTGTCAACACAAAGTAGTATAACAAGTCCAATACATTGCATATAACGCATGTTGTAACAAAGTTGACACTAGTGTTTGCTTGTGGAAGACAGAAAGAATAGGAAAACTGACTCAACATAAAAGTAAAAGAAAGGCCCTTCGCAGAGGGAAGCAGGGATTAAATCATGTGCTAGAGCTTTTAGGTTTTTGAAAGCATATAGAGATTGCATAAAATATTTGATACTCCTCCCAACCTTGCTAACACAAGCCATGGCTAACCGAATCCTCGGGTGCCTTCCATCAATCACATACCATGGAGGAGTATCTATTTTTGAGAGGTGTTTGTTAATTGTCAACGAATGGTAGCGGGTGAGAACAGTATTCTACCTGTCGAACGGACTTTTAAGAGCGGCTCCCATGAAGGACGTTATTTCTACCAGCAAGGCAGATCATCCCTCTTTCTCTTTGGTTTACACACATTCAGGTATTTCACTGTTTGTCATTGCTTACTGATGAATCAGGGCAAAAGTGTGAAGAGAATTAATTGGTTAAAGTTGTAATTAATTGGGACTGGGCACCCCGTTGCCAGCTCTTTTTGCAAGTTATTGGATAAGCGGATGTATATGCCACTAGTCCAGGTGTAAAAGTCCACTCGACAAATAGAATAAAGAATAACCACACTAATTCCTCATGAGCTAGTAAACATTGACACAAAAAGGGAATAATAACATTTTGAATAATTTAAAGGTAGCACATGAAAAATTTACTTGGAGTGGCAAGGAAATACCACATATAGGTAGTTATGGTGGACACAAATGGCATGGATTTTGGCTCAAGGATTTGGATGCACGAGAAGCATTCCCTCTCAGTACAGAGTTTAGGCTAGCAAGGTTATGTAAGCAAACAAGAATATCAACCCGTACACCAAGTTTTATATGACAAACATATTGCAAACGTTATAAGACTTCATACCGTCTTCCTTGTTAACCAAACCCTGTTATTAGAAAATATCTAGACCTTAGAGGTACCACCGATGCAAACCAAATTTTCAACAAGCTTTACGGTAGTTCTTCACTAATAGGCTTAACTCATGTGATGCACAATTTAATCATGATCTACTTGTTAACTCAAAACAATTGACAAGCATCAAGTTATCCATTTTAGTGATCTACAAGATTAAGCAAGTTTTTCCTTATACCAATTACCACATGCAACATTTTCTGAACCAACCAAACACCAATCAATTTATTTCATCAACTCTCCAAACAAATATAAGTGAAGCAAGAGAGTACTTTCTACAAAAGAAAGCTAATAGCTCTGACAAGAGATACATGAAAACAAGAGCTAAAAGCTGAACAGCGCTAGATATGAATACTCAACAAATATAAGTGAAGAATAGGAGTATTCTCATGAAAAAGCGGAGCGTGTCTCTCTCCCAATCAAGAATGCTAGGGTCCAGTCAAGCTTTATTGAAAATAAAAGTGCAATACTGAAAATAAAAGCACACAGACGCTCCAAGAAAAGCACATATGATGTGAAAGAATTAAAATATAGTTTCACTAGAGATGACCTGATAATTTTGACGATGAAGAAGGGGAGGCATCCCCAAGCTTAGACGCTTGAGTCTTCTTGAAATATGCTGGGGAGATCCATGGGAGCCTCCCCAAGCTTAAGCTCTTCACTCTTCTTGATCCTATTATATCATCCTTCTCTCTTGACCCTTGAAAACTTCCGTCACACCAAACTCAAAGTAGATCTCATTAGAGGGTTAGTGCATAATCAAAAATTCACATGTTCTGTAAAGACGCAATATGATTTGTTACTTTAAACATTAGCTACAGCCACTGATGTTATGTGAAGCTCTTCCACCCAAAAAAGAATTTCACTCAACACTAGTAAAAGAGAGAATGCGAAAAATAAAAAGGCATAATCTGTCTAAAACAGAACAGTCCGCAAAGACGAATTTTTTCGAGGCACTTACGACGCTCAGATCGAGAAACTCTGAACTAATGAAAGTTTCAGACATTCATAAAGATTACGCACAAAAATTTCAGATTTTTAACAATCTGGTGATTTTAGGAATTTCGTACAGTGAACAGCAAAAATCTGTTTCTGCGCAGCAATCAAAATTAAGCATCATCTTATCATTAGAGGCTACTCTTGGCACAACAATGCGAGAAAATAAAGATACAAAGGAGTTGCTACAGAAGTAAACAAACTCCTTGACTCAATAAAAGAAAAATTGCAGAAAAATAAAATGGGTTGCCTCCCATAAGCGCTTTTCTTTAACGCCTTTTAGCTAGGCACAAAGCATGCATCAAGTATTACCAAGTGAAGAAGCATCAACATTCTTACGCTTAGCTCTCTTACCTTTACCTTTATCTTTAGGAAATACTTGGTTACACATAGGTGAAGAGGCGAAATTCATAGTGCCTTGGCCCACATCTATTATTGCTCCAAAGCGTTTCAACAGGACCTTCCAAGCGTAATTTGTCCTACTCCTGCACATTCAATGACAAGATAATCAATAGATATTGTTATCCCTAAGAGTTTTGTAAATACTCCTTCAGCTACTCCCCTTGGTAATTTAATAGTATTATCACCCAAAGTTATACAATCTTCGCATTTGGAAAGCTCCCAAAGATTTAAGGAATCATAAATATTCTTGGGCATTAAACAGAATTCAGACATAATATCACAGCGAGAATGAAAAGTTTCACCATTTATAACAACTTTTACTGAGGGAATCCATCCCGATGGTTCAAAATTTACTGGCACATTATCATAATGTTCACGAATCTGATTATACCCTTCTTTTAGACCAGATATGTTCGTTTCAAGAGCGTTAAGTCTATCACTTATGCTTGTCAAAGCCAAATCAATTTTAGTGATTGGGGGCTAGAAATTGTAATCAATTTTTTTATAGCATTAAAAGCTTGATCCCCATCATAACGAAGGAAATCTCCTCCTACCACAGCATCTAAAGCATATCTGTAGCAAAGAACAAGACCAAAATAAAAGCTACTAAGAAGCAGGCTTAAAGTCATTTTAGGTTCAGTTTTAGCATAGGACTCAGATATTCTAGACCAAGCATCTTTAAAACTCTCCTCACTCCCTTGCTTGAAAGTGAAGATCTCTTCTTCAGGTGACATTACTACTGGAACAGGGCTAGACATGATGACTAACAGAAAACAAAACTGAAAATAAACTAAATGCAAGTAACTAATTTTTTTGTGTTTTTGATAATTGAAAGCAAACAAGATAAAATAAAATAAACTAAGCAAGACAAAAACAAAGTAAAGAGATTGGAAGCGTGAAACTCCCTTGCAGAAGACTGCTGTCTCCCCGGCAACGGCGCCAGAAAAATAGTGCTGACGGAGACAGAGAGCTTCCTGAAGAACTTCTACTCCCCGGCAACGGCGCCAGAAAAATATGCTGGCGCCTGGTTGACGGAGAGTATTCAGGATGATGATGATGGTGTGATGATGAGTACTTCCCCGGCAACGGCACCAGAAAAATAGCTTGATGACGTGAAACACACGTTCGTTGGGAGACCCCAAGAGGAAGGTATGATGTAGTCAGCAGCAAGTTTTCCCTCAGAAAGAAACCAAGGTTATCGAACCAGTAGGAGCAGCAACTCTTCAGAAGGTTGTCAACGGCGCCAGAAAAATAGCTGTCGCAGGGAGTCTGGACTGTTGACGTGGAATCTGCACACAACACAATCAAACTACTTTGCCCCAACGAAACAGTGAGGTTGTCAATCTCACTGGCTTGCTGAAAACAAAGGATTAAACGTATGGTGTGGAAAATGAGTATTAAATTGCAGAGAATGAAAAAGGAACAGTTTGCAGTTTGTGGTTGTTTAATCAGTGTAAAAGAATGGACCGGGGTCCACAGTTCACTAGTGGTGTTTCTCCATAAAAGATAACTAACATGTTGGGTGAACAAATTACAGCTGGGCAATTGACGAATAGTGAGCGCATGACAATGCATATACATGACATGTTGACTACTATGATATTTAATTGGGCATTACGACATAATACATAGATCGTTATCCAACAGCATCTATGACTAATAATCCACCGCCGGGTTGTCATCGAGTCCCCCGTTGGTATTAAGTTGCAAGCAACGGATAATTGCATTAAGTAAAGTGCGTAATGTAAACAAACACATATGCCCGTGGACATAGCATCGTTAGGTTATCCCTAGTGGCAACAGCACATCCACAAGCTTAGAACTTTCTGTCACTGTCCAATTTTAACGGAGACATGAACCCACTATCTAGCATAAATACTCTCTCTTGGAGTTACAAGCATCTACTTGGCCAAAGCATCTACGAGTAACGAAAAGCATGCAAGATCTTAAATAACATATAAGATAGATTGATAATCAACTTGACATAATATTCAATATTCATCGGATCCCAGCAAACACAACATGTAGCATTACAATAATATGATCTTGATCATGTAGGCAGCTCACAAGATCTAAACATGATGGCACAAAGTGGAGAGACAACCATCTAGCTACTGCTATGGACCCGTAGTCCAAGGATGAACTACTCACGTATCACTTCGGAGGCAGGCATGGCGATGTAGAAGCCTCCGGTGACGATTCCCCTCTCCGGCAGGGTGCCGGCAAGAGGTTCTGAACCCTCCCGAGCTAGGGTTGACGACGGCGGTGTCTCTGGAACTTTTCGTGGATATTTGCTCAGGTACTTAGGGTTTTCGCGTCGGGGGGAATAAGTAGGCGAAAGGGCGGCGGCTGCGGACCCCCGAGGGGCCCACACCACCCCAGGGCGCGGCAGAGGGGGGAACCGCGCCCTCGTGGCGTGTGGGGCCCTGGTGGCCCTCCTCTGCTGTTCCTTCGCTCCGTCAGGTGTGTTCTGGAAAAATAGGCAACCCCGTGTAGTTTCGTCCAATTCCGATAATATTTCCAGACTAGCTTTTCTGGAATACAAAAACAGCAGAAAACAGGAACTGGCACTTCGGCATCTTGTTAATAGGTTAGTCCCAAAAAATGTATAAAAGTGATATAAAGTAGATGCAAAACATGTAGCAATTGGTATAAAACAAGCATGGAACATCAAAAATTATAGATACGTTTGAGACGTATCAGTGATGTAAAGGGCTTTTCTGTAATTCGTACCTGCCACGTGGTAATATAAGCAGCAGCACCGGGTCGTTGACCCCACCCCTTGTACAAAAAAAAAAGGTTCAGCTAAGCTTCGTAACACAGCGTCGCCATCGGTGCTCGATCGTAGTCGCAGCAACATTGTGACCTGTCTGTCACCGTTCGGCAGCTCCGACGACGTAAGCGACCGAGCACCATGCGTGCCCCTCGCGTCGTCTAGCCGGACCGCGAGTCCCTGTATTTTCTACAGCTTCCACGTTAGGATGAACTGATGGAAAATCCGACTAAATGGCACTGGCGGTCACACAATTCGTCCGCTATGTGCACTTAAGTCACACAACTGGAAAACGGGATTTTTTGGTCACACAACTGGACTTTTGGTGCACGCAGGTCACAAACCCCACATGTCAGTCCGTTTTCCGTTGCAGGAGTGCTGACGTGGACACGTAATTTTGCAGAAAACCCCTGTATTTTTGGACATTTCACAAAAAACCCAAATTTGGGTCCAATTACAGGGGGTTTTCTGCAAAATGTCAAAAATACAGGGGGTTTTCTGCAAAATTACGTGTCCACGTCAGCACTCTGCAACGGAAAACGGACTGACGTGTGGGGTTTGTGACCTGCGTGCACCAAAAGTCCAGTTGTGTGACCAAAAAAATCTCATTTTCTAGTTGTGTGACTTAAGTGCACATTGCGAACGAGTTATGTGACCGCCAGTGCCATTTACTCGGAAAATCCTTAAGGTACGCACGAGTCGCTGTAAAATCCACGGCCGTGCCCGAACTGATCCCAAATTTGCTCTGTTCGGGACAACTTCAGACACCGAGAACCATCGGTCTGCTAACAAGGGCTGAGCGGTCGGAATGAAGCGGTGCAGACGAAACGGCAACATCATAGACTACCAAGCTTCACGCGTGAAGGAGCACTGCATTGTTAGTTGCTCGACAGTTTCTTGCTCCTGGCAGCAGAGAGGGAAGAAGTGCTGCAAAAACTGCGATGAGCCAATCTGTCTGTCGTCCACTGTCTTCCCCTAAGGTGTGAACCACATATGCAATTTGTGTACTAATTAACGGCACTCTGAGCGACCAACAATCGTCTATGCAGAGGAATCCAACTCTGACAAGAAACAACACCTCATATGCTGATTTGGACAAGTAGATACCTTCTGTCATCGCCAGAATTAGACGGTTGATATGTCAGCAATTAATGTCCAGGAACTCCATAATGGCGGGAATAGATGGGGTGCCTATGATATACCACGAAATCAAAAAAACACACGAAAATACGTGGTAGATGGTGTCCATATACCATGGGTAAATCGTGGCAAAACCCAGATTTTGTTCTAGTTGCTACCTCTATAAGAACTCTTATATAGTGTAGCATTTGATAACCCATAAGTAGGTCGATTCAAAGTTTCGAGTACATGCGACAATTTCGGGTATAGCGACAACGCGTACACACTATGTAGAGAGAAAACTATCGGCTAAATTTCGATGTCTCAAGCTGGGTCAGTCAAACCCCATATTCATATCATGTTTCTATATTGTTAATTTGACATCTAAATGTCTATGACTTGCAAAACATGGGCATCAACCAATACACCTGCTTATATAATAATTATGTGTGTCCTCACGTGAACTCCAACTAAGGACATCTTTAAAATAATCGTAGAGGTAATTAATGAGTTTTACAAACAATGCACATACTTTCATGAAATTGATTACACCATGAAAACGATTGAATGTCAATATTAGAGCACATGAAAAGGAATCAAAGTGATTTGGAACATCAAAAAGTTTTTTTTGATGAAAGTCAACTAAAGCCCAAAAAGTCAAACCTAAAAAAGGCATTTTTTTTGAGATGGTAAAAGCACTTTTATGCACCAGAAATCCACAATGTACTAGAATAGCTCGCTGAAATAGGATTATACTGTTTAAATTGATGAATTGACTAGGGGTGCTCACGCGCCCCCACACTAGTACAGAACGACATATCGGATACCCCTTTATGGTAACGGCACGAGATAGGTGACGGAAAATCGTGATTTTAGCGTTGCGGACGAGGCCTGGCAGAACTAGGCCGCGGCTGGTCCGTCAACATTGGTTACGGAGAATTTCCGAGCTCTGTTACCAATAGTATTGGCAACGGTGATAAATTCTCCTCCGTTGCCAATACGTATCTCTATGGCAACGATTGTGGAAGGATATCTGTTTGCAATGTGCTTGGGAAATTGCAGTTGCAAACTGGAAGCATGCCTGTTCAATGCGGCTTAATTCACGAGGGATTGGAACCGCCTGCTCGCCGCTAATAAAATGTGACTGGAACCGCGCGAAGCCAGTCTGTTCTCGCATTCTCCCCTTCGTTCTCTCCTACGTTCTCCACCACACTAGCACAACCGCCATGGAGGAACCCTGGTGGCAGAACGAGGAAGTCCCGAGCGACGACGCGAGCGGTGAAGACTGCGGTGAAGTCCCATGGTGGGATCAAGACGGGCCGCCGGACTCGGACCCCGACGACTCGGACCCGCCATCTTCACGCTCTGTAGAAGACGACTCGAACCCGCCGTCTTCACGTGAAGGAGAAGACCACTCCGACGAGCAGGAGGCGCCGGAGGAAGAGGAGCCGGAGGACCCGCCGGAGCCGTATTCTAGCCAGGAAGAAGACAACTATCAGAAACAATCTGGGACGGAAGGATTCGAACCTCCGAATAACAGGACCAAAACCCGCTGCCTTACCACTTGGCCACGCCCTATTTCATTTTATGCGACACTAATAAACACTATTATGTTTATTTGTTATTCGTCATCCCATTTCAATTACATAAAAAATGAGGAATATTCTCTTGCTAGTATTCTAAACATGCAGATAATAGAGAATCAAAAAAAAAATGCATTGATCATTACATGGAATTCTATTAAGATATTATATGAAAGTCAAATTTATTCTCCGATGAGAAGGAGGAACACGCGTCGGAGGAGGTGCCGGAGGAGGAGCACACGCCGGAGAAGGATTTGCCGTTGAAGGAGGAGCACACGCCGGAGAAGGACGTGTCGGAGAAGGATTTGCCGCTGAAGGACGAGCCCCAGGAGGAGGATGAGCACGCTCCGGAGAAGAAGGCAACCGACAAGAAGCGACGCCGCTCAGCGAACGAAAATTGCGCGGAGGCAGAGCGTAATAAGAACAAGTAGAGTAGATAGAGTTCAATTCTACTGTATCGCGCGGCAACCCTAACGCTCTCCCTCTCACTCTCACTCACAGTCACAGTGTGGCGGCGGCTCCAAGCAGCACCAGATCTAACCCTTATCTCGCAGATCTGAGCGGCGCGTCGGGCTGGCATCGCCGCCGCGCATCTTCCCCCAGCGGCGCGTCGGCGAGCCGCCCCAGCGGTGCATCGGCGAGCCGCTGCGCATCTTCCCTTAGGGGCCCGTCGGCGAACCGCCGTGCATCTTCCCCCAGCGGCGCGTCGGCGACCCGCCGCGCATCTTCCCTGAGTATGTCGCCGACGCGGATCTGCTGGTCTATTGCCGGAGTATGTCCGTCGCTCACTACTAGATCTTACACTATATTTAAAGTAGCATAGAAAACTAGTCTAGTATTGTAGTACTGCCGATGAAGAATACATCCCTCGATACTAGATCTTACACTTTATTTAAAATAGCATAGAAAACTTGTCTTGTATTTGAAGTCTAGTATTGTGTTGTGTCAGTTTGTAGTACTGCCGATGATGAATACATCACTCAATACTAAATCTTGCACTATTTAAAGTCTGGTAGGGTAAATTAATTTCAACTCTTTGTAGTACTACCGATGGTGAATAGATCCCTCAATGTGCTAATCCTCGTTATGTTTTTGTGTAGCTAACTTGCAAGTGTACGAAGTAATAGTATATTTCGGTGATAATGTATAAAAATGATGAGGCTGTTGAAGGAATCATGACTTTAAAGTTCTGCCTCCAAATCGTTTAGATCGGACTGCGAGCACACGGATATAGGCGCTCAAGGTGTAATCAGTTTCGTCTTAAAATGTATTTTTGTCATGTAGCATCAGATTTGACTCTTTTCTAATTATCCATCCATGTATTTTTATGCAGAAACACAATGCTGATCCAAACAAGTTTTAAATGAGCTAAATACAAAGTGGGATCATATCGGTGAAGCGTCGTTGTTGTGACGTTTCGCTGCACCGTACAAAACACTTTTTTAATTAAGAGTGTCTTGGACAGTGTGGCCGAAATGTCACAGCGGTGATGTTATTATATTTCGGCGACACCGTCCAAGATGGAGCAAGGCTCAGTACGAAGAATTTGGCAATTTGGCTCGGTGTGGTTTCTGGTTTTTAGTTTCTCCATCTATTTTGTGGATGTGTGTAGCAATTTGGCTGCAGATGTGATTTGGAGAAGCATGAAACCGCTACTCGAGTGTTTGGCTGCAGTTTAGAGAGGCATGAGAATGATAGGATTAGCGAGGCATGTGTAACTCATCTTTTGATGCTATGTAATGGTGACAATTGTTATATACGTTATGAATGGTTTTGCTAGCAAATTTGTGCTTCTGCTGTGAGATTTTGAATGTCAATTAGCAACTGTATTGCTGCTGTAGGCTTATGAAGAAACCTCAATGCAAACGAGTAAAAAAACAATCTCTGTTACTGATGTCCCGATACATCGTCAACGGAGATTGGTTGGCAACCGTAGCCAAAATCATGCCTCATCGGTGACGGTTTTTGGCCTCCGTTCCCGATGAGGTCCTCCACATCAGTTACAGGGGCGGGGACACGGACCGTTTCTCCGTTTTCGATAGAGGTTTTGGTCCGTTTTCGATGTGTCGTTTTGTACTAGTGCCATGTGTACCAAAATGCCTCACCATATCAGGCCAGCTAGCTTCCAGGTTTTGTCTTTCCGTGGGTTTTGACACATTCCGTGCAGTGCTCTAGCCAGCTTCGTGAAAACAAAATTGTGGACTTGCATGGTATCAGTTTGGGAAGAATTATGCCTCTTCAACGTTACATTTTTTACAGAGTCAACCAAAGGACATTAAATTACTTACACATTGACCTATATTTTTTTCTTCTTATCTTAGCTTTGTCTTCGACAACAAGTTATCATTTTGTGATAGATGGACATGTGTGTACAAATGAGATCAAAGCCGATATCGCTTGCTAGCTAGGCAGGGCTGGTGACTGCTTCAGAACCCTGACTCATTATGTTGTACTGTTCTCAAAGATTTGTACTACCCGAACACCTCTGTCCTTGAGGCGCAATCGAAACCTGGGATGTCGTACTCATGGAGGAGTATACTAAAGGGAGTTGAGCTGCTCAAACATGGGATTATCTGGCGCGTCGGATCGGGCGAGAACATTGATGCTTTCCGAGACCCTTGGATACCTAGAGTTGTTACTCGTCGTCCGTGCACACCACATTTAGCTGATGTTGAGCTGAGGGTGTCTGATCTCATTGACCATGATACTGCCACATGGAATGCTGATCTTGTCCGAGATATTTTCCACACGGATGACGTACAAGAAATTTTGTCAATTCCCTTGAGAGCGGAGATGGAGGATTGGATGGCATGGCATTTTGATAGCAAAGGAAACTTCTCTGTAAAGTCAGCATATCGGGTGGGGATTAGTCTTAGAGATGCGCAAAAGAACCGGGGCGCTGCATGCTCTGCCTCTTCGGGCAGTTCAAAAACTCTTTGGGGGAGGATCTGGAAACTGAAACTACCGGGGAAGGTCAAAGTCTTTATCTGGCGCCTGTGCCACAATAGCCTGCCTACCCGGATGAACATCAAGCGGAAGGGTGTGGAGTTGGATACTATATGCCCGATGTGTAATCGGGTTGACGAGGATGGCGGCCACTTGTTCCTGAAATGCAAACAGGTGAAGAATGTGTGGCGTAGCCTTCAGGTCGAAGATATCCGACTCTCACTGATCTCTGCACCAACTGCTCTGGGAGTATTCGAGATGATTGAGACCACCCCTTCACCGAAACGTGAAACGATCTTAATCTTGCTGTGGGATTGGTGGACTGCCCGTAACAAGAAGAATGCGGAAGGGAAAGATATGAGCGGCGAGACGATTTGTCATAAGGTTCAGCGCCACGCCCTTGATTTCCATGTGGGTGTGGATCCTCCTGGCAAAGAGCTCACCGGAATACCGAGGGTGCAGTCAAACCCACCAGCAGCTTGGGCAAAGCCCCCAATCAACCATGTTAAGGTCAATTTTGACGCAGCTTTTCTGCAGAGCTCGGGCGAGGGTGCTTGGGGTTTCGTTGTTCGTTCCGACACTGGTCAGTTCATCGTGGCTGCGGCGGGTAAATTGCACCATATTCGAGATGCTCTGCAGGCTGAAGCGGAGGCATGTATTGCGGCCTCAGAAGGAGCAGCAGCAATTGGTCTGAATCGTGTGCAATTCGAGTCAGACTGCAAGAATTTGGTCACTGCATTGGAGTCGAGAAGCCATGATCTCGCGCTCGTGGGAGTCCTGCTCAAGGAAATTCGCAGTATCTGCATTACCTCCTTCGAATCTCACAGCTTCGTCTTTACTCCAAGGAGCGGTAATGGTGTGGCTCACTCCCTAGCACAGCACGGCCTGCGCGCCGACTCTGAGTGTGTGTGCTGGGAGGATGATGCTCCCACGTTCATCGCGGAGTTGCTTGCCAGCGAATCTGCTGCGCATGTTAGGTAATGGTAGGTTCCATTAAAATGTCAAAAAAAAGCCGATATCGCTCATTCCTTATTGCAAAATATACATTTTCCTAGAGCTGAGTTATCTCTACAATATCTAAACTCCCTAGGATTGGAGCTTGGAGGTTGAACCACGTGGCAGTCTTCCATTGGTTCCCGCTAAATACATTGGTGCACATCAGATTGGTTAGAATAATAATATTTGTTGGTTTAGCTGGACATAAAATTTAGCGATGAATTTTTTGACCATCGCAGATGAATCTACGAACCGCTCTTCTATTAAACCATCTCTAATAGCTTACATATTTTAGGGTTTAACTAATTTTTAGGACATTTGAGTCCAAAAAAGCTTACTCCAACAGCTGTAATTAATGTAAATTTTGTCCAAATTTATAAAATAATAATATTTGTTGGTTCAGCTAGACAAAATTTAGCGATGAATTTTTTAACTATCGCAGACAATCTACGAACCGCTCTTCTGTTATACCATCTCTAATAGCTTCCATATGGGTTTAACTACTTTTAGGACATTTGAGACCAAAAACCTTACTCCAACAGATGTATTTGATATAAATTTTGTCCAAATTTAATTAGTGCAGTTAAAAAAAACACCTTGTGCTGCAAAATACAACGCTTGGGCTGCTGCTATATGGAAAAAGGGCGGCACGCCAACTGCTAATTGAAAGTTTCATGTTGCCCTCCCGCCTCTTCTCTGGTGAACGCGCTGCCTCCTCTGCCATGGGTTTGGCCTCAAACTGGCCGCTCCATCACAACTCTTACTGATTATGCCATGAATTCACCACCTTTGCTCGAAGGCACCGTAGGGATTCAAACTTGACGGTTGTGTTGCTCTCCCCCCTCCCCCCCACACACACACACACGCGGCCACCATCGCTTCTTAGCTGTCCATAGATTCGGCCGACGAGGCACCCGAGCAGCCCTCCTCTCCTCCCCTCCTCACCGTGCCTCCTCCTTCCCTACAAGCACGCGCACGCGCACGAGCAGTGCATGCAAGCTCTGCCTTCGGATGCACCTTGACCAACCCGGTCTCACTAAGATTCCTTTGCCTCCATGCACCAGGCGCAGGGCTCGCCTCGTTCGGAGATTAAGAAATTTGAATTTGTTACTTTTGTATTATATGGTTACGAATCTGTACCTGATCATGTATGTATGATCGACTAATTTTATTCAGACAAGCATGTCATGTATTGATCACCGCGATGGTATCTTTGAGCGCAGCAAAGCGTGCCATCCCCTTCTAGTAATGGTAGTACCGGATATACATTTCTCGATATCATATCCGTTTCCGGAGATATAGGCTGCGGAAGTTAGAAAAATGCAGCCTGTTGGTCTAAAAAAAGAAGCAACATATATATGCATGCGAAGGATGGATGCAGGTGGAAGCTGTAGGCGAGGCAGGGTCGGCAGCTAGCCGTCGTGTGGCGCCCATGCAGTTTCTGCTGCCTGACGATGTTCACCTCCACCTGCTTTCTTGTTCGTCGTTCTCCCAGTTCGCGGGTGCCAGCCACCTTCCAGCGAGCGAGGCGACATTTCAGGTCGTGGTTGCTTGGATCTTCCGATGATGGATGTGATGTCTTTACTGGTTTTTGTCCCGTTTCAGCAGTTCCCTGCATCTCGGCAGACTGGGTTGGGTTCACACGCTCGTTCTCTGTATCTATCGTGACTCGGCTCTACGGCGTTCCCTGGAAAAGGCACGGCACTTTATCCCGTCCGTACCTGTCGAGACCACTTCTCGATCGTCGTCGACTAATGGTTTCTTTTTGACTTTTGTGATTTCGGCCGTGTGAGACGGTGAAGAGTCAATTATCTAGGTGCGGGAATTAGGAATGAGGCTAATCACAGTGCAGGGCGACGTAAGCAGCCATTTTATCTTTGCGGCGAAGGCATGAAACCAGACGCGCGACGACGAAAAGGAGATGTCAATATATAACGGCAGCTAGCGTTCGTGCGTGCGTACTCGGCGAAAGGGACGGATGAAGGTTCAGTTCAGGGTCGTAATAGAGCAGAGCACCGTCGCCATCAGTGGTCGCAGAGGCAGCATGATTTGGAATGGATCGGCGGCTCCGATCGCCCGCCGCGGCTAGTGCGAGCACCACCGGAGAGGAGATCCGTCGCCATCGCGCTCGAGGCACCTGTCGCCGGCTGGAGCAAGCTCGCGGCGCCACATGGTCGGTCGGGCAGAGTCCTCGCAGCATCGCCCCCGACGCGACGCAGGGTTCACCGGTTCAGCATGGACAGTAGTCCATTCAAACGAGAATGGCGTATGTCATTAGACACCGTCCTTGCGTCTTGCGACGACGTTCTCTTCAGCGTCCGAGCGGAGCTCGGGAGGTCGTCCAGTAGTACGCACAGATGGATGTCAGTGTTGCTGACAGTTGGAAATTTGTGCATTTTGTGTGCTATGTTCATGGTTGGAGGCTGACAGGTTTGGTTACCTGCTCCGATGTCATCGTGCGGGGTGTTGCGGCAACTCTAACGCGTTTTTTACCGTATGGGTCGGCGCGGACAAAAAAAGAGGGCCCAACGCGCTGACGCTTTTCAGCCAAGGCCCCCTATTGTGACCGCCTCGTGTCCGCGCGGAACCAATTCCAGCCCAAATTTGGGTCAGCTATGGGTCAAGGCGGACACTCGACGGACACGAAACTGTCCGGCGCACGTCCGCCCTTGGTCAAAGGATGGCCCACCTGGCAGTGACTCCACTGCCCCGTCTTCTTCCCACAGCCAGTCCTTTTTAACTCGGCCGTGTGGATAGCGACGGCCGTCCACACTGCCCAGTCCCCGCCCCACACTGCTCCCCTACCGGCGACCACCAAACCCTAGCCCTCGCCGCCGTCGCAATACGGAAGTGGAATGGCTGGCTCGGCAAGAGGAAGCACGACCGCGAGGCCAGCTCCTCTTCCGGCCGTAGATCTGCACCGCCACCGCACCGAGCCCCTGCCCCTCTTCCCGCAGCGGCGTTCGAGCTCACGCCACCAGGCGCCATCGTTGTAGGGGGCCACCGAAGCGTCGCCGCCGGTATATCCTAGTGAAGGAGCGCAAGTGGCACTGGGAGAATGCGGAGCCCGTGTTCTACCCAGACGTCCACCTGCCAGATGACTGGCACCTGAATCCCCAGCGGATTCCGGTGCCGCCGATCCCACCCAGCGGCCGTGCCAGGACCCTTGAGATCGAGCGCCGCCGAGCGCTGCTCTCCCGCCGGAGTACCTCGACGACCCAGCGTTCGCGCCCTCGTCCCGTTACTGGGACGAGTGGTTCAAGGACGAGCACGACGACCGCCGCCAGAGCCTTTTCGCTCCGGCTCCTCCTCCGCCGGCCGTCCTGCAGCGCTATCCGTCGCCACCGCCAGGCCAAGAAGAAGGCCTCTGGTTCAAGGAGGACGTCATCGACGACGACGACCCGGAGCTCCAGAAGGCGTATGAGGCTTCCCGGCGCTCCCTCATCGAGGACGAGATTCGACGGTGGGAGCGCGTCCTGACGGAGGCCCAGCAGCACGCACCAGCACCGCAGCCATGGTGCGTGCACACGTAGCAAGAGCTGGAGGAGGAGGAGATCGAGCAGGAGCCTGCTCCGCCTCTCCCCGCCGGCTTCCTCGGCCAGTCCTGGACTTGGACGGGAGGGAGGTGGGACATGCCGCCACCGCCGCCACAGCACCACGAGCAGCCTCCGACGCCTCCTGCCTGTGTGCCACCGGCACACCTTTGGGTGGCACCGCCCTACCTCGTCATCTCCGACAGCGATGACGACGAGTAGGCCACCGGCGGCGAGACCTAGCCCTACCCTATATTGTAAAAAGGTCGTTTGTGGCCCACCCCCACCTATATGTAACAAAAAGGCCTTTTAGGCCTGCTATTAATATATGAATTTAAAAAAAAATGAAATGGGTCGGGCGCGTTGGGTGCTCACGCAGATGCGCGGACATGGCCGGTCATTTCCTGTCAGCCAGCCGACCCAAACGGACAAAAACGACCCAAAAAATGTGTCCGTTTTGGTCGAAATGGGTCGCCGCGTTGGAAATGCCCTTAGATATGGAGTTCGATGGCGTGTCCGGAGTCATGCTGCTCCGATCTGATATGGTTTTGCCTCTGGCAAACTAATTTGCTTGCGTATCTATCGTGACTCGGTTCTACTATGTTCGTTTGCGTACGTGCATCTTGGCGTTCCTTTTCTGACTTTGTGATTTCGGCCGTGTGAGACGATGAAGAGCCAATTATCTAATCTAAGTGCGTGAATTAGGATGATAAATCACAGTGCAGCCGCGAGCTCAGCAGAAAGGGACGGATGAAGATTCAGCTCACAGCTTCGTGACATACCAATACACCATCGCCGTCAGTAGTGCTCGTGGTCGCACAGCAGCTCCGACGACGTAAGCGACCGACCAGACCCTAAAACCCATCAGCAAAACCGGACCGATCGAGCAAACACGCGGTTGCCTCCGAGGTGTCTGTCCCGTCTACGTAACACAGACTAGAGAGTACGCACCCGATCACGATCACCGGCCACGGGGAGTTCGAGGACCATGGGTACCGCCGGAGATCGCCGTCGCCGTCGCGCTAGAGACACCTGCCGGCTGGAGCTTGCGGCGCGCCACCTGGTTGATCGGGCAGAGTCCAGCTCGCAGTACGTACGTACGGAACTCGTCCAGGTGTCCGCGGCGACGGAGGATCCACTTGCTGCCGCGCGCTCGCCACCTGTGTCCCGCTTTGCGCGCCTCGTCGCCGTCAGGACTGGTCGAATTGTCCCAGCTGACGCTACGTGCCCGTGACCATGGGAATGGGATAACGCACGGCCGGCAACGAGCAAGGAGACGTAATCGGAGCTGGTCTCTCATCTTACTGTTACTGCCGCCGAGCTCCAGCTCACAGCAGGCTTTACTTCCACCGAGATCCACTCGTACAGAGAATTGTAGGAATCAGTGACTTCATTATTCAGTTTGTGATTATATGATATACAGGAAATTGTCGCAGTTTACTTTCCCCTCTGTTTTTACTCATCTGTTAGAGTTGAGGAACTATAATCTACATGACTGGAATTACTTGGTTCAGTGTAGGGAACTTGTGTGCACTTGCCTGTGGAATCTGAATTCAGGCCTGCTGTCGGCAATAGCGCATTGGAATACAGTTCAGAAAAACTGGAACCCGGGAACAATGCCTATTGGAATTGGTTCATGTTTTTTGAACTTCAGATAAGATACGATACTTGTATCTCACGCATACCTCACAATATGTGGAATTAACGAATTAACCAACAAACATCCTGTACACAGACTTGTTGTATCGTGGTTGTTGACAAGTTAGGAGTTTGTTTTGGAAACGAGTTGTGTTCAGCTCGGATACTTATTTTGCATACGGTTTAAACTCCGGAGATAGCAATATAAGTATGATCGTAACCTGTAGCCTCGGGAAGCAATTGTGAGCGCACCACGGGTTGGAAGCAGAGGAATAGAGGTTAGGTCAACCACCTATATTTCTTACAAGAAGAAAAACAAATGCCTCCACGAAAGTGGCATAGAAGAAGAACCGGGTTAATGTCGGAGCACCACAATGTTGGTTGCTCAACTTTGACATTTGCCAAACGTCAAGGACAGGTTTCAATTTTTTGGGGGTGAAATGAAAGCTCTCAAATTCAGTTGTATTTTCAAGCTTCTGTCTACATTGTTGCCTATAGTACGCATCGGAAGCCCACAACATTTAGCTGCTGTTCCGGCCCAGAAGGAAAACGAAAACGCATGATGTACATGGCGGCAATTCCTAGTTACCGTGTGCCGCGTGCGCCAACGCGCTCCGCGTACCCTAGATCCTTCTCACGCGACTCAAATGGGCCACCATCACCGACACCATCACTGGAGGAAGATGAGATCGCTCAGCTCGGCGCAGCATCCACTCACCAACGATGCGGACACTAGTAGGAAAAGTGTTATCAGTGGCGCACCAAATTGACATTCTGTGGCGCACCCCCAGAATTGCTGGGTGCGCCACAGAATCGTCGCCACTAAAATTTGTTTTCTGTGGCGCACCATGGGCATGCGCCACAGAAACCCACTTTCTACCGAGCTATTTCTGTGGCGCACCCTGGGTGCGCCACAGAAAGTGGTGCGCCACAAAAAAATAAAAGCGTGCGCCACAGAAATATGAAACAGTATTACAGGTATTTTTTTCATTTTGCTGTATAAATACAGGTATATACAGGATTTATCCAGAAATACAGATATATTTGACAGGTATATAAACAGACACACATTAATCACTATTTCATCACACATATTACTTAGTGTGCCCGAGATACATACACATAGTCACAAAAGTGCCGAATGTTAATTTACACAATATATTAGTTATGATAGAAACAAAAGTTCATCATTTCACACTACACATTACAAATAAAGTGTTCACCGCCTAACTAGGATCAAATGTAGTACACATCGGCGATGATGGTGAGCAAGAGCGCGCGGGAGCATGCATGCATAATCATGGCTTCCTCTTCTTGAGCGGCGCCGGGAACGGTAGAATGCCCCCTTTCGTCCTCCACTCCCTGGTGTCATTCTGCGCCGCTAGTCGTTCTTCCATTTCCTTCTGAGACAACGCTGAAGATGGATTGGGATATATATTGGTTAGTGATATACATAGAGTATAATTTGTTCATCTAAGTATAGAGGCAAGACGATCAATCAATGTTGTCATGGTTGGAAATCATATGGCTATCCTATTTGGGTTTCATAGCATAGCATATATATAATATATAACCCTACACATGCACTTCTACAAAAAAGTACACACTAGCTAGTAATGCTTAGCAAGGCTATCTTTTATAATACATCCTACGTACCGAAGCGGAAGTGGAAGGACCCTGAGGCGTGCATGACATCGTCGAGGATGATATTTGTTAACTGCAGCCGGATGCGATGGAAGTCTTGTCTATAATCAGCATCGGTGAGACCTTCCGCCATTTTGGTGTATTCTGCGAGATTAGATGCAATCTTCGTTTTCTCGCAATCCCGGACAATCGTTTTAAGGTGACGGAGGGCATAGTAGGCCTCCATCACACTGCCATCCAGTTGCTTGACGCAATGGAATCCGGTCCCATGCAAGAACTTGTGTGTGTTGTCGTCCTCCGTGAAAAATTCCGACTTCTTATGGAAGGGGCCGCCCTTTTTGGCATAGGCCTCGAGAGCGTCATCGAGAACACCCTTTATTCTGTTGTATGATCTCGGCTGGGATTTATTCCCCGAGTCCAAATAAGTGGCAACGGACCACCTCGGGGATACGTGGATGAGTGCGCAGTACTTGTCCCTGCTCAACACAATTGAAGCAGAATGTTGGACAAAGGATCAGCGATGGAAGAAATGTACAAGAAGACATAAGATAGGACGGTGGCGAGCAGATGTGTACTTACTCGAAAAAGTAAGGCAGAAGAAGGGCGGTCTTCTCCTTGTTGGCCAGGAAGACCCTAACGAGGTACTCCTTGGCCGTTTCCCGTGTTGTTGATCCTTCCACCAGATGGCTGTCGCGCATGTAGTAGGGATCCACTATCGCGATGTACGGGGTATCATCTCTCCTGATCTTCATCGCCGCATCGAGAGCATATAGGCGGACCATGTTATAGTCCAGCCGTTTGGAGTGATACAGGTTGAAGATGTCCTCGTACGCTATGAAGAACACATCTGCGGGGTCTTCCTGGACGAAGTCCACCAACTCTTTTGGCACCTTGACCGAGAACGCCGGGTAACCTGGGTTCTTCTCTTTAAGAAGGGTCTCCTCTAGATACAAGATATATTCTGCAAAGTAATCATGGGTCCTTCTGCAAGGCGGAGCATGTCCCCGGACAAGATAGATTTACCAGCTTCATGAACTCTGGAGTAGCCTTGTGGATTCGTGTCTTCAGGACCCCGGATCTTAGGATCTTGCTGGCTCGCAGAGTATGCTTTTCTCTTCCTTTGATGACTCTTCTTTTTCTTCTTCTCTGGGGATTGTGGGGGTGCAGTGAACCCCGCTTTAACTGTTTCTTTCAGTGTGGTAGGGCTGAAAATGTTACCCGGTTGAGCTTGATGATCGCCGGCATCCGGAGGCGTGTCGGTGAAGGCCAGGCGCTGTGTGCATGAAGTGGGACGAGCAGGTTGAATGTGGTGGTCGCGGAAGGGTTCTTCATCCATAAGAGGCATGAACATATCATCCGCGGCGGCGCCAGTGTTGATGTAGTCATCGACGTTTACATCATTATCATCATCCTCCTCAACATTGTCGTCGTTGCCACCAAGTTGAGGTGCAACGGCTTTGTCCTAAAACATAAACAATAGCACATCCGTTAGTCGGGAAAGTCGGAAAGTCGGGGAATTCGGAAAGTCAGAACTAACCTTGGACGGTTGCGGGGAAGACGTTCCCAACAACTGTTTGTGGCGGTTGGTGGCGGCGATGACCGGCGGCGGTAGCTTCCGGCCGGCGGTGGGGGCGACCGGCGGTAGCTTCCGGCCGGCGGTGGCGGCGACCGGCGGTTCCGTCTGGGTGGTGGTGACGGCTGCTTGTGGCGCCGGTTCATCCGCAGCATCTTTTTTTGTCCGCCTCGGCGGGGGCCGAACGATCGGGGCTCGGGGCCTCGAGGTGGCGCCGCCGGTGCGCCTGGCCCCTTGAAGAACATCCCCAAGACGAATTTGGGTCTTCGGCCATTCCAGCATCCACTGCCCGCATTCGCCAAGCTTCATGTGTTTCTCGGCTCCCTGAGGTTGCTTAGGGGGGTCGATGTCACAGAACTCAGGCAGTACCTCCTTCACATTTACTTTCATCACGAGCTCGCTCATTCGGACGTTGTGGATATCGCGGGTCAAAGGTTGTACGGTCGAGGCCCTTGCGACTTCCTTCAACTCGCCGTCGGTACCCACCCTATGCAGGAGTATGCAAGGCATGTCCTGGGAGTCAACACATAGCGGGCACCATGAGATAAGGCATATATAGTCTCACACACAATGTATCATACATATTCATGATCATACATATATATGTTTCCATTGCCTCACACACACATACTAATTAGTTACCTTGGTGACGGCGTTGAGCTCGGCTAATGTCGAGACAAGGGCGCCGGTGCCGGCGGCCGGCCTATCAATCTCCGGCCGCTCGTGTGCATTATCATTATTCTCCGGCGTTGGTGTATGTTGCTCCACGGCAGGGGGCACCGGTGGGGTCGGCAGGACCGGCGACACGTTATTGCTGGAGGTGCTGCCGGCGAAGCTGGGCACGTGTATCGGCCCCTGTTGACCTCCCGCATGCCAAGCAGTTATCCCCTGCACCAATGCATCGGGTAACAAAGCCCGGAGCTTCTCTTCCACCTTCTCGGCCACTAGCTTGTCCACCACGCTGGAGTCCACCTTCTCGGCCTCTAGTGCGTCCAGCTTCTTCCTTAGCTCGAGAACCTCGGCTCTATCTTTAGCCGGCTTCCTCCTCTCCTTTTTCTTCTCGGTGTCCGTGCTGTAGTACTCGGTGAACTTCATCGCCGTACCAAAGCCGGTCACACGGCCAGCTGACGTCGGCGGCTTTGACTTGTCCCTCCCCTTGTAAACGTTCATCACCCGGTTGAAAGTCGTGTCCCACGGGCCGGCCGGAGGCTCCTGGGACGACGGGCCGGCCTCAGCCTCAATCTCCAACTCAGCCGCCTGCGGACAAAGGAAATAAACGTGAACCCATGTAGAAATCAACGCAAATGGACTTTGAGATATCCGCGGTAATTAAGTTCTTACCAGCTTTTTCTCGAATTCCAACACATCTTCATAGTCGGTAACGAATTCCCCCGTCCCCGGCTTCAGATAGTAGCGGGACCGAACAAAGTTCCTAACTTGCTCGTCCGTGAATTTATGCCACGGGTTCTCTTTCCCAAGTCTCGCAACCTCGGCATCCTCCTTGTCCCAAACGGGCTTTTTTCCTGCGTAACCGCCGCTTCCCAAATGGTGGTTACCTAAGTTCAGTGCCCGCATGTTCTTCCCCCACTCGGTCCATTTTTCAGCCTCCGGAGATGACAAGGATGCCTTGAATATATCGAACTCGTCTTTCTCGAGGTACGGCTCTTTGGCACTGATCTCCTCCCAGCTAAGACCCTTTTCAAGAATCTTCGCCTTCACCCGGCCTCTCCAGCTTGTCAAGGCGGTGTTCATCTTCGTGATGGCGAAGTTGTCCACCTTTTTGTTTCCATCAGCCGGGAAAATATATCGTTTGTGAAGCTTCTTGAGGAGGTCATTGCGCAAAGCCTCATTCTCCGGATTCCTGAGGTCATACGTGTTGATCGATGCGTTTTCCCGGAGGATGCACCCTAGTTGCATGCCGTACCCTTTTGCGATGTCCCTAGGCTCCAGTGGTTGGCCACTTAAGGAGACCTTAGTGAACGTGTCTGTGATGTTGCCGACCGCTTGCGGTGTCCGGTCCTTCCTCGGCTTCTTAAGCCTCTTAGCAGGCCTCTTAGCAGGCGGGTTACTACCACCACCGCCATCCGTGTGGTCGCCACCCCCGACATCCGTGCTGGTGGGTTCTCCATCGGTGGTGGTGGCTTCGGCAGACTCTAACTGAAAGTCACCATCGCCGTCACGAGCCAGTTCGGCGGCCTCCGCATCCTCCATCTGCGGGTTCAATTCCCAGAACGATATGTTCTTTTGTCTAGCTTGTTCTTCGACGCTCATGTGCTTCTCAGAAGGGCCGGCCTCGGAGGACATGTTTGCACTACATTAAAAAGAGGCAAAATGTTAGTACAACAAATATAACAAAGCATCACTTAATTTAGTACTAAGATACCCCGGCCCATGCATTAGCCGCAATACCCCATATGTCCTATTTTTAGCAAAGTCATGCTAAATTTCACGAAATTTTTTGGCATGACCTTTGCTAAAAATAGGACATATGGAGTACCCGAATTTGCCGGAACGGAAGTTAATCGACGTTCCGGCAATCTCAAGGGCCTCACGGGGTACCTGCAAACATTTCACAAAAAATATCCACATCTCCGGACGGCATCTCCGGCCGGCATCTCCACGACACGATGGTCGGAGCACAAACAACCATGACACGATGGTCATGGACACATACCCTCATGCACATACATCATCACATCCACATCACATCGTGGGAGAGAGGAACTACCTCGGGTAGGGAAGGGAGGCTCGGGTCCGAGATCGGCGTGGTGGAGGTGCTCCTCGTGGTGCTGCAATAAATTAACAAACCATGATTTAGCATCTACCACACACATTGTCAAAACTTTAGCATCTACCAGTGGAGGTGCTCAGAAGATAACAATAGCCAAATAATGTATTTTCAGTTTACTTTTTTTATTAAAGGGGATAGAACCTCCAGCTTCATTCAAGAAACTTAAAGGTTTTGCTGCAAAGTTTTCCAGATTGTCTCATACATCTACCAGTGGAGCATCTCAACAGCACTGAACACAAACACGTATTTTCATTTACCATTTTCAATCAGACTGTGCTTTGATCATTTGACAAAGTAACCTGAAGCAAGTAACCCGGCAGTCCAAACAACATGTGAATTTAGGGGTGAATGCCATATTAGTGTGGTCAAATGTGGATTCATAGACCAAATTCACACCCACAGGTCATGGTGACAAGATAACAATACTAATAATCATGGCAAGGAAGTAGCAGTGGTAGTGTGCTGCAGATCACACTCCATACGAGCGTGCCGCGAAAAGTATCAGGACACAAGCGTGCCGACAGGTACACAACACATGTGTGACATGAGAAAATTAGTAATGTTGCACTACATTTTAGTTAGTCCCACTAGTCACAAAACAGAATGAGCCTTTCCGATTTCAGGGCCTAGCTAGATGGTTGATCTGATTGGCACGTGATGGTGTGGCAGTGGCAACTTGATCATGTTCACCTTCCTTGGGAGCTACGACTAACATTTTGTGTAAATTATATTGCTCATGTTCAAGCTGTAGCAACTTGATCAATCAGAATTCAGTCGTGATGCTTTCATACTGTACACACACGCGTGTCGCCACTTTATGAAATTTAGTGAAAGCTCAGTAGCAGGAAACAAGAGGAACTAGCAGACTGCCCGTGGACTTGTGTCGAACAGGTTGAGTGCAGCTCGGGCGGGGAGGGAGGAGGGAGAGAGGGGGGAAGCATACCTCGGGGAGGGGGGAGGGAGGGGAGGTCGAGGACGGCCGTGACTCGGGCGGAGCGCAGGAGAGGTCGCCGGGCGCGCCGCGGGCGACGACGGCAGAGGGAGCGGCGTGGGCGACGACGGCGCAGAGGAGGTCGCGAGCTTGTGGCGGCGTCGGGCGCAGGGGCGGCCGGGGCAGGGGACGCACGGCGGCGCAGGGATTGGCGCGGCGCCGCAGGGATGGACGCGGCGGCGCGAGCTTGTGGCGGCGTCGGGCGCAGGGGAGGTCGCCGGCGTCGGGCGCGGGAGTTGGAGACTTAGCGAAATTTTGGGGACGAAACTGGGGAAGGAAGAGGCAGCGCGGCGGGGGCCCACATGTAAGTGGAGGCAAAGAAATTCTGTGGCGCATCCGGGTAGGCATGCGCCACAGAATTGTGAGAATTCTGTGGCGCATTCCAGCCTGGATGCGCCACAGAATTTCCTTGCCTCCCGATGCCGGCCCCACATGTAAGTCCACGCCCAGAATTTCTGTGGCGCACCAGCGGAGGGATGCGCCACAGAAATATAAGATTCTGTGGCGCATCCACTAGGTAGTGCGCCACAGAATTAGGTGCCCTGCAGTGCTAAAAGGACCTGCTGGCTGTCTCAATTTGTTCTGAACTTTTTTTTTACAAATATTTTTGGTTAAATTTGTTTCAAAAAATACACACAATATGTCTCATACATATTTAGTTCACTGAATACATAACTCTTGCATTGTCTCACACCAAATGTCCCATACATATATATATGCTTGCATTGTCTCACACACACACACACAAATTAAATACACCAAAAAAGTATTCTTCATCTCGGTTCCGTGAGCTAGATTCTCTTCTTTCCCTTCTTCGCGGTTGAAAACTTTAGGCCGGTGACCTTGAGATTTCTTCGCGTGAACGGACAACCTTTGGTAGGTAGGGAGGTCTTCCTTCTTTGTGTACTAGTAGTAGGCATGTCGAAGAACTTGTCGAATTCCTCCTCGATCTTTGGCTCGTTGTCCAATTCTTGCTCGGTGGCGCCTCCTTCCATTCCGATGATGCTCCTCTTGCCCCTCCTCACGACAACACGGCTAGGCTTTGACGGGTCGGTAATGAAGAAGCATTGCTCAACTTGGCTAGCGAGTACCCATGGCTCATTTTTCGCGGAGGCGTTCTTTGATTTGGCATCGGGTATTACCATGGTGGTGAAATACCGGCCTTCTTTGACGACGTCCTTGGCCCATCTTACACGGAACATTGGCACCACCTCTCCACAGTAGTTGAGCTCCCATATGTCCTCAATCCTTCCGAAGTATCTTTTCTTGACAGTAGCCTCCTCATCGCCGTATGATAGCATAGTTACTCCTGAGTTTTGATATTCCGACATCTTGTCCTTTTCCTCGGTGTAGAATCTGTAGCCGTCGATGTCGTACGCCTGATAGGTCTTTACGTTATGCGAGGGACCCCGTGATAAGGAGAATATGAGTTGTTCATCTTCCGTAGATGGCGGTTTCCTCTTTGCTAGCTCCATTTGATTTTGCTTGAACCAACGCGTGAAGCTGGCGTTGTGCTCTCTGGTTACGTCTCCCTTCTTCCTCGGCCGGCCCAGTTTGATGTAATGTTGCTCGAGTAAGCATTTGTGCTGTTCCACCCAAGTTTCGATCAGCTGTAAGTGTTGTAGCGCGACCCGGTGAGCCCTTTCGAAGTCGTCCTTTCGACCCTGCATGCTGACAAAGGTTGAGCTGGCGCCCTCTCGGTGACCATATCCATTGAGCCTGTCGAAGTGTTTCCTCGTGGGCAGACCTACATCCTGGTTCTCGGTGCTTAGATAATTCTGGCAGAAGGAGATGCACTCGTAGGTTAGAAAGCCCTTGGCCATGCTTGCGTCTGGACGGGCCCTGTTGCGAACGTATCCTTTCATGACACCGTTCATCCTTTCGAACGGCATCATGTAGTGCATGAACGTTGGCCCTAGCTGCCTGATGTCATCAACGACATGGAGAAGGAGATGCACGCATATATCAAAGAATGCTGGCGGGAAGTAAATCTCGAGCTCGCATAGTACCAGCTCGATCTCTTCTTGTAGCCTGTCGAGCTGCTTCACCCCGATCGACTTCCTGTTGATGACGTCGACAAAGTTGCAAAGGGCAAGCAGCGTATCACGGACGTGCTCGTCCATTATCCCTCGAATCGCAACGGGAAGTACCTGCGTCAACAGCACGTGACAGTCGTGAGACTTCATCCCGCTAAACCTCTTCTTCGTACCGTCCAGATATCTGCTTATCTGCCCCGCGTAACCATTCGGAAATTTGACTCCTAGAAGACACCTGTAGAATTGCTCGAGCTCCTCCGGACTCATAGTGAAGCACGTAGCGGGAAGCACCACAGTGTTCTTCTTTACCCTTTTGCGGCGACCTTCCGTCTGATCATCATCATCATCATCATCGTCATCGCTATCGGGGGCCTGAAGTTCTTTCCTGACACCAAGCCATTTCAGATCGTATCTTGCTTTCATCCCATCCTTGGTCTTTTCCGGCATGTTGGAAAGAGTGCCAAGAAGACTCTCGGTGACATTCTTCGTAATGTGCATCATATCGAGGCTATGTGGCGTCTTGAGGACCTTCCAGTAGGGCAAGTTGTGGAAAACAGACCTCGCTTTCCATACACCCAGCAGCGGATCTACCTTCGGTCGTTTCTTTCCCGGCGCGGGGCACTCCTTCCAATTATTCAACAGCTCGTCGATTTCTGTGCCGCTCCTCGGGATCGGGGGTCCTTCGGGCTCGTCCTTACCATTAAACAGGTCACCGCGTTTCCTCCACGGGTGATCCATGCGAAGCCACCTTCGAGCCCCAGGGTACACGGTTTTCGAAGACCCTGGATTCCTTGGTAGCTGGAGATGCGGGGTTGAGTCCATGCACCTGACACATGCGCAGAATCCGTGGCTTACCTGGGCCGATACATATGAGCAACCAGGATAGTCCTGCACCGTCGTGAGCAGCGCGGCTCTCATGGGGAAATAATCTCCAGTGTAGGCATCCCACGTACGTGCTGGGGTCGCCCACAACGTGGCTAACTCCTCTTCCAACAGCGCGAGATACGTATGTATGTGGACACCTGCTTGTTTCGGCCCCTGAATGAGAAGACTCATGTGTATATACCTTTGCTTCGTGCACAACCACGGGGGAAGGTTGTAAGGCCATACAAACACGGGCCAGGTGCTATGCGTGCTACTCTGGTTGCCGAACGGATTGAGTCCATCGGTGCTCATACCGAGCCTGACGTTCCTTGCGTCGCCTCCGAAATTTCCGACGGCGTCCAACTCTTGCCACTGGCTAGCGTCTGCAGGGTGTGTAAGGATCCTGCCCTTCTCCGGATCTTCTTCAGGCTTCTCCCTTTCCGCGTGCCATTGCATGAGCTTTGCTTCCTTAGGGTCCACGAAGTACCGCTGCAGACGGGGAGTGATAGGAAAGTACCATACCACTTTGTGAGGACCTTTCTTCCCACGGCTCTTGTACCGTCCTTGGCCGCACACCGGACATGTGGTTCTGTCCTCGTACTCGCCCCGATAAATTGCGCAATCATTGATGCAGGCGTGGTATTTAACGTGCGGTAGGTCAAGAGGGCACACGACTTTCTTGGCCTCCTCGATACTAGTTGGCAATGTGTTCCCCTCGGGAAGACGCTCGTGGAAGAATTTCATGTTCTTGTTGAAGCTCACGTCGGTCCATTTGTTTCCGACTTCATCTCCAGAGCATCAAGCGTTACTTGCAAGCGCGTATCCTGTGGCCGGCACCCTGGATACAACGGAGTCTTCCCGTCTTCTCCATTTGCGCCAGCTTGGCTTTCTCTCTAACGGTCCTCGCCTCCTTGAGGAGCAGTTCTTGAACATGAGACTCCATCAAGGCCGACATTAGCGAGCTCTGCGGCGTGTTCGCGTCTTCTCCACCACCATCTACTCCTTCATCATGACCATGTCCGTCGGCATCTCCTTCGTCACGATCATCTTGCCCGCCCTCGTCTTCAGGCGCAACATTTGCTGTCGGCGCAACATTTGCTGTCGGCGCTTCATTGAAGCCTTCCATGAAACCGCGCCTGAGCAGGTGTTCCTCCAATTGTCCGGAATCAGGGTCGATCCATCTCACAAATTTGCAACTTCTACACGGACATCGTATGTGGCGCTTGTTGCACCGAATCATTTCCGCCTTCGCTTCTTCCTTGTAGTTGTTGATTCGACTGGAGCTCATCTTCATGACCATGGTCGCCTACGCGGTATACATATAGAGTATGTGTTATTAAGTCGGAAATGTTCGACGAAAAAATTCGGCATGACTTCCCCTAGAAGTAGGACATATGTGGTGCAAAAATTTACCGAAATGGAAATGAATCAACATTTCGGCAAACATCCATGCACCACGCCGGCGCAAGCAACAACAAGCAAAGATTCATGCAAACCACACACACAAGTTTCATGCATAGATCCGTTCAACAAATAGTTTGCTTCATGCAAACCACACACACAATCGCCCGCCGACAAGTTTCTCATGCCTTTAACAAACACCCATCCAACAATACCCACCTAGTAGATCTAGATCCGTTCCCGAGACGTGACCGTGATCGATGAGAGAGAGTGTGTGGTGATGGAGGGAAAATAGTGGACAAAAAGAGAGGAGGAGAATATATATGGAGGCTTTCCCCAAGCCCTCACCAATTCTATGTCAAACAAAGTAAGTTTAACAACAAATAATGGATAATAGGATGGTCAAAATGCCATGGGAGAGAGGAGGAGCTCGAGCTAGATGCATGGGGGGGGGGGAGAATGAAGAAGGTCACATGGGGAAAGTGGGTGCTGCCACCTTTTTGTGGATCTGGGCCAACATTCTGTGGCGCACGCATCTCGGTGCGCCACAGAATGTCAACTTTCTGTGGCGCACCGGTTGGGTGCGCCACAGAAATCATTCTGTGGCGCATGGTGGCTGTGCGCCACAGAATGAACTTTCTGTGGCGCACTGGGCCCGTGCGCCACAGAATCTCCCCAGATGGACCTGGCCCAATAATTGGAACGTGGGACCCACGCTATTTCTGTGGCGCATGGGTGGCATGCGCCACAGAAATATGACATTCTGTGGCGCATTTGTTCCATGCGCCACAGAATGTCATATTTCTGTGGCGCATGGTCAGATGCGCCACAGAAAGGCCAAAATTTCTGTGGCGCACCTGCTTCCATGCGCCACAGAAATATTTCTGTGGCGCACCAGTTAAGGGTGCGCCACAGAATGACAACCCACCTATAACCCTTCTCTAGTAGTGGGAGCTGCGATGTCCCGGTGGAGGTGAGGCCAGGACCTCACCGGAGACGGGGACGACGCGACTAGCCGCGGCGTCGCTGGCGGAGGCGAGGAAGGATCGTAGTGAAGGGGGGTGCATGTGCGGGGGTGCGAGTGGGGAGCTCGGAGGCGAGGATGGTGGCAACATGCGTTAGGGCTAGGGCTGGGGGGGGGGGGGGAGATGACCTAGCGCGTTGGGAAGAAGATGACCTGGCGCTGCTGTTGGGCCGGCCCACACAATCGCCTCCCCGCGGGCAGAGTGGAATGCGCTCCACGCTGGTCGGCAACTAGGAGCTCCCGTACATGACTACATTAGGTAGTTACTTCACATAAGGCCCAACATATTAATGGGCTAAGTGAGCAAAGTTTAAACTGGGCAGGATTCGGTTCGGGGGAGCTCCTACTACTCCCGTCCCTGCACGCAATCTTACAACTTTATACTAAAGACATGTATAGTAAAAAATATGTTCAATTTTGAAGAGATATGTTCATACTAGTATAAATAAATGTTCGTATGTGTATATATAAATGGTCAGATCATCTTAATGAGAGTTGTTTCCATATATGATAAAAATGTTAATACAAAAGTTTGAATAGATTTTCACGCGTATTTATATAAATATTCATAAGTATTTAAATAAATATTTTTGTAGAAAAGTAAATAAAAAATAAAAATAGTAATAGTTTTAAAAAAGTCGTGTTATGTGTCTGTCCCACCTTCAACGATAGCACAATAGTGGAGTGCTCACATTGTCTCTGCGGCCCCTGCCCAAGGACTTACATGGCGCCTCGGCGTAATCCACCAGCGCCCGAGCACTGCCACGTGCAGAAAAGCTACATAAAGTAATGATGTGACAAGATGACAGTAGTAAACTTAAACATGTTAAAGAAACTGCAGTGACTGAAACCAGTAGTGTTGTGGCACGCCGAGAGAGAGTGCACAACGGATCAGATATAAGCTTATGATTTCCTTAAAGTGTCAACATCAAAACATGCTACAAACACATGTTTATCTCGTGACACGCACAACGGACCGCATGACCCTCTTCCACCTCCGCTATATAAACTCTGCCCGTGCTTGCTTTGCTCTCACTCTCAAACAACCACTATGAACCCGCCCCCAAAACTAGCTTGACACTCCACTTGAGAGCACAAGCAGTAGCCAGGCGCTCTTGTGCCTCGTGTTCTTGCTCTTGGCGGTCTCCGCCGCCATGACAGGAGATGTCTACTCCACGCTCGCGACGTTCGCTCTCCCCCGGCGTGCTCCCACGTGGCGCGATCGGGTAATCTTACTGCCGCAGGGGAGTTTGACCTCGCTGGAGGGGGTCAAAGTAGTGCAGTGGCACTGATGGAGATCGGCATTTTTTTGGTATGTCAGAGTCAAAGACTTATAGAGTTGTTCATTAGTGTTGGGGGGTGGGGGGGGGGGGGGGGGGGGGGGGCAATTTTCCCCCTCCCCACAGTAAGGATGTAAGAACCATTTAACATAGCTTTTGTCTGTTTCCTCTACTTCAAGCTCGAGATCGGCAGCAGCCACTCCTCAAGAGCTGCTCAAGATTTGGTTAAAGATCTCTAGCTTTCTTCATGCCTACCTCTTCTTCTGGTGCTATTCCTCCCGTGTGATACTACTACTATTGTGTAACGTGTGCGGCTACGAGTAATTGCTAGTACTTGTGGTTTCAGTTAGTTCTCTTTTGTCTATGTGGGTGTGATATAAGTACTTGTGAAGTTTGTGTTAGTTCTTGTGCAATATAAAGTTATGTTGTGATGTTTCTATCGCTGTCTCATGAAATTGCTTCTGCCCTGTCTCAGTAGTTTCTGCTTGTGAGTGTGATCTGTGTGTCCTGTTATTTGTTGGTTTCCATAGCTGAAAACTGCATGATATGCTTGCTTGTGTGACCTTTGAACAGTTTGGTTAGTCTAGATTTAAATTTTTGTAAAATCCATCTAGTTCTGTTTGACCTAGCCTTAGCCGCACCCAATTGTCGTCGCCTAGTCCTGTAGAGAACACGACACTTGAAGATTTGGCCGACATACCCACAACTATTCTACATTGATCAATACAGCCCATTTAATGTTAGCAACTTATGAAATGTTCTATTGATTTGTATTAGCAAATGAAATCTTTCTGCGACGCTGTCCAAATTGAAGCAAGCCTCAGAATAAAGAATTTGGCGAAGTTAACATGCCATGAGGCTTGCGAGCTCGCTGTGGTTTCGTGTTTCCGGCTTATTCATTTTTTGTAGTTGCTATCACCAATGTTATTTTATTTATCCGTAGCACTATCAAATTTTTATGATCCATTTATTGAATTCTACTTATAGTTTGTACCTTTTCTTAATTGTAAATAAACAAAGATTTTCGGATGTGAATAGCAAGTATGACAAAGAGGTGGTTAGGAAAAGTATGAAACCACTACTCGAGATCTCTTGCTACTCCGAAAACGTTGAGTGTTACCCAGCGGGTAGAAGGTGCACCTTCTTGCCAAGGAAGTAATATTCGCTCAGCACAACGGATAGTAACCTTCAGTACATCAACACTCCCCTATTGCACTGTCTGCGATAATAGTTGTAGTGAGATGGCAAGGATAAGTTTAGTGAGATGACAAGGGACCAGTGGAAGGCCGCGTTGAGGCTTCTGTGGCGACGATGATGATGATGAGCGATGTCAGAGACGTGGCTGTGGCTGCGGTAGTCGGCTCTTCTCCGGCGTGTCCTTGGGGTTGCCTCGGCGTGTTTTGTTGCTGTGAAGTCGAAGCTGCTGTGGTGTTCCCGATGGTGTACGATGACTGGCGGCAGATGTTCCTTTCGGCGAATTTCCACGGCGCCAGCCTGCCTGGTTCTCTCTTCTTAGAAGTTGTGCTGTCTTGTCGCAGGGGACTGAGTGGCACGGATCTTCATATGGCTCCACATGACCACGGCAGTGTGGGTTGGCTCGACGACTGCCTGCGGCAAAGTCGGAGTCGCATGATCGGAGTTTCGGGTTGGTGGCGTGGCCCCCAGGGGAGATGTGATGACGATGACGCCTTCGTGCGGTCTCGACGAGGCCCTCTCTTGAGAGGCGTGTGGGTTTTCTCTGTTTGGTGCCGCTCAGCGGTTTGTGTTGGTTTTCGCCGTGTTTGGCCGGCGAGCGGCATGTTGTGTTGTACGGTTTTTGGCCGGTTTTCCTTATAAACTGTCCAAGTCTTTTCGACTTAATCAATCAGGAATTGAAAGTTTCGAAAAGTCTACATTGCTTACAGTACGCATCGCCGCATCGGAAGCCATAACGTTGAGCCGCAGTTCCGGCCCAAGTTATATGACTGCATTACGGAATTAGTGTAGATACGGCCCAAGCTACTAATGGACCGCGTGAGCAAAGCTTGAACGATTGGGGCAGGGAGCTCCTGTTGCTCTTGGTAATTCCTATTTTACGCCCGTTGCAATGGTTAGCAACGATTCGCGCACCCCCGTGCACGTCGCGCTCCCCGCGTCGCTCTTGTTGGGCCGGCCCACCGTCGTGATGGAGGCGGCGGAGATGGAAGCACCAGAGAGGAGCCGAGGAATGTGGAAGGTGACGAGCCGCGGCTGGTACGACCTCGCCGGAGACGGGACGACGCGGCTGGCCCGGCGGAGGCGAGAAAGGACCTTAACGATGGGGGTTATGTGCAAGAGTTCGCCATCGCCGAAGAACTAGGCGAGGGAGGATTAGAGGGAAGGTCAGGGTGGCGGCTGACCGGCGGTGGGCCATGATGACTCACAAGTATAGGGGATCGTAACAGTCTTCGAGGGAAGTAAAACCCAAATTTATTGATTCGACACAAGGGGAGACAAAGAATATTTATAAGCCTTGACAGATTAATTGTCAGTTCAGCTCCACCTGAAAATAGACTTGCTCGACACAGTTTATCAGTAGCAACAGTTTTTATGATAGTAGCAGTAGCGAAATAATAGCAGCAGTGAAATAAAGGCAGCAGTAGTAATTGAAGTAGACAGCAGGATTAAAATACTGTAGGCATAGGGATGGATGAATGGGTGTTGCATGGATGGGATAGTTCATGAAATAGTCATACATAGGGCAATTGCAGGTAGATAATAATAAAGCATCCAAGTAATAATTAATCATAGGCATGTGTTCCGTATTTAGTCGTACGTGCTCGCAATGAGAAACTTGCACAACATCTATTGTCCTACCAGCCGTTTGCAGCGGGGCCTCAAGGGAATCTACTGGTAATTAAGGTGCTCCTTTTAATAAAGCACCGAAGCAAAGCATTAACACTCCGTGAACACATGTGATCCTCAAGTCGCAGCCATCCCCTCCGGTTATCCCAATTTCTTGTAGGGATATGCGCGACAGAAAATCAAAATTTTCTCTCACATGCGGAAGCAACACCCAAAGATCTTATCTAAGGAGATGCAAGTAACGGGAAGGGTAATCAACATACCCTCGAAGAACACGAGCGTTGGACGTTAATCACAACGCAGCTTGGTGTAGACCTTGATGCGGTTCACTCCGATCAGCACCACAACGAGCGGTTGCCTCCGAGATTTACACACGTACGGCTCAGCAACGTCTCCTCTTCTTGATCCAGCAAGCTTGAAGGAGAAGTAGATGGGATTCAAACCAGCAGCACGACGGTGTGGTGGTTCGGTGAGCTCTCACGCGGGCAGGGCTTCATCAAGCCAAGACCACAAGAGAAAGGAGTAAGAGGAAGTGTACCGGCTTAGGAATCAAAATCATCATTCTTTCCCCAAATGGTACCCTCCTTATATAGGATGTGGGGAGGGGATGTGAGGCTATCTTCCCCAGGAAGAAACCAGCCTCCAAATCTTCCCTAGGAAGAAACTAGCCTCCAAATCTTCCCTAGGAAGAAACCAGCCTCCATATCTTCCCTAGGAAGAAACTAGCCTCCAAATCTTCCCCAGGAAGGAACTAGCCTCCAAGGCTTCCCCAGGAAGGAACCTAGCTGCCAAGACTTCTCAAGGAAGGAACTTGGCTGCCAAATATCCTAAGTGGGACGTTCGGGATAGTGGGCCCCACCATGGGACCCACCGAAACATTTCAGGAAAAACCCCGATACAATATCGGTTAATTCCTGAACTTTTCCGGAACCCAAAAACCACATTCCTATATATGAAACTTTATCTCTGGACTCTTCCGGAGCTCCTCGTGATATCCCGGATCCTATCCGGGACTCCGAACAACCTTCGGTCTCACCATTACAATTATCCCAAAGCTACTCTAGCGTTACCGAACTTTAAGTGTGTGACCCTACGGGTTCGAGAACAAGTGGACATGATCAAGACTCCTCTATGATCAATAACCATTAGCGGGACCTGGATGCCCATAATGACTCCCACAAGTTCAACGAAGATCGTTATCAGTGTGAACCACAATGTTAACGTATTCCATTTCCTTTGTCTCACGATATTTTACTTACCCGAGATCTGATCGGCGGTATCACCATACCTAGCTCAATCTCGTTACTAGTAAGTACTCTTTACTCGTTCCATAATACAACATTCCATGTGGCTAACTCTTTAGTCACGTGCTTGCAAGCGATACTGAATGTGCATTACGAGTGGGCCCAGAGTATATCTCTCCGTCACACGGAGGGACAAATCCCAGTCTTGATACATGCAAATCAACAAGTACTTTCGGAGATACCTGTAAAACACCTTTATAGTCACCCAGTTACGAAGTGACGTTTGAAGTCCCCAAGACATATTCCTCAGTACCCGGGATAGACATAATCTCATGGTCAAAGAAACAGGATACTTGACAATACAAGACATGGCAATATATACTTATTTATCCGATCAATATTGCTATGCTTGGTTGGGTCTGTCCATCACGTCATTCTCCAATGACATGACCTCGTTATTAATTGACAACTCATGTCCATGGTTAGGAAACCATAACCATCATTAATCAACGAGCTAGTCTAGTAGAGGCTTACTAGGGACTCTGTGTTGTTTACATAACCACACATGTATTAGGTTTCGGTTAATACAATTATAGCATGGAGAATAAACATTACCATGAACATGGAAATATGATAATAACTCTTTATTATTGCCTCTAGGGCATATTTCCAACATTTCCGTCACCTTGGGGCCTCGGGTTCCGGACAATGACGTGTGTATACAACTTGTAGATATGATCCAAAACAATATTTATTCTCATGATACAATAACATGTTCAGACCTGAAATCATGGCACTCGGGCCCTAAGTGTCAAGCATTAAGTATAACAAGTTGCAACAATGACATAAAGTACTAATAATGGATACTAGGCACCATGCCCTAACAATCTTACATCTATGACATGAACGATCTCATCCAATCCCTACCATCCCCTTCAGCCTACAGCGGGGAATTACTCACACATGGATGGGGGAAGCATGGTTGGTCGATGGAGAGGCGGCGGTGATGATGATGGCGATGATCTCCTCCAATTCCCCGTCCCGGCAGGGTGCCAGAACGGAGTTTCTGATCCCCGAACTAGGGTTTTCGGTAGCGGCGGAGCTCTGGAGTGTTTTTGGAAAAATCGTCGATCCCCCGTGCGTTTTTAGGTCAGGGGCAATATGTAGTCCAAAGGGCGTCGCCAGGGCCACACGAGGCGGCCTCCCCATGCCTCGGCGCGGGCCCACCTCTGCCGCGCCGAGGGGTGGTGTGGAGACCTCGTGCTCCGTCTCCGCTTCATCTTCTGGCTCCGTGGGTCTTCTGGAAAAATATGACTTCTGGAATTTTTCGGGAATTTTCCCGAAACTTTGACTTTCTGCACAAAAACAAGACACCGGGGCAATTCTGCTGAAAACAACGTTAGTCCGTGTTAGTTGCATTCAAATCACACAAATTAGAGGTAAAACAACAACAAAAGTGTTCGGAAAAGTGGATACGTTTTGGACGTATCAACTCCCCCCAAGGTTAGCTTATTGCTTGTCCTCAAGCAATTCAGTTAACAACTGAGTGCGATAAAAGAAACTTTTACGAACAGATTTGCTTCATATGATGTATACATACTTACTATATGATCAAACTTAGGCAATTCATAATAGGAACTATGCAAAGAATGATACTTAGTAGCTATGCAAATCATGAAAAGATACCAACATACTAAGAATAAATAACATAACATACATCTATCCGCATGAATTGCAATGTTCGTAATAAGATATGACAAAATGGTATCTCGCTTGCCTTTATTTGTAGAGCAAAACATAAATGCCAAGGCACCTCTGAAGTTCAAGTGAAGACTAGATATAAAGATATCAAAGATAAGAGCATCATAGTTATACCTCAATTAACCGTATTCTGGGACAAGCACATTACACTATGAATGACAGTTATGCTCTCGAGGAAATGCTCAAAGAAAGGATGGTGACTCAACATAAAAATACAAGATTGGCCCTTCACAGAGGGAAGCAGGGATTTAACATGTGCTAGAGCTTTTTATTTTAAAACAGAAATAAAATTGTTTTGGGAGGTGGTTGTTCCTGTCAACGAATCAGTAATAGAGTTCTTGTTATCTTCCATACTAAATAAGTTGAGAGCGGTTCCGAGTTATTGATATTAGGCATTTATTGCATGCACTTTTATATAGCATGACACTCCTCCCAACCTTTGCTTTCACAAACCATGGCTAACCGAATCCTCGGGTGCCTGCCAACAATCACATACCAAGGAGGAGTGCCTATTTTATTTTACCTTTTAGATGTTATAATGGTCTAACCAGCTCTTTGCAAAATTAATGACGAGCAGATGAAGCATGCAAGTCGGGAACTTAATTTAGTATGGAAGATAACAAACCCAACTACTACGTCCTCATGAGCTAAAAACAGTGTCACAAAATGAGAAGTATTTTGAAGGTTTTAAAGGTAGCACATGAAAATTTACTTGGAATGGTTCGAAATACCATGCAAAGGAATTTGTAGTGGACTCTTTGTGATAACTTGGTTTTTAGGGATTTGGATGCACGAGCAGCATTCCCGCTCAGTACAAGTGAAGGCTAGCAATAGACTGGAAAGCGACAACCAAGAGAGCAATAACTGTCATAATCATACTTGCGACAGAATAAAATTAACGGAGGCATAAAAATGATACTAAAACTCTGAGTCAAAATAGATCATCAAGGCTTAATTGACTTTTGTTTTTCAATCATAAACATGCGTGAGCATGTGCCAAGTCGATTCAAGTAAATCATTCAGAGGAGGATACCACCCTGCCATACCGTTTTACGGATAGAACAATGCATGCAAATATCTATATGACATATTATTCAATATTAGCAAATTGGTACTGATCATAAGAAGACATGAACTACTAAGCAATCATTAAATAACATAACCACTACCATGACAGCTAAGCATGTTCGTATGAGTAGGTATATTTACAAAAATGAAAAACAAATAGAGTTCGTACCAGCCTTTTACCACATCCGGATTGTCGTATATCATCATCATTGCTTTTCACTTGTGTGGCTTGATTGATATGAAATGATAACCAAGCCCAAGTGGAGTCACGGAAATTGTCGAACTCTGAAACAACTATACAAAACAGAAGAAGAACAACAAATATTTTTGGGTTTTTGATTTTAGAGCAAGCATGGAAAGAAACAAACAAGTAAAGCAAAATCTTTTTGGATTTTTTGAATATTGAACCGAAATGAAAACGATAAAGTTGACTAGTGCTACAAGTACAAACGAAGAAAGAAAGAGAAATAAAGGAAATATTTTTGGCCTTTTGGGGTTTTGTGAAAGTAAAACGAATACAAGAAACAACAGTGAAAAAGAAAGAAACAAACTGAAACATGGATATACAAAGTACCGACATGATATGAATATGATAAAATGAGTGAGCTGTTGGTGGGTCAGCGTACCTCCCCCAAGCTTAGGCTTTTGGCCTAAGTGGGAGATCAATCATGGACGTGGCTGGGAACTCCATCCTGGCGGATCATATCTAGCATGATCGTAATCCGGATCCCGTGGAGAAGAAGGAGTTGAAGCTCCATAGTCAAAATACTGATATGAAGAGCTCGCTGTGTTGAAAGGCTGGGTGAAATCTTCCTCAGGTTCCCTTCCCTCATCGTCCGCACGAGGGCCGTGCTCCTCCAAGTATGCGTCAAGGTCATCCTCTGAGAATGACCATCCTTGCCACTTTCAGCCGTCAAACCTCTTCCTTGGCAGATTTCCGAGTAAAGGTCTTGTAGATGTTTAGGTTGACCTCTAATCCTCTCGTGAGATCCCCAGCATGGTACCTTAATAGCTGCACAAAAATCATGAAGGGGCAAATCGACAGTTTTATTGTAGATGTTATAATGCACCATGGGAATAGGCAAGGTCCAACTAAATCTAAAATTCTGCACCACAGACATAGTCAGCTTTGCATATTGATCTGGTTCATCAGCAACAAAATGTTCTAACCCTGCATTAGAAATTAGGGTGTTGAAATCCTGCAAGATTCCTGCAGCAGTCATAAAATTGAAACATGGATAAATAGAGGGGAACACGGATGCTTCACGGTTGACCCCCATGACTTCTTGCACCTCTAATTCTTCAAAATTAAGTTGGTTTCCATCCATCTTCTTTTTCTGAAATTTTTAAACAAACCTCATAAAAAGTGATTTTGGAGTGATTAACTCAAGGGAAACACTATAGAGACTTGCTAGAGGACTAAACATGCATTAAAACTAGTTAATCTAAGCAAGAACAAGCATGCAAGCTCTCAAACATGTCACCTACAGTACCAAAATACTCAAGATATACACAACTAAACAAAATTCTACTTGGATAATCGGAGGAGTCACATACCGGAGAGCAATTGATCCAAATATCAGCAGCAAAGATGGGCTGAGCAAGGAGATCGAAAATCGCGAGCAAGAATAGCAAGAACTCGGTTTGAGCAATGGTGGTGTGTGTGGTCGGGAGAGAGAAAGGAGTGGGAGGTGGCTGAGTAAGTGGAGGGCCAGGTGGGCCCCACACCATGCCAGGGCGCGGGCAAGCCCTGCCGCGCCTAGGGGCGTGTGGTGGCCTGTGGGTCCCCTGGTCATCCTCAGGTACTCCCACGTTCCATTTTAAAAACTAGGATTTGTAGAATTTTTTCAGAATTTTTTGAAAATTTTATTTCTGACATTTTCTGGGTGTTTTAAATAATGAAAACTAGGTAAAAACAAAATTATGTAAAGACTAAACATCACTAAAACTTTGCAATTACAGTAGCAAAACAGTAGGTAAAACAAGGAGGGAAAGAAAAATGTTGTTTAACAGTTTTATGCACTTAAAACATATTTGTTAACAAGGTTGATCAAGTCTTGCCACCAAATATATTTTATATGACATAAGAGAATTAAACCACATGAAACAATCATTTTACCTTAAATTGTATAGCTATAGATCCAATCATAATATTTTGAAATCCTTCATGAGGGTCATATATAGGGCAATCAATACTTCCCACTTTGATAGTTCTAAAATTAGCAATTGTATTCACTCCAAATAACTTGTCCAGCTTCTTGGGAAAATAAACATATGCTCTTTGTCATTAACATTGAAAGTTACTTTTCCTTTGTTGCAATCAATAACAGCCCCTGCAGTGTTAAGAAAAGGTCTCCCAAGAATAATAGACATATTATCATCTTCAGGCATTTCAAGCACAACAAAATCAGTTAAAATTAAGCAATTATTAGCCACTTGAACAGGAACATCTTCACATATACCAACAGGAACAGCAGTAGATTTATCGGCCATTTGTAAAGATATATCAGTTGGTTTCAATTTATCCAAATAAAGCCTCTTGTAAAGAGAAAAAGGCATGACACTTACTCCTGCCCCTAAATCACATAGAGCAGTTCTAACATAATTATTTTTTATGAGCAAGGAATAGTTGGTATATCCGGATCTCCAAGCTTCTTTGGAACCTTACCATTGAAAGAATAATTAGCAAGCATAGTAGAAATTTCTTCATTAGGAATCTTTCTTTGTTAGAGACAATATCTTCATATATTTCGAATAAGGAGGTAACTTAATAGCATCAGTCAGAGGAATTTGCAAAAACAAAGGTTTCATCCAATCGCAAAATTTATTAAATGCTCCTCTTCCTTAGATTTGTGTTTCTTATTAGGAAAAGGCATTTGCTTTTGCACCCAAGGTTCTCTTTCATTACCATGTTTCTTAGCAATAAAATCTTCTTTAGTGTACTTTTTGTTTTTAGAATGCTTTTCAGGTTCCTCTTCACTTTCCTCTTTATCAGAGGCATCGTTCTTATCCTTATCATTGTTATGTTCATTACCACTTTCAGTTTCAGCATCAGAGATAGATATACTATTGGGATCATTAACATGTTCATTTTCTTTAATGGGTTCAGGAGATTCTTCAACATGTTTATGTTTCTTCTTCTTCTTTTTCTTAGAAAGAGTACTAGTTTCGTTAGCTAGTTGAGAATCTTGCTCAATTCTTTTAGGATGTCCTTCAGGATACAAAGGATCCTGAGTGGAAGCACCACCTCTAGTTGCTATACCAAAAGCATGTTTATCATTATTTCTAGAAGCATTAACTAGCAAATCCTTTTGCACCTTAGTCAATTGTTCTATTTGAGTTTGAACCATATGAAAATGTTTAATAAGTATTTTAACATCATTAGCAGTTCTTTCCAAAACATCATGCAAATTACTGATAACATGAGAATTTTCTAGCAGGCTATTTTGTATTCTCATATTGAAATTATCTTGCTTAACGATAAAATTATCAAATTCATCTAAGCATTGATCAGGAGGTTTAGAATAAGGGATATCCCTATCATCAAAGTGTTGGAGAGAGTGTACCTCAACCGTGGATGGGTGAGGAATTGGCTTACACAATTCTTCTATAGGTGGCAGATTTTTCACATCTTCAGATTTAATACCTTTCTCCTTAAGAGATTTCTTGGCTTCTCTCATTTCTTCATCATTTAGTTCAAGAATTCCTCTTTTCCTTGGTGTGGGTACCGGAGTTGGTTCAGGCATGGTCCAATCATCATGATTTTGACTTATTTTAGCCATTAATTCCTCGGCTTCATCTGGAGTTCTTTTCCTGAAAACACAGCCAGCACAACTATCCAGGTATGTCCTAGATTCAACAGTTAGTCCATTATAGAATATATCAAGAAGTTCATTTTTAGCTAGTTGATGTCCAGGCCGAGCTCTAATTAAAGAGCAAAACCTTGCCCAAGATTCAGGCATTTTCTCTTTTTTTAATTGTTTAAAGTTAAAGATTTTCTGTAAGCAGCATGTTGAGCACTAGCAGGAAAATATTTCTGACAGAAGACATTAACCAACCCATAGGACTCTCAATAGATCCAGGAGATAAATTATAAACCAAGTTTTAGCTTCATCTTTCAATGAGAAAGGAAAAAATTTAGTAACGAAGTTACTGTTTCTTAATATCATCAGAAAACAAGCTACTTAGAGTAGAAAGAGTATTCATATGATCTACACACTTTCATTTTCAGTACTCGAAAGGGTTCTTTCTCAGCAATAGATATAAGCGACAAGTCCACAGAGAAATCATAATCTTTATCTTTATATTTATGGGAGATGTAGCAAACTTAGCATCAGGAGAAAGTTTATAATTAACAGCACGTCTTTGAAGAAGATTTTTAATAGCATTAACATCTTTAGAAGAATCACAATTTATGTATTCTTCAATAAATTCATCATCAAGTTCAACATAAGTTTCCTCGAGATCATCACTAGGATGTTCTCTCGACCCAGGTGTATAAGCAGGTGTAATAGGAGTTTCATCAGGTGTTTCAGCATTTTCAATTTGTCTAGATTTAGCAATTGTAGCATCTAGAAAAGGACCTAGTGAACCACTTTCATCAAGCACAGTAGAAGCATCATCAAATTCATCAGAAATATTTTCAGATTCAGCAGAAGTAGCAGTACGTGAAGCATGTATATGTGGTGGTGTAACAAGTTTACTCATAACAGACGTGAATCAAGAGCAAAAGAGGTGCTCAGAGTTGTACCTCTCCTTGTAGTGGATGGCAATATAGGGACCTTCTCATCACGAGGTTTACCCATGATGAATAAATTGCAGCGAACAATATCACTTTTAGGTGAGCTTATGAATAAAGCTATGCTCCCCGGCAACGGCGCCAGAAAATAGTCTTGATGACCCACAAGTATAGGGGATCGCAACAGTCTTCGAGGGAAGTAAAACCCAAATTTATTGATTCGACACAAGGGGAGCCAAAGAATATTTATAAGTCTTGACAGTGATACGTCTCAAACGTATCTATAATTTTTGATGTTCCATGCTTGTTTTATACATATTGCTACATGTTTTACATACACTTCATATCATTATTATGCATTTTCTGGAACTAACCTATTAACAAGATGCCACAGTGCCAGTTCCTGTTTATTATGTCTGTGCATCGCAGAAAAGGTCCAAAAACCAAAGTTCTCGAATTGGACGAAATTCAATGTGCGTGCCTATTTCACCAGAAGACTCCATGGGCCAGAAGGACAAGTCCTGGGAGGCCCACGGCCTCCACGCCATGCCTGGGCATGGCCTGGAGGGGGTGGCGCCGAGGGGTCACCGCGTTGACTCGAGAACCTTCCGACGCCGCCCTTTCGCCTATTTATTGCCTCAGCGGAGAAAACCCTAAAAGGTTCGACGATTTCTCCAGAAAAGCTCCGTAGCACTGCCGCCACCAAAAATCCTAATTCGGGGAACAGAAGTCTCTGTTCCGGCACCCTGCCGGGACGGGGAAGTGCCCTCGGAGCCATCTCCATTGACGCCACCGCCTCCATCATCGCCGTTGCTGCCTCCCATGATGAGGAGGGAGTAGTTCTCCATCGAGGCTGAGGGCTCTAGTGGTAGCTATGTGGTTCATCTCTCTCTCCCATGGTGTGATCTTTATGTTATTATGAGCATTGTAATCTAGTTTAATTCATAGATGTTTCCCCTTCATTGTTATAGTTATGCTACTTAAGTTGTTTTATCATTATGATCTTCGGAGTCATGTGACAACACAATACCAAGGTGACAGTGTGGGTGGCGTGTATGGCTCCATTAATAAGATTAGAGAGATATTTACCATGAGTTGTTCTTATGTTGGATGTCACTATAAAATTGTGGTGTTTGTGGACCATTTTAGGATGCTCATAGTGACAGCGTGGGGTGTCCTAGATGTGGAATACAGACTTTGAGGTGTGCTTTTATAGCCCTACATGATGGTCTTGGTGTTCTATGATATTGTGGTGTTTGTTTACTCAGACTTTAAGGTGTGCTCTTTGTAGCCCTACGCAGTAGATTGGTATTTCTATCCAACGGGAGAATAGTTCAGAGTAGCATAGTGAAGGAAGTATTTATGTGTTCAATTATGTTATTATTGTTGAGAGTGTCCACTAGTGAAAGTATGATCCCTAGGCCTTGTTTCCAAGCATTGAAAACACCGTTTACTCTCAGTTCTGCTGCATGTTTGCTTGCTGCCATTGTTACTACAGATTTCAATTACTACTTGTAATCATCCATACCACTTGTATTTTACTATCACTTCGCCGAACTAGTGCGCCTATACATCTGACAAGTGTATTGGTGCGTTGGGGACACAAGAGACTTCTTGTATCTTAATTGCAGGATTGCTTGAGAGGGATATCTCTGACCTCTACCTCTCTGAGTTCGATAAACCTTGGCTTATTCACTTAAGGGAAACTTGCTGCTGTTCTACAAATCTCTGCACTTGGAGGCCCAACACAGTCTACAAGAATAGAAGCGTGCGTAGACATCAAGCTCTTTTCTGGCGCCGTTGCCGGGGAGGTAAGGTAAAAGGTACTCACATCCTCCGTCTACTAAGCTATTTTCTAGCACTGCTGCCGGCGTGTGAGTGCTCGAAGCTATCTCCTTTAGATACTGCAGTTATATCTTTTTGTTTCTTGTTTTTATTTCACTAGTTAGGCTTAATGGAAAACAACAACAAAATTAGAGAGCTCTATGAAATTTATCTTGAGTTAGGACATGATGTGTTTGAACAGAAAATTAAAAAACTTATGGAAAATTATTTGCATGATGGTACAATGTTATTACTATAAATTCTTTGAACACCATTATTGCTAATGCTATGGAAAAGTCTAAGCTTGGGGAAGCTGGTTTTGATGAATATGATATTTTTAGTCCCCAATTTTTGAGGAGAAAATTTTCTTTGATTATACTTTGCCTCCAATTTATGATGATTATAATGATAGTGGTATTTTGGTGCCACCTACTATGGAGGATAAAGTTTATTATGATTATACTATGCCTGCAATTTATGATGATTACAATGATGGTTGTGATAGTTTTACTCCCACTATTACTAATAAAATTGATATGCTTATGTGGAGAGTAATGATACTTTTATGCATGTGGATCATGATAAGAATGCTTTATGTGATAGCTACATTGTTAATTTTGTTCATGATGCTACTGAAAATTATTTTGAGAGAGGAAAATATGGTCATAGAAATCTTGATGTTATTAAATTTCCTCTCTTTATGATGAAAGTTTTGAGCTTTATCTTGTGTTCCTTTATTTTCTGCTTGCTTTGAGACCTACTGATCATTATGAGAGAGGGAGACATGGATTCATATATCACAATAATATTAAGTCTCCTCTCTTTATGTTGAAAGTTTTGAAGTTGCACTTGCTTTGCCTTCCCATGCCATTGGCTTCATGCTTCAATAATTTGTTTTCTTACAATATTCCTTTGCATAGGAAGTGGGTTAGAATTAAATGTGTTTGGTATTTGCTTTTTATGCTCTCTTATATTCAACTCTTATACATATGAGAGCATCATCAAAATTCGCACGCCTAGCTAAAAGGTTTTAAAGAGAAGCGCTTATGGGAGGCAACCCATTGTTTTTACCTACTGTTATTTTATTTTGTTGAGTCAAGGAGCATGTTTACTTCTGTAAAAACTCCTTTGTATCTTTTATTTGCTGTTTTGTTGTGCCAAGAAAAGTCTCTTATGACAAGATGGTATATATTTGGATTACTGCACAGGAACAGATTTCTGGACGTCACCATTTCTTTCGGTAGAAAATCAGAAAAAATCGTTTTGATCTGCAATTATTTGTGCGTGTTCCTGAGATATGTACGCAACTTTCGTACGACTAGCATTTTTCGATTTAAGCAACGTAAGTGTCCCGAAAAAAATCATCTTTACGGACTGTTCTGATTTTGAAAGATTATGTCTTTGTTTTGCATTCTATCTTTTACAAGTGTTGAGTGGTTTCTTTTAAGGTGAAAGAGCATCACTTACGCCTAGAAATAGTAGCTAATGTTTTAAAATGATTACTTATGAATTTGTGTCCTTACAGAACCAAGTGAGATTATTTGTTTTGATGCACTAACCCGCTAATGAGAAAAATGTTGAGTTTTGATGTGAAGGAATTTTTCAAGTGTTAAGAGAGGAGGATGATATTATAAGATCAAGAAGAGTGAAAAGCTTAAGCTTGGCGAAACTCCCTTGGATCTCCCCAATATTTCAAGAAGACTCAAACATCTAAGCTTGGGGATGCCCAAGGCATCCCCTTCTTCATCAACAAACTATCAGGTCATCTCTAATAAGACTATATTTTTATTTCTTCACATTATATGTACTGTTCTTGGAGCGTCCGTATGCTTTTACTTTCAGTTTGTTTATGTTTTGTCCTCTGATCATTACAATGATTGATCACAACTCTTGTTTGGGAGAGCGACACACCCCGCTTTTTCATTAGAATACTCCTATTCTTCACTTATATTTGTTGAGTATTCCTGTCTAGCGTTGCTAAAGCTTCTAGCTCTCTGTTTTCATATATCTCTTGTCAGAGCTATTAGTTTTTTTTGAAGAAAGTACTCTCTTGCTTCACTTATATTTGTTTGGAGAGTTGTTCAAATAATTTGATTGGTGTTTGGTTGGAAAAGAAAATGCTATGCATGTGGTAGTGGTATAAGAAAATGCTTACATAGTCTTGTAGATCACTGTCTTGAGTAATTTGATACTTGTCAATTGTTTTGAGTTACTGATGCATGTAAAATGCATACATGAACTTTGCATGTTATTACTAGATATTCCTACATATTTGCAACTTATATGATGTTATATTCATGTTTTATAATGATTTCGGGGATTTTCTAAACAATCCCCCCTCTTTTGGTTCTAACTCTGTTTTCCAAAAAACGCCTTTTTTAGTGTTTCGGACTTTCCGGGAGCTTCGGGACTCCAAAAAGGGCAAGGCCAAAGAGCACGGTTCAGAATTTTAGAGACAAACGCAATGGGCAGAAAATGAAGACCAGAAGCCCAACCAGCTGGAAACTAGAGGGCCCCACGCGGTCAGATTCCATGGCCGCGTGAGGAACCCTCTTTTCCCCCTCGTGGCTCCGATGCCGTCCATTTTCGTCTCCGTGGCTTCGTCTTGACCTAAAACCGGCTATAAAAATAGTCCCCGGGGAGTTTCGGGAGGAGGCGGCGGAGAAACACAAAACCATGAAACAGAGAGTCAGAAGGCTGCCGCCGGAGAAGATCGGAGGGGGGAAACGCCGCCGGAATCACCTCCAGAGGGCTCCACCCCCTTCCGGCGTGTTCATCATCAACATCTACAGCAAGATCATCTCCATCTCTCCACTGTAAACTCTTGGCAAACATGATATATGATGCAATATACTATTCCCTTGATCTATTGTGTCTCCCCATCTATGTTTGAGAAGTGATTTGTTCATGGCAATAGTGAAATAGTTCGTTGATTGGTTGCATACAAGTTTTGTTATCTTTTATGATTATCTTTATGTACAATATATGAGTGCACACATATGTTGGGGAATGCATGTAAGGTGATCACCGGTAATGTAATGGAGTGAGGGAGACTTGGGAGGACATGTAAACCTGAGACCGAGTCATGAAGTTACTTTATTGGGGGATATATATAGGGGACCTTAGAACTTAAGGCTATGGTGGGACTTTTATGTCTTAATAATTCTTGTGTGCTCATTTACTTGGCCATGAGATCCATCATAAGAGGTTTTAGTTCATTTACTTGGCTACACCTATTTATGGCTCCTTCCTAGAAGAAACAATTAAGACTGAAACATGTGCTTCACTAATTGTGACAACCACACGAATGAAATAACAATTGCTAGAACATTTGCTCCCTTGAGATATTTGCTACTTGAGATATTTGCTACTTGCTATTTTTTGAAACTTGATTGAGAAACTTGTTACTAGATAAACCCATTCCACATCACTTGCTTTCATTAGTTAGTTCCTTTCATATTTAAACTTATTGCTTTGCACAAACGGCCATATAAGAGGGTTATAGGGCTTTAGAGAATAGATAGTTTACCTTCAGCTCCTCGTGGGTTCGACACTCAAATACTTATCGAATTGTGCTACAGTGATTTCTTGCTCTTGGGGATTATCAGTTACCAAGTAAGTAATGTTTAGACTTGTGCATCATGTAAGTAAAGGCTATTAGTGAAGAACTACTGTAAATCTTGTTGATATTAGATTTGTATCATTGGTTGTTCCAAAGTCTAGATATTTTCTAGTGAAAGGTTTTGGTTAACAAGGAAGACAATGTGGAGCCTTATAATTTTTCAAGTATGTTTATCATATAAGTTCTTGCTGTACCGGTTGACAGTCTGTGTTTGCTTAAATAACCTTGCTAGACTAAACTCTGTACTAAGCGGGAATGCTGCTTGTGCATCCAAATCCTTGAGCCAAAATCCATGCCATCTGTATCCACCATAACTACCTATTATGTGGTATTTTCCTGCCACTACAAGTAAATTTTTCATGTGCTACCTTTAAAATATTCAAAACTGTTACTACTCCTTTTTGTGTCACTGTTTACAAGCTCATGTGGATGTGGTAGATGGCCTTTATTTCACTTGTTGATCAGACATTACACCTGGACTAGTGGCATATACATCCGCTTATCCAATAATTTTGCAAAAAGAGCTGGCAACGGGGTGCCCAGTCCCACTTAATTACAACTTTAACCAAAAATTCTCTTCACATCTTTTTGCCCCTGAGAAATCAGTCAAACAATGTTCACAAGTGTGTAAACAAAAGAGAAAGAGGGATGATCTGCGAGCTTGGTAGAAATAACGTCCTTCATGGGAGCCGCCCTTGTAAGGTCTGGTTGGCTTGTGACTTAATGTATTATCTATTTACTGATTCGTTGACCACTAACACACACCTCTCAAAATATATTTTTATACTCTCTATATGCTTTCAAAAACTTAAAAAGCTCTAGCACATGATTTAATCCCTGCTTCCCTCTGCAAAGGGCCTTTCTTTTACTTTATTGTTGAGTCAGTTTTCCTACTTCTTTCTATCTCCGCAAGCAAACACTGGTGTCAACTTTGGTACAACAGTTGTTATATAATGATATGTTTGACTTATTGCATTACTTTGCCTTCACAATATCCATGAGATAAATATGTTAAAGTTGAAGCCAATGCTGAAACTAAATCTTCCTTTGTGTTAGTCAAACACTTTCATTTAGAATCTATTGCTTTGTGAGCTAACTTTTATGCAAACTCTTATAGCTCCATTGTATCCAAAGTATTATTCATGAAAGTTTGCACTTGTATGATTCATTTTGTTTACTCCTTGTTTACTTGTTAGCAAACTATAGACCATTGACTTGGATCACTTCATTCAGTTCATGTGCTTTGCATTACTATTTGATTAAGATTATGTTGGTAGCATGTCACTTCAAAAATTATGATGTTTTTATCGTTTACCTACTCGAGGACGAGTAGGAACTAAGCTTGGGGATGCTTGATACGTCTCAAACGTATCTATAATTTTTTATGTTCCATGATTGTTTTATACATATTGCTACATGTTTTACATACACTTCATATCATTATTATGCATTTTCTGGAACTAACCTATTAACAAGATGCCACAGTGCCAGTTCCTGTTTATTATGTCTGTGCATTGCAGAAAAGGTCCAAAAACCAAAGTTCTCGGAATTGGACGAAAATCAACGTGCGTGCCTATTTCACCAGAAGACTCCATGGGCCAGAAGGACAAGTCCTGGGGAGGCCCACGGCCTCCACGCCATGCCTGGGCGCGGCCTGGAGGGGGGTGGCGCCGAGGGGTCACCTCGTTGACTCGAGAACCTTCCGACGCCGCCCTTTCGCCTATTTATTGCCTCAGCGGAGAAAACACTAAAAGGTTCGACGATTTCTCCAGAAAAGTTCCGTAGCACTGCCGCCACCAAAAATCCTAATTCAGGGGACAGAAGTCTCTGTTCCGGCACCCTGCCGGGACGGGGAAGTGCCCCCGGAGCCATCTCCATTGACGCCACCGCCTCCATCATCGCCGTTGCTGCCTCCCATGATGAGGAGGGAGTAGTTCTCCATCGAGGCTAAGGGCTCTACTGGTAACTATGTGGTTCATCTCTCTCTCCCATGGTGTGATCTTTATGTGATTATGAGCATTGTAATCTAGTTGAATTTATAGATGTTTCCCCTTCATTGTTATAGTTATGCTACTTAAGTGGTTTTATCATTATGATCTTCGGAGTCATGTGACAACACAATACCAAGGTGACAGTGTGGGTGGCTTGTATGGCTCCATTAATAAGATTAGAGAGATATTTACCATGAGTTGTTCTTATGTTGGATGTCACTATAAAATTGTGGTGTTTGTGGACCATTTTAGGATGCTCATAGTGACAGCGTGGGGTGTCCTAGATGTGGAATACAGACTTTAAGGTGTGCTTTTATAGCCCTACACGATGGTCTTGGTGTTCTATGATATTGTGGTGTTTGTTTACTCAGACTTTAAGGTGTGCTCTTTGTAGCCCTACGCAGTAGATTGGTATTTCTATCCAACGGGAGAATAGTTCAGAGTAGCATAGTGAAGAAAGTATTTATGTGTTCAATTATGTTATTATTGTTGAGAGTGTCCACTAGTGAAAGTATGATCCCTAGGCCTTGTTTCCAAGCATTGAAAACACCGTTTACTCTCAGTTCTGCTGCATGTTTGCTTGCTGCCATTGTTACTACAGATTGCAATTACTACTTGTAATCATCCATACCAATTGTATTTTACTATCTCTTCGCCGAACTAGTGCACCTATACATCTGACAAGTGTATTGGGTGTGTTGGGGACACAAGAGACTTCTTGTATCTTAATTGCAGGGTTGCTTGAGAGGGATATCTTTGACCTCTACCTCCCTGAGTTCGATAAACCTTGGGTTATTCACTTAAGGGAAACTTGCTGCTGTTCTACAAACCTCTGCACTTTGAGGCCCAACACTGTCTACAAGAATAGAAGCGTGCGTAGACATCAGACAGATGAATTGTCAGTTCAGCTGCACCTGGAAATAGACTTGCTCGACACAGTTTATCAGTAGCACCAGTTTTATGATAGTAGCAGTAGTGAAATAATAGCATCAGTGAAATAAAGGCAGCAGTAGTAATTGAAGTAGACAATAGGATTAAAATATTGTAGGCATATGGATGGATGAATGGGCGTTGCATGGATGGGATAGTTCATGAAATAGTCATACATAGGGCAATTGCAGGTAGATAATAATAAAGCATCCAAGTAATAATTAATCATAGGCATGTGTTCCGTATTTAGTCGTACGTGCTCGCAATGAGAAACTTGCACAACATCTATTGTCCTACCAGCCCGTTTGCAGCGGGGCCTCAAGGGAATCTACTGGTAATTAAGGTGCTCCTTTTAATAAAGCACCGGAGAAAAGCATTAACACTCCGTGAACACATGTGATCCTCAAGTCGCAGCCATCGCCTCCGGTTATCCCAATTTCTGTTACTTTGGGGCCTCGGGTTCCGGACAATGACGTGTCTATACAACTTGTAGATATGATCCAAAACAATAATTATTCTCATGATACAATAACATGTTCAGATCTGAAATCATGGCACTCGGGCCCTAAGTGTCAAGCATTAAGTATAACAAGTTGCAACAATGACATAAAGTACTAATAATGGATACTAGGCACCATGCCCTAACAATCTTACATCTATTACATGAACGATCTCATCCAATCCCTACCATCCCCTTCAGCCTACAGCGGGGAATTACTCACACATGGATGGGGGAAGCATGGTTGGTCGATGGAGAGGCGGCGGTGATGATGATGGCGATGATCTCCTCCAATTTCCCGTCCCGGCAGGGTGCTAGAACGGAGTTTCTGATCCCCGAACTAGGGTTTTCGGTGGCGACGGAGCTCTGGAGTGTTTTTGGAAAAAGTGTCGATCCCCCGTGCGTTTTTAGGTTAGGGGCAATATGTAGTCCAAAGGGCGTCGCCAGGGGCCACACGAGGCGGCCTCCCCATGCCTCGGCGCGGGCCCACCTCTTCCGCGCCAAGGGGTGGTGCGGAGCCCTCGTGCTCCGTCTCCGCTTCATCTTCTGGCTCCGTGGGTCTTCTGGAAAAATAGGACTTCTGGAATTTTTCGGGAATTTTCCCGAAACTTTGACTTTCTGCGCAAAAAGAAGACATCAGGGCAATTCTGCTGAAAACGGCGTTAGTCCGTGTTAGTTGCATTCAAATCACACAAATTAGAGGTAAAACAACAGCAAAAGTGTTCGGAAAAGTGGATACGTTTTGGACGTATCAGGCCACGGTTGGAGGAGGGCGGGGCAGCGAGGAACAGCGTGAACGGTGCCGGCCACGGGTGGCGGCAACAGGCGGCATGGCCAGCGGAGGAGGCGGGGGGGAAGGGTGATTACGGGCGAGAGACGACGGCGATAGAGGAGGTGTCGCGACGGAGGTGACGAAGGGGCTGGCGAAACCACGCTAACCAGTGCTAAGAGCACTGAATTGGTCCCCATTTCTCCCGCACGCAATCACCTGAAGACCTCCTCCCTAAATGGGTCACGCCATCTTTGTTTCTTTAAATGTTCATAATATATTACCTTTATGTAAATAACTTTATACAAAAAATGTGTATTGTACAAAAAAATATTCAAATTTCGAAAAGATATGTTCATACGAGTAAATGTTCCTATGTGTATATATAAATATTCGGACGTATCTTAATAAAAGTTCATGAGTTGGAAAGTTGTTTGTATATATTCATACGAGTATAATAAATTTTCAGGAGTATCTATATAAATATTTCTAAATAAATATAAATATTTATACCAGAAAGTATAAGTTCTCATACAAAACATAAAAATGTACATAGTATAAATGCGGAAAAAGAGAAGGAAAAAATGAAAGAAACATGACAATGGAAAGAAATGAAAAGAAAAGAAAAGAAAAGGGGCAATGAAGAAGAAAATTTTCAAGATAGTAAAACAAGGAAGAAAAAACCATGGAAAACAAACCATACGGAAATACAAACAAATGAATAAAAACTAGAGGAACTCGAAAAAGAATACTAGAGAGGAACTCGAAAAGGAACATCAGAAACAACAAAACCACACACTCAAGATTACGGGTAGCCTGTAATCCAAATTATGAGAAATAGGAACCAAATTACCGAACGAGACATGAAAATAGAGTAATGATTATCATAATCAATGATGAGCATAATCAACCTTCTTCTTGGTATTCATGACCAGCTGAATCAAAGTAGTCCATATCACTTGTGCCAACTGTGCTGCATGGTAAGAACTATAAATAATACAATGTTCCTTCAAAACACTCATAATTTCAAGATCCAAGGGCATGTTTGAGTAGCCAGAGACATTGATTTGTTCAGAGGGCAAAGTAACAAGATATTTCATATGGAGTGTTATACAAATAACAAAAGACAAAGGCTCTTTACTTCTAAAAATACATGGTAGAGATCCATTTTGCCAATCAATTGAACAATTTCTTCGAAAGCACGCAACCATTCATTTATTTTACAAAAGCACTAATTCTAACTATTTATCATTATTTTTGTTCATGTGAAGTCATATGGAAGGTAACTCACAGACACAAAACGGATGATGCACTGAAGCATTAGTCTGCATCCCTCTCCACCTTCGACAGTAGACTGATGGTGAAGTGCCCGCATTGCATCTGCGGACCATGCCCAAGTGTCGAGGATGTCCAAACGCAGTGATGGAGGATGGTACAAAATTTTGGTATGGCAGAGTCAAAGATACATATCATTGTTCAATTAGGGTCATGGGGGGCATTTGCCCCCCGCCCCGATGGTAAGAATGTAAGAACCATTTAACAAAGCTTTTGTCTAATATGAATAAGCCTTATTCAATTGACCACGGAAGTAAAAGAATCTAAATTTAATCAACATGTAATGGTTGTTTATTTAACCAATTAAATATCATATAATTTAATCAACATGCTATGCTGTCTCCTAATCGGCCACCACCGCATGACGCGCGTTAGACGGTCGCCGCCGGCCACTGTGGTCATCAATGTTTGGATGTGTCTATTGCAAAAAAAATAGTGAGCTGGCGTCGATGCGGGCGTGTAACTGCAAATTGGTCAGGATATTGATGTCGTGTGTGCGATTCAAATCGGAGTGCTAGCGGACGGATGCATGGATACACAATAGACCAGGATGCATAGGATATGTTGCCATATATAAATGTATTGTGCATATCATCTTAATGTGTTGGAAAGTTGCTTCTATATATGATAAACAATGTTAATACAAGTATAAATAGATGTTCACGTGTATATATATAAATGTTCGGATGTATTTAAATAAATAATTTTGCAAAAAAGTAAAAAATAGAAAACAAAAAGCAGAAAACATGGTCATAATTTTAAAATGCTGGCAATAGAAGGAAGAAAAGCTGGTAGACAATATACGTGGGCTAGTCGCATGTCGACACCAACTTACGAGAAGTTGGATAGGTTCCTTGCGAGCGTGTCATGGGAACAGATATTTCCTCTAGTAAGTGATAGGGCTCTAACTAGAGCTAGTTCAGATCACACACCGCTGCTTAATGATTCAGGCGAACAAGCTTTTTTGGGCAATAAGGTCCATTTTTCTTTCGAGCTATCCTGGCTTTTCCAAGAGGGCTTTTTTGAGATGGTGACTAAAGAATGGACCTCTATTTCTTATGGTAACACCCCTATGGAAGTGTGGCAAAATAAGGTTCGCCACCTTCGTGCTTTCCTGAGAGGGTGGGCAAAAAACCTTAGTAGTGTTTATAAAATCGAAAAGGCACGTCTCTTAGAGTTAATTAATTCTCTGGACATCAAGGCCGAATCATCCCCTTTGAGTGCATCTGACAGGGACGCAATGAGGGATGCTCATGAAAAGCTGGCAAAACATAGACGTGATGAGGAGTCTAAATGGGCTCAGCGTGCTAAAGTTAAATATGTTCATGAAGGAGGGAATAATACAAAATATTTCATCTCACTGCTAATGGTCAGGAACTATTGTTGGTCAGGAGAATATTAAAAACTACATTACCACTTTCTACAAGGGATTGTTTGGGGCACCGGTCCAAAATAATTTCTCTTTGGTGGAATCTGAAATTTCGGACATTCCACAAATATCGGCTGAGGAAAATGATATCCTTTCCGCCGATTTCTCTGAAAAGGAAGTGTGTGAGACTAATGCAAATGGAAAAGAATAAAGCTCTGGGACCAGACGGGTTTCAGCTGAGTTTTATCTGAAATTTTGGGATGTTCTAAAACCGGATTTGATGAGATTGTTTGAAAGTTTCCAAAGAGGGGAACTTCCACTTTTTCACCTAAATTTTGGTAACATTGTTCTTCTGCGCCCAAAAAAGAAAATGTCGTTCAAATCCAACAATATCGACCGATTTGTCTTTTGAATGTTAGTTTCAAAATCTTCACTAAAGCTGGCACAAATAGAGTTATGGGGGTGGCTCATAAGGTGATCCGTCCAACTCAATCCGCTTTTATGCGGGGAGTCACATTCTAGAGGGAGTGTTGATACTCCATGAGACCATTCATGAACTTCAAAGGAAAAATTGGATAGGGTTCTGCTAAAAATAGATTTTGAAAAAGCATATGATAAGGTCCAATGGCCCTTTCTGCAGCAAGTGTTGCGTATGAAGGGTTTCAATCCTAAGTGGTGTAGCTGGATCGAAAATTTTGTTAGTCGAGGTAGTGTTGGTATTAAGGTCAATGATGATTTAGGTCATTATTTCCAAACTAAAAAAGGATTGCGGCAGGGAGATCCGCTATCTCCTATTTTATTTAATATCGTAGCGGATATGCTGGCCATCTTAATTTCAAGAGCAAAGGAGGATGGTCAGGTAGATGGATTGATACCACATCTTGTAGAGGGAGGGGTGTCAATTTTACAATACGCTAATGATACTATCCTTTTTATGAGTCATGACATTAAAAAGGCGTTAAATATGAAACTCATATTGTGTATGTTTGAACAACTGTCGGGGTTAAAAATAAACTTTCACAAGAGTGAACTATTCTGTTTTGGGAAAGCAAAGGAAGTGGAAGACCAGTATAGGAGTATTTTTGGATGCGAGTCTGGCTCCTTCCCTTTCAGGTATTTGGGTATTCCCATTCGCTTCAGAAAGCTGAAGAATGGGGAGTGGAAACCTATTGCGGATAGGTTCGAAAAAAAGTTAGCAAGCTGGGTTGGAAAATTGCTGTCCTATGGGGACCGCTTGATCCTAATTAACTCGGTGTTAACTAGCCTACCCATGTTCATGTTATCCTTTTTTGAGGTACCCAAAGGGTACGGAAAAGAATGGATTTTTTTAGATTGAGATTTTTTGGCAAAGTGATGGCCATAAAAGAAAGTACAGACTAACTAAATGGAATATTATTTGTCGGCCAAAAGATCGGGGGGGGGGGGGGGGGGGGGGGGGGGACTCGGGATAGAGGATTTAGAATCTAAAAATAAAAGTTTGTTATGCAAATGGCTTTTCAAACTTGTGACGGAGGAAGGTGTTTGGCAAAAGCTAATTCACAATAAATATTTACACTCTAAATCTCTATCTCAGGTTAAAGTGCAACCCCATGACTCACCTTTTTGGAAGGGCCTCATGAAAGTCAAAGATGACTTTTTCATGAGAGGCTCTTTTACGGTGGGAAACGGTGAAAGTATCCGGTTTTGGGAGGACACGTGGTTGGGGGACAAGCCCGTTTCTTGCCAATATCTCCATCCCTCTATAACATAGTTCATCGAAAAGAAGTTACAGTAGCTTATGTCTTGGGGAATGCGCCTCCTCCTAATTTAAGTTTTAGGAGAACGCTAACCGGTGACAAGTGGGATAGATGGTTGCATCTAGTTAACCGGTTAATGGGCATTCAAATTTCGGCTGAGCCTGATAAATTTACATGGGGTTTAACTACTTTCAGAAGATTTACGGTTAAATCTATGTATTTAGATTATTTAGGTGATCATACTAGATTTCTCCGTAAACATATTTGGAAAATGAAAGTGCCACTAAAGATTAAGATTTTTATGTGGTTTCTTATGTGCAAAGAGATTTTCACTAAAGATAATCTGGCTAAGCGGAATTGGGAGGGTTCAAAAAAATGTTGTTTTTGTGATCAAGATGAGACGATTCAACATTTGTTCATTCCGTGTCCCTTAGCAAAGATGGTTTGGCATATTGTTCATATAGCTTTCAATCTAAATCCCCCTAATAATATATATAACTTGTTTGGCAACTGGTTAAGAGGGTAGATAAAAAAGAGAAGGTGCCAATCCGAGTGGGTGTATGTGCTTTGCTCTGGGCTTTATGGAACATATGCAATGATCATATCTTTAACAATGCAAAATCATCCTCTTTTATGCAGGTAATCCCTTTGGCTACCCACTGGATCCGTACGTGGTCTTACCTACAGCCAACGGAACAGCGAGCCGCTTTGGATATTGGGTGCTACCCACTCACTCCGTTTGGATTTAATTGACACATTTGGTTACACATGGATGTGTCTAGACACCAAACAAGTATAGATACATCCATATTTGGACAAACACAAGTCAATTAATTTGGAACGGAGGAAGTGGTACAGAAAACGAAGAAAAAAGACTACACAAACACAGGCAAGCGAATAAAAAAGAAGTAAATAAACCATCGGAAACAAGGAAACCACACACACGCACGCACACAAAGGAAGAAAAGAATCAGGTAACTAGGCAGGTACATTATCCCACACAAGAAGTGTGCAACGCTCGGATAGGAATCACAATGTGCCATGAATAGGGTTTGCACGATTCGGGTTAGGACGTCAAGTTTAAAGGGGTGTTTTACGGTACATCATGCTACACAATTTAGGGTGTAGTATTAAGCAGATCCAACGGTTAATATGATTTTGGTCAGAGTTAGGCCAAAAACAACATGGTAATTCCCTTTTAATATTTTTTTCGAAAATGTGGAATTCACTGTTAATAACCAAGGAAAGAGGAGGTTGAACGCTCGCAAAAATCCTCTCACCAACTTGTGTTATCCCTTGTGTTCTTCTGTGAGTGCATAATCGATTTAGCTATTTGCATGTGCCCGTGAAAAACTGAGAAATATCCGGCCGGCAGCAACTTGCAAGCACGTACAACTTCTGATGGTAGGCAGCATCGGCGTGTTCAGCCGGCTGGTGCCTCTCGTGCTCGATTTCTAACAAGTACACACACTGCGCCAATATCAGTATTGACGTCGCCGCGAACGGTGGCGGCTGCAGCGAGGCGGTGCGCCGAGCAAACGACGGCTCCTGGGCGTATCGACCATGGTGGCCATCCTCGTCTTCGGGATCGTCGTGAACTCGTAGTCACCGTGTTTCAATGTGCTGGCGCATGCGGAGGGCCAACGACGTTGGTGCTGATCGGTTCCCGCTTCCGGAGAAGGAGGCCGCCGAGATAGCGAGCGTCGTGTCTGGCAACCTCGCCATGACTAGATTGTTCGGGATTGGGAGCAGCCTCCGGAGGCCTACGTTGGTGGGGCTGACGCGCTAATCAACGCGGCGGAGATCGGCCACAACGGCGGTCAGCACGACGTGCTGCACGAGGCTCCATGGGGCCGCTGCCATGCCATGAAGATGCTATAGCCGACGAGCCTCGTGGAGTCTGTTGAGCAAGACGTGTCCGTTCTGATCTACCAAGGGCAGTAAATTACCCAAATTACCCCTTAAGCTGAAATATATTACACTAAACTTGGTGTAGTACTTGTAATCTAGACCATCACATTTACAAAATAAACGGCCTATATTTCTCTGATGTACTGTAAAATAACTCAATTTAAAGAAGACTAGTTGGCATGTATGTGCAACGCATGTTTTTACAATTAAATGGGGCAATTTACAAGTTGGAAAAGACCACGGTCTATGTGGATTTATTTCTCTATACTTTTACATTGGTCTTAGATTTATATTGAAAAAACAATCATGCTTATGTAAGCATAATGGAGGACACAAATCTTAGAAAGAAGCAACGGAATTAGTTCACGACGATAAAGACGTTCTTCTTGGACGGCTTCTTGGCACAAATTATGTCGTATCAAAAATGTCACACACGTATCTTTATATGCGGTGGAGATTTAATGTATCCAATATGTTTGTTCATTTTATTAGTAGCGTAGATTTTACACATAAGTTCGGTACGCGTGTGAAAATTAATACTGATTGCCACAACAATATCTGAAATGATAATAAAAATCAGGGCATGCACATGATTGCTATGCATTTTTGTACCCGTAGCATTCACATCAGATATAATATAATCCACAAGTACCTATTGTCCTGCAGCCCCACGAGTTCGTGCCGATTCTGGGTACGCAACTGCATGCCGATGTGTTCACGCCCCGCTGTCGGGACTCGGGAGGGTCCCACCTTGCCACCTTGGTTCCCGGTGGTGCGTATAGCTGGTCGGCCAAACGGGCCGGCCAGAAGTACGGCTTTTTTGGCCCGGCACGGACACGGCACGGCACGAACTAAATGGGCCACGGCACGACATGGGTCCGTAGTGCCCGGGCCGCTCCTCGATTTGGAGCCCGTGGGCCGGCACGGCACGGCACGGCACGGCACGGCACGATTAGCTATTTTTTATTTTTTTAGATTTTATTGCTATTTTTACCCTTTTTTTAATTTTATAGCTATTTTAAGTGGGGCGAACATGCCGTGTCGGGCCCGTCGTGTCTTATACGTGCCGTCATGTCGTGCCGCGTTCCAATATTGCACGCGACGTGCCGTGCCGGGCGGCACGTTTGGCCAGCTATACTGGTGCGTGGCGCCCTGGCTCCCCAACACCTCCCTGCTTCTCCCAGCGCTGCCCTGGTGCCAAGAAGTCAGGATGATTCTTCTCGCCGTCGACCCAGTGCTCCACGTCAGCTCAAGTCTGTTTCTCTCACTACAGAAAACGCGTGGGGCAGTGCATATGTGTATCGAATAATCGAAGTATCAACTACTCTCTCTGTTCCAAATTAATTGATTTTCATCTGTCCACATGTGAATGTATATAGACATGTTACATGTATAGATGCATCCATATTTGAACAAATGGAATTCATTTAATTTTGGAACGGAGGGAGTATCAAGGACTGGAGGTGGATGCTTTTGCTGTAGCTACCGCGAAAAATTGGATTCACTTTGTCAGGTCGTGTTACCCAAAAAAATGACAATGCACATAGACGACGATTCCATTAAGCATGCTGCAATGACTACACCCCAACACACTGCAACAACAGGGAGTTTCACGCTAACCTCAGTCCTCACATGTATCGATCTGTTCATCACCAAGGACGGTAGGAAGAGACCAACTAGTGAAGTGTGAAGTGACTTGGTCAGTAACTACCAAAGAGGTGATCGCGGTGCATTCATCCAAGTATGAGAGCTGAGGCAAAGCTTGGCAACGGAGAGAACACCAGCCGCGACTCGGAGACTGAGCCGACCTACGAGACTTCATCAAGAAGAATGTCGTCGTCGAGGGAGAAGCCTTGAGGCTTTCTGACACTTTGCGCGCAGAAGCTAAGCCACACTAGATAGTACAGAACGACACATCGGAAACGGGCCAAAAACCCCATCGGAAACGGAAAAAGGGTCCGTGTCCCCGACCCCGTTATTGATGTGAAGGCCCTCATCGGTAACGGAGCCAAAAAACCGTCGCTGATGAGGCGTCGGTTTGGCAACGGTTGTGCATAACCTCCGTTTCTGATGTGTCGGAACATCAGTAACGGAAATTCTGTTTCTGCTCGTTTGCATTGAGCTTTCTTCATAAGCCTAGAGCAGGAATAGATTTGGCATTGGACATTTAAAATTTCACAGCAGAAGCACAAAAAGGCTAACAAATTCATTCATTCATAAGGTATAACAAATGTCACCGATACATTGCATCACAAGACAACCAATTACTTATCTTCATTGTCATGCCTCTCTAAATCTATCATTGACATGTCTAGCTAAATCTATCTATGTCATGCCTCTCTAAACTTATCATTGTCATTTCCAACTTAATTTATCTTCATGACTTGCTGTTAGAGTTCATTAATTCAATCTTCTTCTTGGACGGTTTCGCCAAAATATAATCAACTCGCCGCTTTGTCCCCGACCTTGTATTTAGCTCATTTAAATGAGCTAAAACGGATCAGCACCATGCTCTGCACATAGTGCAATAAGCGAGTGCTGATGTACTGAAGGTGCCTCTTTTGTAAAGTGGTCACTGAAATGCAAAGAGAGAATATATGACTCCATGTTAGCTCACTATACATCTAGCATAAAGGACATACAACACAAAAGGATGCATAAGACAGAATAACAAACTTACAAATCCATTGCATAGTTGTTGTGTACCAACAATTATGCTGGACGACAAGCGCACCTTGGCTAAGGACCCGGCTTTTTATACAGTGTCACCGAAATGTACATCTGTTTTGCAAAGGAGATAAGTCAGCCATGAGTTTCATACACTACCGATTTGTGCTAGTTATGTTCTTTTCGAGCGACACTACGTAGTCGTCCTCATCGTCCTCGGATGTATTACAACCCTAGTTCTAGTTCTGTTCATGAGTGTCCTATGGAAGAAAATCTAAACAGAACAATGACAACAACCCTAGTTCGTCGGCACGACGGCCGGTCACAAATAGATGTATTACCTTTGGATCTGGCGGCGGGAGTACGTAGTCGTCCTCGTCGTCCTCGGATCGACACGCCATGCGCCCTCCAGCTACAGATCAGGCGACGAGATCTGCCCAGGTGGAGCAAAGAACGGGTACGCGTTGCCACAGTCGGAGGAGAGGAAGATGCGCGCCGACACGGTCGGAGGAGAAGAAGATGCGCGCCGCCACGGTCGGAGGGAGGATGCGCGCCGCCACGGTCGGAGGAGAGGAAGATGCGCGCCGCCACGGTCGGAGGGAGGGAGATGCGCGCCGCCACGGTCAGAGGGAGGGAGATGCGCGCCGCCACGGTGGAGCTAAGATCTGGTGCTGCGTGGAGGCGCCGCCACACTTTGAGAGTGAGGCTGCGAGTGAGCGATAGAGTTTAGCGCTGTGTGAAGGGCGCATTTATAGCAAAGTAGAACATCGGAAACGGAGGGTATAAACAACCGTTTCCTTTGATTTTTTCACTGACACACTGGGATTATACTGATCTCTACTAGTATTGAAGTTGAAGAACATAAAAATAAATAACTATAACTACTCCTCGGCCTCCGCCTTCTCCTGCTCGTATGCGAGGAGAGCCGCGTAGTCGTCCGTGTCGTCGCGCGGCTCCTCGCCGACGATGTCATCGCCACCCGTGCGCCCCTCCCACATCTCGTCGTCGTCGTAGGCAGGATCGTCGCGCAGCTCCGGCGGGAGGAGGAGCCGGCGGCTCTGAAGCAGCTCAACTCTTTCCGGCGGCATAGGCACCGACGCGCGGTTGAGGTGCCAGCCACCGGGTAGCCGAACCTTTGACCATGGCACTGGCTTCCTATATTGCCAGTGCCGCTCCGCGACGGCCTGCCCGACGATGACGCGGTTCCATCCAGGCGACCGCGGACGAGCGTCTCTCCGCCGCGGCGAGCGGCTGCGGTCGCGGGCGCCCGAGGATCCCGCGTCCTCTTCCGGCGGCATAGGCACCCTCCTGTCGTTGACGCGCCAGCCAGCGGGGAGGCTAACATTTGACCAGGGCACTGGCCTCCTATATTGCCAGTGCCTCTGCGCGACGGCCTCCGGCACGACGACGCGGTTCCAATTCAGCGAAAGCGGGAAACTGCTGCGGCGAACGCCCGAGGAGTTGCTAGGAGTATCCATGGCTGCGGCGAAGTGGCGTACTGAGATGGACGGTGCAGCGGCGCCACTACGCCATAGCAGTTACTCCGCCTCGCTTCGAATTCCAAGAAGATGGAACGTGTCCACATTGGAAATGGACACCCAAAAGTCTCTGTTGCTATAGAGTCACATATCGGAAACAGAGCCAGAATTAAGACCGTTGCCAATACTATGGGTAACGGAGTTAATACTTTCTCCGTTACCTATGTTGACGGGCCAGCCACGGCCCAGGTCAGGTTTGTACGCACTGGCCGCGCGGAAAGCGCGATTCTCCGTCGCCTAACGTCTGCCGTTTCCATAGAGGGGTATCCGATGTGTCGTTCTGTACTAGTGCCACACCTTGAGGGCAAGAACGGCATGGGCGATGCAGACTGGGCCCACCACATTGGCCGACGCCTACATCGCCAAGACGAACGCAGAAGAATCCACGGCACCGGCCGGATGGACAGAGCACGACCGACAGGGCAGGAAGAGGCTCCGCTCCAAACATCCCGCCGTCCCACACCTCCCGGGCGCAGTCCATCGAGAGACTTGCTCGAAGATGACGCCGCACTGCTACGGAATAAGGGCGAGGGCCAGGGTGCCGCCGGCGGCAGCGACGCCCTCAGCATAGGAGCAGGGTCTCCGGAGCGGGACTGGTATTGGGTTTTTTTCTGATCAGGTACGGGGATTGGGTTCAGGAAGAGGTTCATGAACTTCCATGTTGATTAACTCGAATCGACGTGATCCCACGAGAGAGGGGATCCATGGTTGGGAGACTGCTGCGCACCATAACGAATACATGAAGCCGCGGTGCTGCCGGAGAACACCGGAAGGAGACGGGGTCTTCATTGGAGGTAAGATGCGCGGGATGGAGCGACCCCTCACCGGAGGAGCAGGGGGCCGTGCACGGTGGATCACACCACCGCACGGGAGGAGCAGTGATATGTGTCGCGTACGGCGGCGACCTAAGGTAGACGGCTCCGGATGAATGACAGGGATGGACATCGCTGCATCAGCTAGAAATCCATGGCGGTGTCTAGGTAGGGAATACCTGTGGTAACCGAAGGAGGGGTGGTTTCCGCCTTCTAGCGCCGTGATACGTCTCAAACGTATCTATAATTTCTGATGTTCCATGTTGATATTATACCAATTGTTACATGTTTATATACACTTCATAGCATTTTTATGCATTTTCTGGGACTAACCTATTAATAAGATGCCACAGTGCCAGTTCCTGTTTTCTGCTGTTTTTGTATTCCGGAAAAGCTAGTCTAGAAATATTCTCGGAATTGGACGAAACTTGTACAGAACCTCCTATTTTTCCAACACGTACATGGAGTCCAAAGGAGAGACGGAGGGGAGCCACGAGCCAGCCACACCATGGGGCGGCGCGGGCCCCCTGCCACGCCGTGGGGTGGTGTGGGCCCCACGGGCGTCTCCAGCCGCCGCCCTTTCGCCTATTTATTCATCCCGACGCGAAAACCCTAGATATCCGAGTCATTATCCACGAAAAGTTCCAGAGATACCGCCGTCAACCCTAGCTCGGGAGGGTTCAGAAGCTCTTCCCGGCACCCTGCCGGGGAGGGGAATCATCACCGGAGGGCTCTACATCACCATGCCTGTCTCCGGAGTGATGCGTGAGTAGTTCATCCTTGGACTATGGGTCCATAGCAGTAGCTAGATGGCTGTCTCTCCACTTTATGATATCATATTTAGATCTTGTGAGCTGCCTATCATGATCAAGATCATCTTATTGTAATGCTACAAGTTGTGTTTGCTGGGATCCGATGAATATTGAATACTATGTCAAGTTGATTATCAATCTATCTTATATGTTATTTATGATCTTGCATGCTTTCTGTTACTAGTAGATGTTTTGGCTAATTAGATGCTTGTAACTCCAAGAGTGAGTATTTATGCTAGATAGTGGGTTCATGCCTCCGGTAATCTGGGAGAGTGACAACAACTTCTAAGATTGTGGATGTGCTGTTGCCACTAGGGATAAAATAACCGATGCTTAGCTTAAGGGTGCGCCGTTAGGTCTAATGCATTTGTTTACATTACGCACATTACTTAATGCGATTATCCGTTGCTTGCAACTTAATACCAACGGGGAACTCGGATGACAACCTGGAGGTGGATTATTAGTCATAGACGCTGTTGGATAACGGTCTATGTATTTTGTCGTAATGCCCACATGAATATCATAGTAATCATCATGTCATATATATGCATTGTCATGCGCTCAATATTTTGTCAATTGCCCAGCTGTAATTTGTTCACCCAGCACGTTAGTTATCTTTTATGGAGAGACACCACTAGTGAACTGTGGACCCGGTCCATTCTTTTACACTGATAATACAACCAACTGCAAACATTGTTCCTTTTCATTCTCTGCAATTTACTACTGTTTTCCACACCATACGTTTAATCCTTTGTTTTCAGCAAGCCGGTGAGATTGACAACCTCACTGTTTCGTTTGGGCAAAGTAGTTTGATTGTGTTGTGTGCAGATTCCACGTTGGTGATCGTAAACGGCGCCACCAATAACCTTCAGAAGTGATTTCTTGCTCCTACTGGTTCGATTAAACCTTGGTTTCATACTGAGGGAAACTGCTGCTACACAACTTCATACCTTCCTCTTGGGGTCTCCCAACGAACGTGCGATCCACGTCATCACGCCGGTAAGGGAGTAGGCGTCGTCCGGGTCAGTTCTTGTTAGCACCCATTTTTGGCAGAGTGCCAGTTTCAGGTTCAAGAAAGACTTGGTGGCTCGAAGAAGGCAAAGAAGGCTAAAATGTTGATCTGGGAAAGTTTCCAAAAAAAGACGGCCAGAAGAAGGCAGCCAATAATCCGGCAACTGGAACAAGGCGGAAGCCGAATTCAGGAGTGCAAAGATGCCAACTTTGTCAAAACAAGCCGGTAAGAAAGAAGGCAACTTTTTCACCGATCAAGGCAGCAAAAGAAGACAACTTTTTCAAGTAAAATAAAGGCGGAAAAAGACAACTTTAAAAGTAAAGATCAAGACGGAAAAGGTGAAGACAACTTTCCAGGATCAAGGCGGGAAGATGGAAGGCAACTTTACAATGAAGTCAGATGGATGCTGAAGTCCGGGTCCAATACAAAGCCGATCAAGATATCTTATCTCTAAAGAAAGGCAAGTTTGAAGTCAATACGGAAGCAAAAAGGCAACTTTCCAAGTAGCCAGCAAGTTGGAAACCAATACGAAGGCAAAAGGCAACTTTCCAAAGTAGCCAGCAAGTTTGAAGCCAACGAAGCCGGCCAAAAGTTGCCTAGTTTAGAGATGGATTCGACTTAGATTATGATTTGTAAACCTTGTAGAAGTCCAATACTTGTATGGGAAGTCCAGCCGCCTCATATATATGTGACAGGTGATGGCCGATTGAAATTAAGCAAACAATCGACAACCTATCAATACAACCTTCTTTTATCTCCTCAAACCCTTGTTCATGCTTCCGTTGTCCGGCAATTTCGCCTAGATTTCGCCGGAGATCGAAAACCAAGCTAAGAGCGACCAAGTCCGGCTTAGTTCAGCCAATCGTCGCCGGCTTCCTCTGACGGGGCTTCCTGAGGGGCTAGGGCGTCTGGTATCAAAAGCGCCGGCTTACTGTCCTGCGTATCGCGCTGGAAGCCGGCCTCCCGCGGGGCGAGTTGCGGAGTATCTCCCCCGGCGCCGCGGGTACACGAGGACGTGTTCGTGTGACGCGTTTCGAGCGCAACACACTTTTTTGGCAACTCCGCTGGGGACGATTCGATCTAAAAATTGGACAGCAATGATCAATTACAAGACCGACGCAGCCAGCATCAGCACCGACAACATCATCAAGCCAACTCTCGAGAAGTTGTCGGAAGAACAACGCCAAGGTCTAGAGGCGTGGAAAAAAAAGAGAAATCAGGAGTTCGAGGCACTGCGACTCAAGCGGGAACAAGAAGACCAAGAGCTGTACTTGGCCAGCTTCAAGGTAGATCGGCAAGGTGTAATCTCACCGATCAAGGAGCCGGAATTTGTACCTCTGGGAATCAACATTGACCAACCCGCTGTAAGCAAACACCTCTTTTCTCCTGAACAATAGCCGAAATTCAATATCATGTTTCGCAAGGCACCGCCAATGTTTATGATCTTATGTTAGATAGCGAAAAGGCTAAGAAACACGCTCCAGGGCCAACCATCGGACAAACAACCGATGGGCCAAACTAGGGAAAACCAACTTGTACCTACTCTACCATGTCCAACTCCTATCACAGTATGCCAAATCCGGCAATCCAGCCTGATCAAACGGTGCGGCTCCTGGGTCATGAGTCAATGCCGAATCAAAATTCGGCTACTTGGGTGCAAGCTGGCTCTGCCGCCAATTCTTCTCCTGTACCGGCTCAATCGGCCAATATGGACGATCTGATGGCCGAGTTTAGGAGGAAATTGGACCAAATAGCTTATGATAAATTCGGGGTTATGCCAAAACACAGGACTTACATTAAGCCTTACCCCGATTATTTTGATCTGCAACCTTATCCACCTGGTTATAGAGTTCCTGAGTTTACTAAATTTAATGGGGTGGATAATAAATCAACATGGGAACATATTAGTCAGTACTTGGCTCAATTAGGCGAAGCTAATCATGATCATATCAAAGTTCGCTTGTTCTCATTATCTTTAACCGGCATTGCATTTTCATGGTTTTCGGCTTTAGCTCCTAACTCTATACATACTTGGTTTCATCTGGAGCAAAAGTTTCATGAGCACTTCTTTGCCGGAGAAATAGAACTTAAGTTGTCCCACCTTACATCGGTTAAGCAGAAACATGACGAATCGGTATCCGATTACACCAAGAGATTTAGAAACACCAGAAACCGATGCTATATTTTGCAATAACTGAAAGAGATATGGCGGACCTGGTTTTTAATGGGCTAAGGACCTACCTAAAAGAGAGGTTAGAGGGACATGAATTTTTGTCTGTTGGCCAGGTCCAAAAAGAGCTCTGGCACAAGAAAGCCGAGTAAATGAGTCAAAAGACTCACATCGGATGAACAGGAGCCGGCTTAATATTGTCGAAAATGATGCCGACTCCGGTGATGAAGCCGATGTCTATTCTGCTGAGTTTGTTTGGCCAGCAAGGCCAAACCTTACATGTGTGATGATCTGAAGCCGATTCGTAAGAATCGGGATGATGAAATAAGATGTAGCTTTGACGTAGGCAAATGTGACAAAATATTTGATGCCTTGTTAAAGGATAAAGTGATTAGGATCAATCATGTCATACCATCGCTGATGAATTAAGGCGGTGGGCTTATTGCAAATATCACAATTCTTTCTCTCATGCTACTAATGATTGCAATGTCTTTCGTAAACAGATCCAATCGGCCCTCAATGACGGACGATTGAGCTTTGCCGGCATGGCAATTGACACACAGCCGTTTCCAATAAATGCGCTAGACTTGGAGGGAAAGAAGGTTCTTCTTCGGCCAGAGGCGGCCGAAGCCGCTAATAAATCTAACATTGTTGTTGGTGAGCCCAGGGAAGAAGCCTTCAACAAGGCGGCAGGGAGACAAGTCACAGTGAGCCGGCAACCCGGAGGACAGGAGGTCATCAAGATTACTGTCAGGAATCCTGCACTCGGGGGGCAGGACCACGGCCAGACAAGTTGCCGCCTAGATTTATCAAGCCTAAGAGCCCGGAAGTTGGCAGATGGAAGACAAACCAGGTTGAATATAAACCGAGGAAGATGAAGCCAACTTTTGACATGCTGCAAAACAAGTATGTGCGTCAAGCCGGGTCAAGGTCACGCCAGTGGCAGTATGGGAAACGGCCAAGGTCGCCATCTGTCGAGGAAAGTAGTCGGCATAAGCCGGCTGACGAGTTCAAACGCAGGGCAACCGGCAATCCATGCAAAGCCGGCTTGTGTATCCCGGGGACTCGTCATATTGGCGAATCAAGGCGCAAGGCTTGAAAAAGGCGGAGCCAGAAGGCGGATTGGTCTCAGACAACTTATTGGTCGTTGGAACTCATGTTTTAAAGTTGAAGGACCCGGTCATAGAGCCGGCAAACAGCGAGCCGATGCCTGCCATCGCGCCAAAGGCAACAGCCAATGATCATGAAGCCAGCTCCAGTCAAGCCACAGCAGCTCGACCCGGGATCCAAAATATACTCAGCCAAAGTGGTGCCTGCCAGGTATAACAAAAACACAAAAGCGGAAACTGCAAAGGGCAAGAAACCGGGAGAAGGCAGAAGAAGGAGCTGAGCGATCCAGGGACGTCAAATTCAATGCTGAGCGACCAATGTTGCCAACTCAAATGTGGATTCCTAGGCCAGTTCTAATGGGGCTTCCGCGCCAGCTATCCCAAGTCTTGCTGAAATAAAGGCGGCAGCTACGCCGGCTATCACCTATTCTTCGTGGGCTGACGAAGTAGAAGCAGCAGATTTGGCAATGGCAAGTCCGGCAAAGGAGCCGGCAAATCGAGACCCGGCCACAGAGAAGCCGGCAAGTAAAGACCTCGCATGGAAGAAAAGGCAGAAGAAGAGCCAGCTATGTTGGATTCGGCAATGGATGAGTCAGGCAATTTGACAGATGATGAAGATCTGCTAGATTATGAAGAATCGCCGGCTCAAACGGGCATGGATATCAACATGGTGTATTACTTGCCGGCCGAGTTCCGTGCTGTTGAAGAAGAAGGCGAGGTCGCGCAAATCAACTTTGGACCCAAAAATGCTATCTTCGAAAAACCTAATAAGCCGGTGAAACACCTCAAGCTCTGTATGTCAGAGGGCATATTGATGGCAAGCCAGTCACCTGGATGATGGTTGATGGCGGCGCTGTGGTAAACCTGATGCCGTATTCTGTCTTCAAGCAGCTACAACTAGAGGATGGCGACCTGATGAAGATGAACATGGTGCTAAATGGGTTCGAAGGAGGAGGAGGATTAGAAGCCAAAGGAGTTATCAGCTTGGAGCGCACAGTAGGAAGCAAGACTTTGGCTACTGGTTTCTTTCTTGTTGAGGTGCAGGGAAATTACAATGTGCTGCTAGGACGGGATTGGCTTCATGCTAACCAGTGTGTTCCGTCTACTATGCACCAGCAACTTGTACAATGGGTTGACGACGAAATTGAATTCATCCATGCTGACGAATCGGTGTGCATTACATTAGCCGAGCGATTGTTGACTGGCAACATTCTAATGTCACATGCCTTTCTGGGTGTGATTTATCCGGGTTCGACTTCCTGAATGCTACCAGGGACGGATTCGTGCCAGTGTCTCTAAAGCCGATTGGTGGCAATCGGTTGCCTCTCAAGTAGATGGATCAAAACGACGAGTGGCTGCAGAAGCGTCTGGACAAGTATCGGGCCGAAAGAACGATATGTACGAAGCAATTGAAGAACCAGATGATATGGACAAGTTGGGACAAGGCTTTACATCGGCCGACTTACTTGAAGAAGTAGACATCGGGGATGGCACTGTCCCTTGGCCGACATTTGTAAAGCAAAGTTGGTAGCCGATTATAAGTCTAAGCTAATCGCGCTAGTCAGAGAATACGTGGATTGCTTTGCATAGGAATACCACGAGATGCCTGGGTTAAGCCGAGAGTTGGTCGAACATCGGTTGCCTATCAAAGCCGGCTTCAACCATACAAGCAGCCGGCTCGCAAGTTTAATCCACTGATCTATGATCGGATAAAGGCGGAATAGACCGGCTTTTGAAAGCCAACTTTATTCGGCCTTGTAAATATGCCGAATGGATATCCAACATTGTGCCGGTCGAGAAGAAAGGATCCGACAAGATCAGGGCGTGTATAGATTTTAGAGATTTGAATCGAGCCACGCCAAAGGATGAATACCCTATGCCAATAGCCGACATGATCATCAACGAAGCCTCAGTCACAAAGTTATCAGCTTCTTGGATGGCAACACAGGTTACAACCAGATCTTTATGGCCGAAGAAGATTCGGCTAAGACGGCGTTTCGTTGTCCAGGCTTTGTTGGCTTGTTCGAATGGACTTTGATGACTTTTGGATTGAAAAATGCCGGAGCCACATATCAAAGAGCGATGAACCTGATATTTCATGATCTTCTGGGAGTCGTACTGGAGGTATATATTGACGACGTGGTGGTTAAGTCGGACGGCGAGTCAAATCACTTGACCGACTTGCGGCTGGCGTTTGAAAGAATGAGGAAGTACGGGCTCAAGATGAATCCTTTGAGTGTGCTTTTGGTGTGTCGACTGGGAGGTTCCTTGGTTTTATCATACATGAACATGGCATAGAAGTTGACCCGGCAAAGATTGAAGCCATCCAGAAAATACAGGCACCGGGTTGCAAAAAGGACATGCAGAAATTTCTAGGCAGGATAAACTATTTGAGGAGATTCATTGCTAGCTAGTCTGGAAAAGTTGATGCGTTTACACAGATCCTTCGGCTCAAGAACGATGATGAATTCACCTGGGGGGCAAGGCAGCAAGAGGCGTTCGACAAGATTAAAAATTGCCTATCTACTTGTAACATCCCAAATTTTGGAACTAAGAAAAACTTAGTTTTACAAGACCAAAAATTCAGAACCAACAAAAACTTTTTGAAATGTTTCAATAATGATTGTGTTTTCCTTCCCATTGCTATGTTTGAACTTGTGTGACTTGTTGTTTAAGTTGTTTGACTAATAAATATTAAACCTAAGAACTCAACCAAGGTAAAAATATTATTAACTTTGGTGATCATGTCATGACAAGAAAAATAATCCATGTATCTTTTCCATTCTTATTTTGGCCAACTCCATTTCAATGATACTTGGTTTGTCAACAACCAAAACTAATACCAGTATTTGAGAGAGTAAAAGTATTTCCAAAATTATGTGTTTCCAAAATTATGGAGATATGTATTTCCAAAATTATGTGTTTCCAAATCTTTTGTTTTCCCAAATTTGAGATAATTATCTGATCCGAGCGTACAAGAGTTGCTAACCTATGAAGACTCAAGCTCAGAGGACGAAGGAAGTCAACAAGGGTGTTCCTCCTTTACTCAGCTGAAGACGGAAGCACCTGCTGTTGACAACATCAACCACCAAGCAAGTTCAGACGCACTTAGAAGATTATAACATCCCTCTACTAACTAGAACTCGGAGAGAATCAAGTACGCAGACTTGACGCATCCTGAAAACAACGCATCCCCACCTGCGACCCTCGTAAGGCGGCAATATCAGGAGGTGATATTTGCACCAACCCCAAGCACCAAGGCGCGACACCCAAGACAAAGATTGTCAAGCTACCCAAGAAGAACAATGCCTCCAATTCAACCCTTGATGCAATCTTCAAAATGCCCCTTTTTAAGGAGGGAAGACCTGCAATACGTATACCAGAAGGTGTTAATAATTAGTTCCTTGCGCCTTAGCCTTGTAGTGTCTGGAAACAGCCAACCAGGACTATCCATCAGCGTCGATCGTCAAGTCAACCTCCTCATCAAGGATCCGAACTCAACACAGAAATTTATCGACAAAGAAAGCCTTGCATCATCAATTTGTCAAGATCCCAGAAGGCCACCTCACTGAAGAAGCAACGACCTCGGGAGTATAGTCAGCCCAAAACCCGTGCCCTCGTACTCCCCTGTTACCACCGGGCAAATCTCGAGGACGAGATTTATTTTAAGGGGGAAGGATCTGTAACATCCCAAATTTTGGAACTAAGAAAAACTTAGTTTTACAAGACCAAAAATTCAGAACCAACAAAAACTTTTTGAAATGTTTCAATAATGATTGTGTTTTCCTTCCCATTGCTATGTTTGAACTTGTGTGACTTGTTGTTTAAGTTGTTTGACTAGTAAATATTAAACTTAAGAACTCAACCAAGGTAAAAATATTATTAACTTTGGTGATCATGTCATGACAAGAAAAATAATCCATGTATCTTTTCCATTCTTATTTTGGCCAACTCCATTTCAATGATACTTGGTTTGTCAACAACCAAAACTAATACCAGTATTTGAGAGAGTAAAAGTATTTCCAAAATTATGTGTTTCCAAAATTAGGGAGATCTGTATGCTACCTCCTATCTATTTTTCAACCTTGATATTTTGCAGGTGTATACAACTCCCATTTTATAAACTCTGATTTTCACTCCATTTGAAAATAACACTAGTGGGAAAATATATTACCCCACATATTTCCTTTCTCAAATCTTTTGAAAATTATTAAGTGATGAGTTGAGACATTTCCTAAAACATCATCTTGAGACATTTCCTAAAACATCATCTTGTCATAATCTTTTGGAAATGGTGGTATGATTAATTCTTGTGGTTTGATTTGTGTGATCTTGGTTGTGATGTTGATCTTGTTGTGATTGTTTGCTTGTTGGACTCATGGTTGTATTGATTGTTAATTCTTGTTTTATTGTTGGCTTGGGTGAATAATTGCACCCATGTACTTGAGTGATAAGTTGAAAACACACTTGACAACAAATTGGAATGTGACTTAAATAAAGCAAAACTCCTAAAATTATTCAACAAATGGAAATTAAGATCATGAGTTAAAGAAATGATCTTAATAAATTATTTTTCCTACTTAACTATCTATTTCCTCCAAACAAGTATTTTCTCTATGAAAATAAAAACTATTTGAAGTTAATATATTTGTCAAGGAAATCCCAAGAGTTCAAAAATAATATTTTGAACTTGCTTAAAAATTTCTAAAGGATTATAAAATTGTATTTAAGAAAAATGCCTTATTTAAACCCTATGAACAAAAGTTGTTCAAAACATTTTATTTTGACACCCCAATTTTTGTGGAGCTTCTACAAGTATTGGGGAGGCTACCTGATTTTTCTCATAATTTTCTAAAATATTTTAGTGCCCCAAATAAATCCCTAGAAGTACTGGAAATAAAAGAAACATGAAAAGAGGAAAGTCCAGGGGGTTTTCTGCAATTTGTTCATCATCTTCCTGTCGCCACAGTAGTCCGCCGCGGCATGGCGCCAGTGGCCGCGCTCGACACGGCCCCGCTCCCTCCTGCTGCGCGAGGAGGATAAGGAGGCCCCCTGGGCACTCCTCTGCTCCCCCTCCCGCACTCATCTCCTCGCCTGCTCCCTCTCCTCTCCGTTTCGTCCACTCAGCCTGAAACCCTAGCCGCCATGGCCGTGAGCCTCGCCGTCGATTGAAGCGTCCCCGAGCAAATCGAAGACCACAGGAAGCTCCGCCGCATCGTCCTCTCCTTCCTCGTCAAGGAATCGAGCTGGGAGTCTGCGAATCGAGTTGGACATCTTCATCCTCTCTCGCTCCGGCCGTCACCTTGCCGGGAAGCTCACGAGCTGCACAGACCACCATTCCTCGCCATTTTTGTCTCCCTGAGATCCCCTCCTCGCGAGCTAACTCAGGGACATCACCCTTTCTTCTCAGGTTCACCGGAGTCGCCGCGCCGTCCTCGCCCTGCTCCCTGCTCACCACCAGCGCCTCTGTGCGTGTCGAGGAAGAAGGAGAAGACCGTACTGCTTCGTGACGGGCTTGGGCCGTTGGCTGGGCCACGATCTGCGCTGCTCGGCCAGATCTGGGCTGGATCTGGCCCATTCATGTTTTTCCCTAATAGATCTATTTTCTTGTTTTAGTTCCTGTGATTTCTGCAGTGTAGTTTAATTCTTTTGTGGTAGATGTGTGCTAGCAATTTGAGTGATTTAAATTTTGTAGTGTTCTCATGTGTTTTTTTAAACATCCAGAACTGGTTGTCTAAAAATATAATTTTAAATGAGGTCTGGATTAAATCTTGTCAAAAGTATCTTTTTCACTAAATATTTAATATCTAGAGTTTATAACTCCAAAATTTGCAAACTAAAATTCTTTGGAAAGCCTGAAGTGATACCTTTCTAAATGTGTTGGTCTTGTATGCAAATGAAACCTAAAACAGAAGTTCTATTCATTCTTGTTAACACACCAGTGGCTCTTTGGTGATTTTTGTGGATTTTTGTGTGAGGATTTTTGGAGTAAATCCAATTGGCTTGTCTTCTATATGTGTAGGAGAACATACCCCTAGCTTGGTTTGAATTTAGGAGTCACTAATTGACTGTGGTGCTAATTATAAGGTTTAGGCCTTTTCTGCCTATTTTTATTAGACCTTTATAAATTGTTGTGTTATAACTTTATTGTTATAAAAGTGTTTCCTAGCATGTGTAGGGTGGTAATCCACTGTTGTGATGTGTTCCCTTATTTTTGCTAGCATGTTAGGAGAGCTACTTGTGAGTCATGTATTTGTTAGGGTTTTATTCCCTATATAACTTTTCCTCTTGTAATTAGGAATTGCTATGCTTATTTATTTTGATGTTGGAATATTTTGTGTGATTAATATGGTTGCCTTGCTTGTTAAACTTGGTTGTCTCTAAGTTGAATAATAGCTTGAGTGTCTTGTTAATGTCTCTACCTTAGCTTGGTAAAATATTTTGCAATACAGAGGATAGTTGGTGACTTAACTTTTGTCTGAAGTATTTCCTGTTTAGGGAAAAAAGTTTGTTAGGTACCTTTAATAGAGGGTGCCTTGTGCCCTTTTGTTTTGGCATGTGTATGGTGTTATACTCCTGCTAGTATAATGCCTTTATAATTTTGTCTGAGTAAATGGGCTTGTTAAGTAAATTGTTTTGTTAAGCATAGAGTTAAACATGTGGTTATGTGTTGTTTTGCTTGATTGGATTAATTACTTGATAGCATCTAGCTAAGTGTGGTGATTGTTGTTTAGTGTTTGTTTTTAGTTTAACTTGTATCTTTATTTATGATTGTTGTAGCTTTAGTAAATAAATTGTGCTAGGCTTGTTATTAAGGCCGTTTTCCTTGAAGTGTTCTTAGAGTAGATTTTAGTTTGTTGCTTGATTAAACTAGTACTATGTTTTTGATATGATTCCTTGTTTGTATACCACTTGTGGTTTGGTTTGCTTATTGTGTGTTGTTTTATTTTCATGTTTGCGACGCTAGATATAAACGCTACCGGATTGGTATTTGGAGAGGATTTATTGAAGAGGAATCAGAGTTTATTTCTTTGATCAGTGAGGAGAAGTCCAGGGACATTATGCTGGAATCAGGCAAGCTACTTCTCTGAGCTTGCATCTAGATACATCTATTTTGGTTCACATGTTTTACTTATAAAGAGCATAAGTGATTTATGTGGTGTTTGCCACTAAAGCTATGATTTTGAAAATCCTTTTTCCAAAATACAAGTATATTATTTTGACACCCTATATGGAGATATTAGATGGAAATTCTTTTTCAAACTATAGGATGGGAAAAATATTGTTTACTCAAAACTCCTTTGAAAATACTTGTATGGATATGGAATGCCGAGATGTCGGTGTGGAAGTGAAGAAATGGAGTATGGTGGTGTTTATGAAAAATGCACATTGTGTCCTTGTTGTCGGGGGAATACTTTGTGGATTAACCCGCGGCCCATGTTGATGAGTGCGACTCAACTTACTCGCACAGTAAAGGCCTACATAAAAGCAAGCCCAATATCGCACCGCCACAAGAGAGAAGATCTAGAAGACATATCCTGGAAGACGTGAGGAGGAGTTAGTCTCCAGTAGGTTCCAGTCGATGTATTCCTTGTGGAGGAAGTTTCCTTTGTAACCTAGCGAGCCTCTGTGTATATAAAGAGGACTCGCAGGACTTAGACAGGGTCAAGCTATCAAGCCCTAAACCCTAGCTCTTACGGCGAGTTCCCAGATCGGATCGCCATCATTGTAACACCACATATATCATATCAATACCAAGCTAGGGTAGGCAGGAAGTAGGTCTTTACCTCACATTGAGGGGCCGAACCTGGGTAAATCTGTGTTCGTCCTTGTTCCTGCGATCCCAAGCTCGGAGACGATTGACTCGCGCAAATCCCACACCTACGAAGTCATCCATGACATCTGACGTGACAAACCCACGACAGTTGGCGCCCACCGTGGGGCCTGCGGTCAAGAGCGTCACGTTCCGCGCAGGATCGATGAAAGGAGCTGAAGATCTCGCCATTGGCCACATCATCATGGTCGATGGCACGCCTCTCATTGACGATTCAAGCTGGGGACCAGAAGCTGATTACCTGGAGACAGGTCGCATCATCCCGTTTGGATCTATTCATGTTTTCGTCGGCTTCATCGGCGGCGAGTCAGAAGACCCATCACAGCCTGGCGACTCAGAAGAAGGAGTCGCCGTAACTGTGGATGAAGAAGAAGAATCTACCAACAACGAGCCACTGACGCTTGAAGACGAAGAAGCCCAATCCATTGAGTATGTACTCGAGGAAAGGCTCTGTGGAAACCCTAGGGGTGGCAGCTCGCCCTCCGTAGGAGATCAGTGCATGGAAGGGATCTACAGGACCGTGGAAGCAGAAGAAGGGCTGGGCATGCCGCAGGGCAGCTTAGCACCCACGGCACCGGAAGCAGCGGAACAAGTCGCACCAGAAGGATCAGGAGTCGCAGAGCTCGGTTCGAGTCGCGCGGCACCCGCTGCAGCCACCCCAGGAGTCGCGGCCTCAGGAGTCGCGAACAGAGAACCCCGTCCGGAATCGTACCTACGGAAGAAGGGCCAAGAACAACCCCCAACACGACGGCCAGGATGCCCCAGAGCAGCCCGCTGTTTACGCCCATATCTGCAGTTAACGCCGCCGCAAGAGCTGCGGAGCTGGAAGCTACCAGGATTGAGCTGTATGATGAAGTCCAAAGGATTGTGGATGAAAGGAGCAGGCTCGCACGCGAGGACCAGCGCCTCCAACAAGAACAACAGCGACTCGCTGAAGACACCATCATCCTACAAGGAGGACCAAGCACCTTGCCACACCGACGTCAGTTCAGTCGCATGCAGCCAGGAACAGTAAATCCCATGGAGTTATTCCAATCACCCACCTCTGGACCTACAGCCGCGGTCCCTGCAGTCGATACACCAGCAGCCACGGCGCCACCCCACGCGAACCCATCATCGCAACAAATGCAGCGCGTCCAGTCGCGTGGCCAGAAGCCGCAGCACCATCAGTCGCAGTACCCTCATACACGGCACCACCTGTCGCGGCTGCGCGACCCGCGGCGCCTTTAGTCGCGCCTGCATTGCGGACGATGGCATCGCCAGCATTCGCGCCTGTAGTTCCATCTTTTGCGGCGCCAAGAACGGCGGAAGCACCAGGGTCAAGAGCTCTGGTGCAAGCTAACAACAGGGCTATCATGCCACCTCCGTCGCCACAACCAACCTTTGTGCAGCAGCCGGCACCGCAGCCTCAAAGGTTCCATACACCGCAAGGACACTATGTTAGCCCAGTGGAGAATCTCTATGCGGCTACCAACATCTTAGCCAGGTTGACACCGGTAGGAAACGCACCGATGGACAGAGAGGCGCGGCGCGCCATTGAGATGCTGAGCACAGCAGTGGTACAACAGGCAAACATGTCTGAACATGGGGGACGACTGCACGCAACCCCCTATAACAGTAGAGTAACAGCGGAAAGAAGCATCCGAGCCGAGTCGCCGCAGGTTGCGACTTCAAGTTCAGCCAGGCGACAAAGGGAAAACCAACAGGTGGTACAAGTTCAACCCGCAGAAGGTGTGCAGATGCATGCAATGGTTAATCAGGCAGGGAGGCCAGCTCCATCCAACTTATCATCGCGACTTAAGGGTCCAGTCTGCTTCAGCGAGAGGATTAGGTCCGAGCCGTTTCCTGCAGATTTCAAAGGACCTCGCAAGGTCGCAAATTACAACCCAAGTATGGACCCGGTCACTTGGCTCAACAATTATGAGATGGGCATGAGCATTCTCAACGCATCTGAAGAAATCTGTGCCCGATACCTAAACATGATGTTGGAAGGCGCAGCCCACATTTGGTTACAAAACCTACCACCAAACTCAATAAATTCTTGGGATGAGATGAAGGAAGCTTTCGTCAAGAACTTCCAAGGAACATGCAAGCGACTCTGCAGTATAGAAGATCTTGAGCGCTGCGTGCAAAAAGAAGGCGAGTCAAGTCGCCATTGGATGAGGAGAGTGGCAGAAATTATACACTCCTCAGACAACATACCTCCAAGCTCAGCCGTCCTAGTTATGGAGAAAAACTGCAAGTTTGAGCCGCTGGTCCACAAACTGGGTCGCATGAAGGACAAAGTCAAGAGCCTCAGCGAGGTGATGGCAGCGGCTAACAAGTATGCAAGTTCGGATAAAACCAAGGACGCGTCTGATGGAGAAGAAGAGGAAACTGCTGGCAAAGGAAAGAAGACCAGCAGCAAGCCTCAGCAACAGCAAGCTAGCAATAGTAATGCGAGTTACAACAAGCGCAAAAACGAGGAAGGAAACTCGGGATTAGTCGCAAACACGAACACTCGTTACAAGCCAAGTAGTGGCAGAGGAAGAAATTTCCACCCAGTTAACTTGGAAGAAGTTTTCAACCGTCCCTGTGACATCCATGTGGGAAAAGATGGAAAACCACCCAACCACACAAAAGCGCAGTGCTACCATTACAAAAAGTGGAAGGATGGCAGCCACTTAATGGGAATAACAACAATCAGAACAACGAAGGAGGCAATCACGGCGGAGGCCACCATAATGCTGCTCCAAACCCACAGCCAGACCAACCGCAGTTCCCAAAGCAGCTGGGTCAGTACCACACAATTGTGGTTAATACCTCAAGGAGGGAGCAGAAGCTGCGACGACGCAACCAAGCTGTTAACGCCGTAGTACCAGCTGTACCACAGTGGCTGAAGTGGTCTGAGCAACCAATAGTTTGGAGCCGCGAAGATCATCCAGGAGATAAATGAAGGAGGCAAGCTCGCGCTAGTGGTTGCCCCTCAAGTCGCAGGATACAAATTAAGCAAAGTACTGATGGATGGAGGCAGCAGCATAAACATACTATACTATGAGACTTTCAAGAGGATGAATCTCCAAGAAAAGCAGCTGCACCCGTCCAGAACAACGTTTCACGGAGTCGTGCCTGGCGTATCAGCTCAGCCATTGGGGCGAATCAACCTGGAAGTCGCCTTCGGGACGCAAAGCAACTTCAGAAGCGAGTACGTCTGGTTTGAGGTTGTAGATTTCCAGAGCCCATACCATGCCCTCTTTGGCAGAGAAGCGTTCGCAAAATTCATGGCTCGACCGTGCTACGTATACCTGAAGCTAAAAATGCCTGGTCCTAAGGGAGTAATCACAATAGATGGCAATAAAGAAATAGCACAAGAATGCGAAGAAGGCGACAGGGCTATGGCCAAAGACGCTTGTGTCGCGAAAAATGCACCTGCTCCTGAGCCGCAACAAAAATTTGATGACATCGTGGAAGCCAAAAGACACCTGCCTGACCTGCGACTTCAAATTACAGCCGCAAGAAGGGCAAGAGCTGCAGGCCATCGGCAATAAGGGTATACCCCAACCACCACGAGTCGCCATCAACAATCATAACAGAACCAACAAGGGTTCGCAGTATCAAGCTGGCCACTCAGGGCTCAAACCTCAACTCCGGTCGCCACCTAGGCGCGACCGTACCATATATCAAATTGGATCGCCACTTAGGCGCGATCAACCCATGTATCAGGAATTAGCTGCCACTCAGGCGCGGCCGTACCTGTGCATAAAAAATCTGGTCGCCACCTAGGCGCGACCGACCCATGTATCACTTCTGATCGCCACTTAGGCGCGATCAACAGATGTATCGGGAATTAGCTGCCACTCAGGCGCGGCCGTACCTGTGCATAAAAAATCTGATAGCCACCTAGGCGCGACCGACCCATGTATCACTTCTTGTCGCCACCTAGGCGCGACCGACCCCTGCATCACTTCTGGTCGCCACCTAGGCGCGACCGACCCAATGAATCACTTCTGGTTGCCACTAAGGTGCGACCGACCCTATGTATCATATAATGATTTTAAAATAAAGCCGGCACCCCTACTATGTAGGTGGCTGTCGTTTCGCCTAAAACTACCAATTGAGTTGTGAGTCTTTCATTTTCTAATCATTGGTTCCTTGGGGGTGCGGCAGCTTTCTGAGCGTGGCCTATTACCTTGGAATCGCCAAACGAGTGGCATTTTATCGTGATTATACTCAACCTTCACGTGGATGCGACTTGCATTATGCGGCCAAAGTACTGGGGTGTGGCGTCAATCGAGTTTGATTGCCTATCATGGCCGCTCTCGACCCTGAACACACATGTTCCTAGAAATACTGAGCCGCGCAAGGGCCTAAGTAAGGAAAACCAAGACAAATCATAAGGACCAGACTATTGGTCGGAACTTGTACTGCTGAGAGTACTTAATAACCATAAAACATTGTTGCTAACACACCATTTCAGCAATTATTACAAGCCACTAAGGGCTAACTTCATCATAACATTGTTTTTCACTCACTTCTTCCCAGCTTTTGGCTTGTGAGTAGGAGGCACTGGCGGCTTACCAGGCTTGGCAGGAGCAGCAGTCGCAGGCTTGCTTGATGGCTTGTCAGTTGCGGGCTTGGGGGCTGAGGAGCTGGACACACCTGGAGAGGAGTTCTTCTCTTGAGGAGCAGCCACGCTGGTTGATGCAGTGGGTAATCTCTCGAATCTCGACCCATCTGGATGATACTTCCCCAGAAAGGTCGCCAGGTCCACTCCGTCCACAAGTTCAGTCGCGTAGCCTCGCATGCCCTTCCATGTCGCCGCATATTCTGATGATGTCAGCTCGGTGCCGTCCGTTTTCTTTGAAGGCTTGCCTTGTGCGACCCTGGCAGCATCGAATGATGGATCATATGTCTTAGCCAAGGCAAGCGCATGAGCCGCACCATAGCGAGCAGAAGATTCTTTCCAGTCCAAGAAGTACTGAGGCGCTTTGAGCAGCCTTTCAATAATACTTCAGCATCAGCGGGGACAGACTTGGTTGGCAAAAGGCAAGCTGATAATTTCTTCATTCCATTGACAGCTTTGTGCGCAAACTTACGGATATGCTCCAGCTGCTCTTGTGTGCTGCCTTTCTGCGTTCTAGCATCCTCACCTATAACATGGCAGCCATCAATTAGCACAGCTATATGCAAACAAAGAAAGCTAAGGGAAAGTGAAGTTGTGGACTGCAAAACATACCAGTCAGCTCTTGGGTCATGATGGAAACTTTAGCATGGACAAGCTTGTGGGTGTCAGACACTTTCGCCAATTTCTTCTTAAGATCGCCAATCTCCACAGCTTTAAGCCGCGCATCCTCATTGGCTTGAGTAATGGCATCCTTCTGGGCGTTGATTTGACAATCTTGCTGTTGGATCCTCTCATGAGACTTTTCTTCAAAAAATTTAAGCCGCAGCTCAGTGGCCTAGGCCTGTTCAGATAACTTGAAGCTCTCATCAGTAAGATCGCCAATTCTGGCGTCTTTTTCTTTCAGTTCAGCCTCACGTTGGAGAAGGAGTTTGCGCAGATTCTCAAGCTCAGAGGGAGTCTCCTGCAATTGCTTCTCCAGAGCAAGCTTCTCCGCAGTCACAGTACATAATTCTTCCTAAAAGACAGAAGATCAACAGATAAAGGGCAGCGGAGAAGTTTGCACTAATTTGTGGGAAGTTATTATAAAAAAGAAGTACCAAGTCCCCCTTTACGTCAAAGAAGGCCTTGATCCTTGGGGGCTAGAGACAGACAGGATAAGAGAAATAATTACCTTGTAAGCCGCAGATAAATTGGAGAGTGCCTCACGCAGCTCTGCAGCTTGTTTGTTGCTTGAAGCAATAATGGCCTGAGACAGCTGTTCGGTGTGGCTCAACGACGAGGAAGAGGAAGCCAGCTCAAGGCGCAGTACAGGTGATTTCTGATTAACAGCCGCTGGCGACTCAACCAGCGGTGCTTCGACTGTGGCTGCAGGATCCATCTCCTCTGTGTCTGGGGCAACAAGGGGACCTGTCCCATCCTTCAGAGCCACCTCCTGGGCAGCCGTGTTGGGGGCAGGTGACGGAGCCAAATCATCAGTGGTGTCCGTGCCCTCCACCATGGCAGTATGAGCCGCAAGTGCCTTAGGCGACTCAACCACAGCCGCGGAGACAACTCCCAGATCAGCCGTGGTTGTAGTATCAGCCGCAGCTCTGCAAGAACAAGACAATTATATAAGAGAGAAGCATGCGCGGCAGAAGAAAAATACTATGAGAACAAAAGAAAGTTACTAACTCTGGAGCCATCTTCACAGAGGCCATAAGGCCGTCGCTTGACGGCGATGACACACCTTGGAACCCTGAGTCTACAACCAGAGGTCCACATGTTAATAAAAGGAAATGAAGGAATGTGCAGTCAGGATACTAAGGCAGCAAGAATTACCAGAATGGGGTTCCATGTCTTCTTCAGCCGAGGCGGTGGTCCTAAGCACACGCCTGGCAACAGGAGGGGTCGCGTCCACTACAGGTTTGCGACGCTTGATGACTTCAGGATTTTCCATAGCGTTAAGCTCTGGCTCCTCCCGGGATAGTCTCTTTGAGGCCCTGCGGGGAGTTGGATCAGCCGCAGGAGGGCTCGCGGTTGGCACAGGACTGTCATCCTCCTCCAGATCAGTATTTTCATCATCTGAAGCCGCAGTGGCAACAGATGGGATATCAGCGACTTCACTGCCCTCTAAAGCGGGCAGTAACTTCTTCTTTGCGGCACGCTTGGGAGCAGCAGTGCCCACACCAGCCGCGGGAAGCGACCAGTAGTTCTCATCAGCCTGATACAGAAAAGGGAAGATCTTAATATCAAAAAGAAAGGCAATTCTACTATAAGGACAAAGGACTAGAGGGGGAGGGTTACCTCAAAAGGCTTGTTGTTAACGCTAAAAGGGGCGATCCCCACCTTGTCGAAGGAGATGTTCTTCTACTCAGTCACACGGGTGACGAACTCCACCCAGTCTTCAGGCTCCCAGTCAGCGGCTTTGACGCGATCAACGTCAGTAGAAGTGCCAGAGCACTCGAGGAAGGACCGTTGACGGGGACTCACTAGCTGGATGCGCCATTTCGTCCAGCAAGAAAGAAGATCAAGGCCAGTAAGGCCATGATCAATTAAGGCGCGGACCTTGAGCAGCGACTCATTCACGAAGGATGTTGCGGCATCCCGAGGTTTGGATTTTAGTGCCTCAGAAGGCACGAAAAGAGAGTTGGACCAAGCAGGGAGGCGAGTTTCGCCCTTCGGAGAAGTGTCTTGACAATAAAAGAAAGATTTTTGCCAAGCCCTGGGTCGATTCACCAGGGCTAGCTTGGAAAAACAAGAGTTTCTGTGGCGCTGTAGAGAGATGGCGCCGACCTGGACGTAGGCGCCACCTTTGGAGACAAGCTGGCTATTGCAAGAAAAGGAAGCCAGCCACAGATCGGTATTGGGGGCTATGTCGAGATAGTCCTCGCACAGTACATGGAAATTGCTCACCTGGAGCATTGAGTTGGGTCCGATGTCATGTAGGCGGAGGCCCAGGCGTTGCATCCGGTTGCGGAAGAAGAGGAAGCCGGGAGGCGTGAATCCACGCTCCACGTGCTCCATGAACATCACCAGTTCGTTGGGCTTGGGGCGCGGCTCGATGAACGTCCTTGTTCCTGCGATCCCAAGCTCGGAGACGATTGACTCGCGCAAATCCCACACCTATGAAGTCACCCATGACATCTGACGTGACAAACCCACGACACGTACTTACGTCAACCAGCCGATACTCTGTGCGACCACATTTACCCACATATGAGAAAAGGGCGTAGTCATATAATTTGCTCATATTAGTATTGGATGCCTCATCGACGGAGATGACTCCGTTATGCATGAGGGGATGGTTTGGTGACCTACCCCTGACCTGGGTCCTCGCTCAAACTCTATGGAAAGATAAGGAGGAGGATTGAAGACTTCACCATGTGGTCGCCGGGAAAAACTATGAGTCCTCCCACTTAGATTCCGACGGGCTGGGTTAAGTGTGGATGGAAAGTGTCATATGGGCAGGGTCCTATACTAGCATGAGCAAAGGACAGGCTATGGTCGGTGACTCAACTTCGCATACACCTTGTATGGCGGGACTTGGCTGACACGATGAGTTGCCGGATGGATGTGGGAAAAGCGTGCTACCTCTACCGAGGGTAAAACTATTCGAATAGCCGAGTCCTCGGATATGGACAGTTGGGAGGCCCTACCTTGACCTATGAGCAAGTTTTGGAAATGTTTTAAGATTTGAAAAGAAAATGGAGATATTTGATATATGCAACTATACCGACGGGCTGGTATGAGGTTGCTGGAAAAGAAGAAGACCATGAAGGACTATGGTCGAGAAGTGCAAAGTTTGTGTTTGAAAGTGGAAAATGTTGTATGCAACTATACCGACGGGCTGGTATGAGGTTGTTGGAAAATGATTTGGCCATGAAGGGCTTTTGTCGAAAAAGGAGGAGTTTTGGGGAAATAAACAAAATGGTGATTTTTCGGGAAAATGTTTTAAAAGAGACTTCTTACCTTTTTCAACAAAGATGTATTTTCGGGAAAAAGTTTTAAACGAGACTTCTTACAAAGACAGATTTATGGGAAAAAGTTCTGAAGCCTTCTTTCCTTTTCCAAATAAAGTTGTAGGAATTTCAAACAAAGGTTTATTAAACAAAAGTCTATCCTTCTCTTTTTCTTAATAAGGATGTAGAGTTTTCAAAGCAAAGAAAGTTTTATTTAAACAATAAAAAGGGTAATGCATGCTCATTTCGGGGGTAGTTTGCGAGTACAATCAAATGTACTCATATTGGTTTCGTCCCTGGCTATTGTCTTAGCCAGATTATGAAGAGAAGCAGCTCGAAGGAGAAGTTTCAATGGCGTCAATGCGAACTAGGGCGCTTCCCAGTCAGTTGCCTGTGGGGTTATGGCAAATGACTTGGGCTCCACGTTGTTTGATGATTTCCGCTGCAAGTACCTGTTGAGGTTACGGCTTCAATCAAGTAAGTGTATTTATTTGGTATTTATGGATGTTCTTTTGATACCAGTTCGATTGTGCTCAGCGACACACTGATCATGGGATCGCTGATGTGTAGGCACAAGGGTATTTCGGACAGCTAGTCCGGGGTCCCCACACTACTCCTGCAGTTCTCAGGAAGCCGGCTCGAGGTCAGCCTTTCCGGCTTTACATTGTTGCTGAGGAAAAAGTGATCGGAGCCACCTTAACCCAGGAAGCCGAAGGACAATAATATGTCGTCACATATTTGAGTAGACGTTTGCTAGATGCCGAGTCAAGGTACAGCTTTGTAGAGAGGTTGTGTTTGTCTCTTTATTTTGCCTGCACCAAATTGCGCCATTATCTGCTTTCCAGCGAATGCAAATTCTTTGGTCAGACCGATGTTCACAAACACATGATACAAAGGCTGATTCTCAGCGGACGAATCGGCAAGTGGGCATATGGGTTGATTGAATATGATTTGGCTTATGAGTCCCTAAAATCTATGAAAGGCCAAATTGTGGCCGACTTTATTGTCGAACATCGGATTGACTTGGAGCAAGAAGCCGGTTCGAACATTGTGTCGGCTGTACCGTGGAAGCTTTATTTTGACGGCTCAGTTTGCAGCAGCGGATAAGGAGTTGGCATTGTGTATATGTCACCACACGGTACTGTTTTCGAAGCCTCTTGTCGTCTGATGCATGTAAAATGCATACATGAACTTTGCATTATTTTACTTATATTCCAGTCATTTTTGCATCATATAAGGGTTATATCACTGTTTTATAATGATTTTGGGAATATTTGATATGTTTCCTATTTTGTATGGAATTAACCCTGCGCAGGCAGAAAACCCTATTTCTATATTTTAATGTTTCAGGGACCCAAACGACGTCCAAATGACCTGGAAATTTACGAGCATCAGTTTTTAGAAGGAACAAAGCGTGGGAGCGAAGGAAGCAAACAAGCGGAGGCCCGAGGGCCTAGATGAGTGGGCCCACGCGGCCCATGTACCTGGCCGCGTGGGACCCCCTTTTGGCCCTCGGAGCTCCGTTGCCGTCGATCTTTCCTCCACTGACTCCGTTTTGACCTAAAACCGCCTATAAAAATAGTCCCCCGACGTTCTCTAGAGGGAGCGCCGCAGAAACACAGAAACACCGAAACAGAGACCTGGAGTTGCAGATTGGAGGGGGAAAACTCCGGCGGGGCGCTGTCGGCGTGGTCTCCATCTTCTCCAACGACTTCTCCACCGTCTCCATGATGAAGAGGGAGTAGTCCACCTCTGGACTATGGGTTTGTGGAAGTAACTTATGTATCTCTCTCTCTCGAGCTTCACTAATTAGTACCGTATGAGCTGCTGAACATGATTACGGTCATCTATGTAATACCTTTGTGGTGGATCTTTTTATGAGTTAATATATGTTTGAGATTGCAATGGTTTTGTTTCAGTTATGAAAGTAGATGCATATTATGTACCCCGTTCTTATTTACTTGTCATGATCAAGCATGTTTATGAGAGCGTGTGAGGGGGAACGTGTGCATTAGTTGGAGTAACGGGGGTGGCTAGTGCAGTGAACGTGAGAGAAAGTTCTGCGATCCACTTGGGTGTTTTACCTTACTTTGTTGCCTCACTAGGGATAAAAAGAAATATCATGCTACCGGAGATGTGGGTGTGACCATTGCCACTACTCCATGACTAGATCTAGCATGTTCTTATTTTAACTTCATGTCATGATACTTATTGCTATACTCTGAGTTATCTTAATTACTGAGGTGTTATGATTTAGTTCGCATCTTGGTGGAGTATAAGAGAGACTAATAACCAAAAGGTCTCTATGTTAGGACGTGATGCCCATATAATTATAACTTGTCATTAAACTGTTGTGTTGCAATTTCATATGTCAACTCTAGTGTTCCATTGTCTACCACTTTATTAATGAGATAGTGCATTTGTGAAACCATGAACCCCGGTCCATTTTTAATCATAAGAAACACCTTTCCAACAACTTTTACCACTTTTCCATTTTCTGCCATTTAAAAATCCGAAAATACAAAAACACTTTTACATCTTGCATTCATCATATAAAACCCAAAAATATCATTTATCATTGCTACCACCATCCTTGCATATTTATTTACCACCATTGCATATTTATTTCTTGTTTGCATTGCATATTATCTTGATATCATTCTCACACCTTGTGCTTGACAACCACAAGGTGAGGTTGAGGACCAAAACATTTACTTTGTTTTGTAGGTAACCAAAAGAAGGATAGGAAAGATAAATCTTCACTACTGATTCCCCGAGAGTTCGATATTAAACCCTCGAGTCACCCCTCGTGGGGAAAACATGTCTTCCACTTACTACACACTCTGCACTTGGAGTCTCAACCTAACCCATTTACTTTTCACGCAGATAACTACGTGAAGGGCCATCATCGTCTTGACTATTTGTGCACTAACAATGAAGCTGAATACGAAGCACTTCTATTCGGGCTGGAAATCTTGATTGACGCAGGGGTAACTCATGTCGAGACATATGGAGATTCATTGCTTATTGTCCAGCAAGTGGCCAAGATTTGTCAATGCAACAGCGGATCACTCAATGTGTACCTTGACAGATGCCTGGATATGATTTCAACGTTGGATTATTTCCACATATCTCATGTTCCTAGGCAAGACAATTGGCTTGCGAATGAGTTGGCGCAACAAGCATCTGGCTATCACGTCAGTCGTGTGGTTTATTCTTTATCAGGGAACAGCCGACAATTCATGTTGCCAACTTGGAGGAAGTCAAACAGGAAGCCGGCTTGTTGGAGCCGGCTAAAGAGAAAGCTAAACAAGAAGCCGGCTTGTTGGAGCCGGCTAAGGATGAGTCAAATGACAACTTGGCGGACGACTGGAGACAACCTTATATTGACTATTTACAAGATCCATGTCAAAAAACAGACAGAGCAGTTCAGCGCCTATCTCTCAAGTATACATTGGTGGATGCCGCCTTATATCGCCGAACAGCTGATGGTCTTCTTCTAAAGTGCTTGAATGAAGACGAAGCTAGAGTTGCTATGGGAGAGATACATGATGGTTTATGTGGAACACATCAGTCGGCCCATGACGTGGGGATGAACCCCGGGTTACCACAGTCGGCGACTCGACAAGAAAGCAAGAGAACAGAAGAAGCGGTCCGGCTGCCCGACCCCGGTTGGCGGCCCGGGTCCGGCTGCCCGACCTCCGTCGCCCGCTCGACTCCGGCTGGTGGCCCGAGTCTGGCTACTCGACTTCTGCCCGGTTGTCCGACTCCGGCTAGCGACGCCGAGTCCGGATGGCCGCTCTCCGTCCGGCTGCGTACCTGCTACACGAGGTCAACCACTCGTCCCATCGGACACACGCCGACGAGACAAACCATCCCGCTGCCCTGTGCATGACGCAGCCGGGACAAAGAACACTGCGCGGCGGCGCACCCGTGTTCACTTGTCCCCCGAATAGTGAAGTTGGGCCGGTGGGCCACCCCTTGTTCCCCGCTTGCCCCCCGCTTGTCCCCCGCTTGTCTCACCCTTGTCCCCTGGGCTTCATTCTATAAGAGCACCAGGGAAGAGCAAGCTAAAGGATCGATCCATTTTTCCTCACAGCACACCCGAGCTAGCTCCTCTCACTCAATCAGCCACGTACTGGATAGCCACTCCTTCAAGCATACGGGCAGCCGGCTCGTTTTCCTCTAGCTAGGAAGAGAGAGGAAGAGAAGATGAACAGCTCGAGGAGCAAAGTTGTAGCTCCATATATTCCACCGTATATACAGCTCAGATGCAGGATGTAGCGGTTTTACCTCCTCACGAGGGTCGTGAACCTGGGTACGTCCCCGTGTTTGCCGTGCTCGTCGCACAATCCCGTCGGAACGCCGTCGTCGCGCCGTAGCTACCCCTAAAATAAGCCACCCCGTGGCATTTGCCGAGAAGATACCTCGTCATTTGGCGCCCACCGTGGGGCTAAGCGGTGACCGGAGTTCCGTTACGGCGGGACCACTCATTCTCGTCGTCGTCGTCGTCGCCGTTTCGCCATCGCCGGAGAAGCCCGGAGGCTCGGCGCCGCCTCCCGGAGAAGCCCGGAGGCTCGGCGTCGCTTCCCGGAGGCTCGGCGTCGCCGGTCTCCCGTGCTCGTCGCCATCGTCCTCGTCCAAGCTGCAGCGTCGCCAAACTCCTTCGCCTGGCCGCACCCGTGCGTCCGTGCGTCCTCAACCCTGTGCGCCCCGGCGCGTCCGCGATGCTCTGCGTCGCCGGCGCGCCGGCGCGTCCGCCGCATCCGCAAGACCTCCTACTCCAGCGCTGCACCGACCCGTCGGCGTGCTTCCCATCCGCGTCCACGCCAACCTCTCCATGCTCCGCGCCCGGCCTCCGGGTCTGCGTCCACGCCTGCATCAACCTCTGCACGGTCTTCCGCCCGAGTTCCCCAGCTCACCCTACTCGTCTCCGCCATCAAGCTCCTCCGCGTGCCCGGCAGCGACCGGCCGAAACCCGGAGGCTGGGCGACGCGGCCCGAGCCCCTCTGCCCAAGCTTCTCCACACCGTCATCGTCTCGGAGATCCTCTGCCCCGCGCCGGCCCCCCTGCAACCTCTCCTCCACGCTTGACTCGTGCCTCGCCCGTGCGCCGCGGCCAGCCGCACCCGCGCCTGCCTTGGCCTGGGCCGGCTTCGGCTCGACCTCGCCTCCGCCTTGAAGCTCGCCGCCTTTCCGCCTCCCAGCGCCAGCTCCCGGCCCGAGTTCCCTAGTTCGCCTCCCCGCTCTGGCTCCTGCCCGTGCTGGCCGCCTCGCCGGTTTCCCGGCTGGACGCCTCCGCGGCTCCCCGCGTCCGCCTGCAAGGCCGCATCCGGCTGGCCCCGGCCGCGCCCTCGCCGTGCCGGCTCCGCCCGCCTCCGCCGCGGCAGGCTGCCCCCGCCTCCGCCGCGGCTGGCTGCCCCCGCCTCCGCCTCCGCCGCGCCCGGTCCGGCTCCACCTCGCCGGCCCCGCACCCCGACCTCGCCCATCCTACGCCTTGACCTCGCCCGTCCTCCGCCCGAGGACGACCTCGGCTGGCCGTGCCCCGCCCGGCAGGCCCCTCCTCCGGCACCGCGGCCCCAGCCGGCCTCCTCCAGTCGAGCCACGCGCCCGGCTGGCTCCGGCTGGCCCCGGTGTTCTCCGTTGATTTGCTGCCCGGGAGAGAAAGAAAGAGTAGAAAGGAAAGAAGAGAAAAGAGAGAAAAAAGAAAAGAAAAAAGAGAAGAGAAAAGAAAAGAAAAAGAAAAGTAGGGCCCGCAGCTCTTGACCCGTTTGGTTCCCTGGACGACCAGGTCCAGGCTGGCTGGAGACAGGACTGGTCTCGTCCCGTTTGGATCCCCGGCCGGCTAGGTCGATCCGGCTGCTCCCGTTTGGATGCCCGTCCGGCTGCGTCCCGATCCAGCCTGGGGTCAATCCTGCTGTCCGGCCGCCCTCCTCCGACTCCACCAGACCCGAATGTCCCCGCTTCGACGACCGAACCGCATCCTCGACTACGGCATAAAAACAGCTAAGTGATGATCACGCCTCACATTTCCACTCGTTTACGCATCAGTCTCAGCATCCTTTACTTTCCGTACAACTGTGGCTAGCCGACTACCGACTCTCGCTTACGATAGCTTAGTACCATGCTCGACCTCGACGCCTACTCTCGCATCTGGCTGCAGACCGCAACCCGGCTGACACGTTGGGCAGAAACCGGCTAGGGGGCACACGTGAAACGCCCATACGAAAGAAAAGGTTTCCGGTTCGCGACAGAAAACCCTTGTCGTCGCTCGCCTAAGTCCAGCTTCTCAAGATCTCAGTACCGTGCGCCCCTGGCCGGCTCTCTCTTCGGATCCGGCTGCAGAGTTCAGCCGGCAAGAGTAGGGGTCGGTTGGCCGCATGCACGGGAAGGGGCACGGGCGGCAAAACAAAGGCGAGCCGGCATCTGCATCGCTTAAGTTTTCCCTGTTGGTTCGTCGAGTCGCTTCTATCCAGCTTCTAGATCTAAGTATTGTGCCACCCTTGTCGTTCCGGCATCTCTTCGGATCCGGCTGCAGAGTTCAGCCGGCAAGAGCCTGCGCCGGACAGGGGTGCACACGAAAAAGATCGAAGGAACCGGGCAAAAGCGAGCCGGCGTCAGCATTGCATATAGATCCGTTTGGCATCCTTCGTATTTTACTTAGTATCGTGCAGATTCAACTCATTTCCTTGATGTTACAGGCGATACACGCAGAGTTTGGTGAACATGTAGAAGCCCTTCCCGCCGTAACCGGCGGCATCGCTCCAACGTGTTCGGAGGCTAGTGACGTGGGGATGAACCCCGGGTTACCACAGTCGGCGACTCGACAAGAAAGCAAGAGAACAGAAGAAGCGGTCTGGCTGCCCGACCCCGGTTGGCGGCCCGGGTCCGGCTGCCCGACCTCCGTCGCCCGCTCGGCTCCGGCTAGCGACGCCGAGTCCGGCTGGCCGCTCTCCGTCCGGCTGCGTACCTGCTACACGAGGTCAACCACTCGTCCCATCGGACACACGCCGACGAGACAAACCATCCCGCTGCCCTGTGCATGACGCAGCCGGGACAAAGAACATTGCGCGGCGGCGCACCCGTGTTCACTTGTCCCCGAATAGTGAAGTTGGGCCGGTGGGCCACTCCTTGGCCCCCGCTTGTCCCCCGCTTGTCTCACCCTTGTCCCCTGGGATTCATTCTATAAGAGCACCAGGGAAGACCAAGCTAAAGGATCGATCCATTTTTCCTCACAGCACACCCGAGCTAGCTCCTCTCACTCAATCAGCCACATACTGGATAGCCACTCCTTCAAGCATACGGGCAACCGGCTCGTTTTCCTCTAGCTAGGAAGAGAGAGGAAGAGAAGATGAACAGCTCGAGGAGCAAAGTTGTAGCTCCATATATTCCACCGTATATACAGCTCAGATGCATGATGTAGCGGTTTTACCTCCTTACGAGGGCCGTGAACCTGGGTACGTCCCCGTGTTTGCCGTGCTCGTCGCACAATCCCGCCGGAACGCCATCGTCGCGCCATAGCTACCCCTAAAATAAGCCACCCCGTGGCATATGCCGAGAAGATACCTCGTCAGCCCACAAGATGAAGTGGATGCTCTGGCGGGTAGGATTTTATTGGCCGACAATGATCAATGACTGCTTCAGATACTACAAAGGATGTGAAGCCTGCCAGAAGTTTGGAGACATTCAGTTGGTGCCGGCTTCCCCACTTAATCCAATTATAAAACCGTGGCCTTTTCGGGGTTGGGCGCTTGACTTTGTCGGCATGATCCACCCGGATTCATCCAAGGGGCATCGGTTCATGTTGGTTGCCACTGATTATTTCACCAAGTGGTCTGAAGCAGTACCTCTCAGGAACATGACCCACAAGGAGATGATTCAGTTTATTACAGAACACATCATCCATCGATTCGGCATTCCGCAGACTCTTACCACAGATCAAGGTACTTCCTTCATGGCTAAGGAGGTGAAGCAATTTGCCGAATCATTTGGAATCAAGATGCTCAGTTCATCTCCCTACTATGCACAAGCCAACGGACAAGCCGAGTCAAGCAATAAAATCTTGATCAAGCTGATCAAGAAAAATGCAGAACCATCCAAGGAGGTGGCATGAAGTACTGTCCGAGGCATTGTGGGCTCACAGAATTTCAAGGCATGGAGCAACAAAGGCAACTCCTTTTGAGTTGGTATATGGGCAAGAAGCCGTTTTGCCAGTAGAAGTGAATCTGGCTGCTTTGAGGTTTGCTAAGCAAGATGACTTGTCGGCTGAGGACTACTGCAGCTTGATGATGGACAATGTTGATGAAGTAGCCGACAAGCGTGCTATTGCTTTAAGAGAGATCGAGAAGGAAAAGTTGTGGGTGGCAAAAAACTCACAATAAGAAGGTCCGGCTTAAAGACTTTCAAATTGGCGACTTGGTCTGGAAGGTTATATTGCCAGTTGGCTCCAGTAGCCGGAAATTTGGCAAATGGTCCCCAAATTGGGAAGGGCCACTGCGAGTCGCGAGGATCGTACCCGACAACTCTTATCTGGTGGAGATATTGGAAGGCGGCATGCTGTCTCGAGCTATCAATGGGAAATATTTGAAGAAGTTCCACCCGAGCGTGTGGCAAACTGCATGAGTTGCACGTATGGCCGATATACATATATCGCCCTTAGCATATGGCCGATGAGCTTAAGCATCGCCCTTAGACAAAAACTTCTACATTGAATATTTTCTAGTACGCAAGCTCTACTAGAAAACAGGGGGGCATGTGTTAGCTCCCGTTTTTGGCAGAGTGCCAGTTTCAGGTTCAAGGAAAACTTGGTGGCTTGAAGAAGGCGACAAAGAAGGCTAAAATGTTGATCTGGGAAAGTTTCCAGAAAAAGACGGCCAGAAGAAGGCAGCCAATAATCCGGCAACTGGAACAAGACGGAAGCCGGATTCAGGAGTGCAAAGATGCCAACTTTGTCAAAACAATCCGGCAAGAAAGAAGGCAACTTTTTCACCGATCAAGAAAGCAAAAGAAGACAACTTTTTCAAGTCAAATAAAGGCGGAAAAAGACAACTTTCAAAGTAAAGATCAAGGCGGAAAAGGTGAAGACAACTTTCCAAGATCAACGCGGGAAGATGGAAGGCGACTTTACAATGAAGTTAGATGGATGCTGAAGTCCGGGTCCAATACGAAGCCGATTAAGATATCTTATCTCTAAAAAAAGACAAGTTTGAAGCCAATACGGAAGGAAAAAGGCAACTTTCCAAGTAGCCAGCAAGTTGGAAATCAATACGGAAGGCAAAAGGCAACTTTCCAAAGTAGCCAGCAAGTTTGAAGTCAACAAAGCCGGCCAAGAAGTTGCCTACTTTAGAGATGGATTCGACTTAGATTCTGATTTGTAAACCTTGTAGAAGTCCAATACTTGTACGGGAAGTCCAGCCGCTTCATATATATGTGAGAGGTGATGGCCGATTGAAATTAAGCAAACAATCGACAGCCTATCAATATAACCTACTTTTATCTCCTCAAAGCCTTGTTCATGCTTCCGTTGTTCGGCAATTTCGCCTAGATTTCGCCGGAGATCGAAAACCGAGCTAAGAGCGGCCAAGTCCGGCTTATTTCAGCCAATCGTCGCCGGTTTCCTCTGACGGGGCTTCCCGAGGGGCTAGGGCGTCTGGTATCAAAAGCGTCGGCTTACTGTCTTGCGTATCGCGCTGGAAGCCGGCCTCCCGCGGGGCGAGTTGCGGAGTATCTCCCCCGGCGCCGCGGGTACACGAGGACGTGTTCGTGTGACGCGTTTCGAGCGCAAGACAGCACCGTTGGATCCCGCGACGATGGAGGAAAACTGCTGGGCGACCTGTGCCGACGTGAAGGGACAGGGACGGCGCGGAGCCCGGCTCAGGCGAGCAGGGACAGACAGAACTGGGCGTGGGGGCAGATGGAAGAGGGAATCATGCTGGGCGAGGTCGCCTAGGAGGGCGCGCAGGTGGAGTTCACCATGGATGTGCGAGTGGCTGGTGGTGGTAGGGGATGTAATATGCAACTGTTTTGTTAGGTGGTGGCAATCTCTGTAATTACCATGAAAACGAAAAGGTGTGTTGGGTTGTCAAACATTGAAGCGATCTGGAATGTTGATCAGATATTGAACGGATCAAATTTAAAACATGTTTACTCTTTTAATAGTAGCATAGATACGGCCCCAAAAAAAACTCACTCATACAGGTTAGTCGATCGATATTTGTGTCTTCTTTCCACACGATGGAGTGCTCTAGATTGATATGGTTTCCACTGACTTGAAGACTTATCTCACCGGATCAAAAGAACTTGCATCCTCCAGTCTCTCCGAGTAAGAATCCATATCGAGTTCGGCTAGGACTCCTATTCTTGTCCATTTGGCCTTGAGATCGATAAGCCTTCTATGTCTTACTACGATATTCTCCCAAAATCCCCCATCACCATGTGAACAAATTTAAGAGGAAGAACAGGACCAACTCGAGGCAAGAAAATGGCGTGTGTGTCCGAACTTACTTCGAGTCCGGCTAGAAACATTACCTACTGCCTTGATTCGAAGTTAGAAATTTCATGAAATTTCCTGAATCTTTGACAGCAACGAGCAGTACGTACACACCTCGAGAGCTGGATTGGCGCCTAGCACCTGCACATGACCTAACACTCACATCTCTTGAACTTCGATCTCGATCTCGTAATGATGGTTTCATCTAGGGTTGTAAAAGCGGGGTCCGCAACGGCCCGCTTAACGGTCCAGCTAGTTAAAATTGAACTAACTCAGTCTGATCCGTTGGAGCTGATTTCCTACCTAGCTGTCACGAAGTGGGCCTTATTCGGGCGCCGCAGCACAACCCTAGTTTCATCATGAATTGAAGGTCACCCACGGCCACGCTATACGTGTACGCTGGATTTAAGAACCTGTCGTGCTCAGGTGCATGGTCGTTTTCCGCCATGGGACAGTCGACATTAGCTGACGCTGACCTTGTACCGCGCAGTAGTGCAAGGACGAGAGAGACTGAGATTGAAGAACGACGACGCCTGATCAGGAAGTGCTCGCATTTCCCACTGTGCATGCAATCAGCATCGTCGATGGAATCGAGAAAACGGCCGACCAAGCTCATAAATTGTTGCATTGGATGCGGGGGCTCTCTCTCTCCAAACGATCTCTTTAATTTCCGATCGAGCTCTCTCTCTCTACGATCGGATGACGCAGACAAGCTAACAGATCGAGCTTAGCGCGCGTAATGGGCTATAATGGCTGATCGAGATGACCGGAGTCTTAATTGGTAAACACAGGTAGGTCACTCTCCGTTCGCGCGTACGGGTACGGCGGGGTCTAAGCTATAGGTTAGTACAACAGTGTATTGTCGCATAGCGGGCTGGGCTTATTAGCTTCTTTGTGCTGACTGTTTTTTTTTTTCTGGAGAAGGCAGAAAAGTTGAACGCGAGACAGCACGTGTAAATTGGAGAGCGTACACCTTGATTTGATTTTAATCTCATCCAACTAATGAGTGCTATATATTGCTCACGTTTCTTCACCAGTTTCAACTCAATCAATATGTGATCAAAGAGGAGATGTCTCAAGTTCAAGTCATCGCAATATATTTATTTGAAAAAAAACTGCGTCAATCTCAGCATTTTTTTTCGAGAGTAAGCGACCACGTACCATATCTTTACCTAATAATAAAAGCACTAAGACTTCCGCGGTTTGGTGTGTCATCAGATCAAATTTGCCCCTGAAGATGTAAATAATTACCCACCTGCCACCGGTAAGTCAGAAAAAACGGTTTGATTTCTGGTCGTACGTCGCGCCGATCGATCGCTGGGTGTGGGCATTGTACATCACGCGAGACCGTGTCCTACTCAAATCAGTTGTCGAAGAAAAGAACTCCAAGACTATAAATAAGGAGCCATCGATTACCCTGCATCAGATCGATCCTAGCTACAAAAAATCATGGCGGCGACCACGACAGACTGAAGCAAAGTCAACGATCACGCTGGTCAGCTCCGACGGTGACCGCTGCCAGACATGGCAACAGAGTCGGGCTGGAACGCGCGCGATTATGCCTCCATCCTCTCCGCTTGTTCTTACACACCTCCGATTATGTATGGTGCTTAGCTGCCGGCCAGCCGTGGTGGACGGGTTATGGAGGCTGGGTATGTCCTTGATTTACTGCCGCTGATGAGAGCCGGGAGGACCAAGAGGAAGCGGATGAAGAGAGAAGACGAGAGGAGGGCGGGGCTGGGGATCCAGTGGAGGAAGAGGAAGCTCGCGATGCAGTGGCCGGCAAAGGCAGATCGGCGCCGCACGTGTAGCTTTGTCGTTGTGTCGCAGCAGCTGGACCATGCGGATCGGCGCCGCACGCGCATTGTTATCGTTGCAGCGTCCCGCCCTCAATGTCGTTGCCGCACGACCTCCGCCCTAGAGAGTAGAGAATATAAAACAAACTACCTCCGCCCTTCTCTGTTCCTCAGAAGGCCTTTCTCCTTGCTCCAGCCTGCATATGCGTGCTTCTGCTAGGTGAACGCGTGACTACCCTGCCATCAAGTTAATCTAAAGGTTGTTGCATCTTCTTCAAAAACAGTTAGTCCGGTCGGCGACGACCCCAACATATCCGTTGTCGTTGAGCTAGCGGCTAACTCACTATCCAGGCCACAGACTTCTACACCGGCGTTTGTGTTGACTTTGTGGCACATATTTGTGACGAAGCCTGTCAAAGGGAACATGCAAACGATCACCTAATGGACGAGTCTTGGCTACAAAACAAAAACATCGGCTGCTGATCCTCCATTCAGTTGTGCAGCATGGTACAACCTGATCCATGAAGAATATAAATGGTGTTCCACTAGAGATCGCTGACAGAAGAACTTGGAAAACCTTGGGGCAGCATTAAACATGATCCGGCCAAAAAATACAAAGTACACATTGTTTAATTCGATAGTAGGAAAAGAAGGACAAGAAAATTGGAAGGCCATTTTCTTGCTGGGATAGTTCGATTCGGTCGAGCGTCAGCATTTTTTTTTAGGGGAGGGTCAGCATTTTTGGGTTCTCGGGTGAGGTTTCCAAATAGCAATATTCCATAAAAGTAATCTGTAGCAATGCCCGGGACTTTTCTAACATCACGCCCAGTAGTTCCTAAGTCGGCACTCCCTCCATGCCAAGCAGAACTTAATTGTGTGTCTCCACGACATAGATTTTTTCTTTCCCGTTACAACGTACGGGCATGTTTCCTAGTTTTGTATAAAAGAAATAAGGTGTAATTATAAGAGCTAACCCAATTGAGAGAAGTCGGTATAAGCTAGAACACCCACCAACTCTCTTTTTCGATAAAGGGAGCTTTATTACTTAAAAGGTTTAAGTATTACACCCAGCCTCTGCATAACCAAGATGCACACAGCCGAAACAAGTATGAAAGTTCGAAAATTAAAATCAGCGAATTACATATCAAAATGAGAAATTGTAAAAACGCCTACGGAGGTGGAGGGCCAATCCGCAAATTATGCTGCCATCCATGTTGGGATAAAAAGTCTCTCGCCGTATCCTCCAGTCTGGTACACACCTCCATAAATAGGTCTCGATGCCCCCACACGTTGCAACTGAGACCACAAACGGAGCGTAGCTGTAGTCCTGTAGATAACCTGCATAAGAGAACAATTTTTATCAGTAAACACCTTGTCATTTCTACATAGCCACAGCGACCATATAACGGCAAGCGCTGTCACCCTAATAAGTTGTTTAAACCTTTTATCCACCCCATTCAGTCAATTGCCAAAAATATTGGCAATGCTTGTGGGTGGATATAAAGTAGAACCTATCTGGATAATCGACCATATAGAACTAGCAAATTGGCATTCAAAGAATAAGTGTTTGATAGTTTCGTCATTGTGACAGAAAACACACTTTTTACTTCCATGCCAGTTGCGTTTCGCAAGGTTGTCTTTAGTAAGAATAACCCCTCGACGAAGATACCACGCAAATACTTTGTTTTTTAGTGGAATCTTCATCTTCCAGATTTTTTTATTATTTTCGACCGACACATCTGGTTGGATTAGCGCTGTATACATGGAGTCCACAGTAAATTTACCACTCGTGTGTAAATTCCACCGAAACTCGTCGGCCCCTTGTGTCAAATTGACAGCATCTAGACGCTGCAGCAACTCGTGCCAAGCGACTAGTTTAGGACCAATAAGATCTCTTCGGAACATCACATTTGGAGGATTATCCCCCAAAACTTGAGCGAGAGTATCACTTTTGTGACGTCCAAGGACTATATTGTATAGAGCTGGATATTGTTCTCGGAGCGTGGTGTTTCCCAACCACTTATCCTCCCAGAACCTTATGTCTGATCTGTCCTTAATAGAGAAAGAGCCATACGGGAAGAAGAATTTCTTCGTCGCCATTAGGCCAGCCCAAAAATGTGAATCACCAGGTTTCCAAGAGACCTGTGATACCGCACTTGAGCCAATATACTTCCTCCTAAGGAGCGTCTGCCACACCCCTTCTTCGGTCAGAAGCTTAAACAGCCACTTACCCAGAAGGGATCTATTCTTGACCTCAAGGTCATGAATCCCAAGACCACCATGGTCTTTAGATCGGCACACTGCATCCCATTTGGCTAGCCGATATTTCTTTTTTTCGTTATCCCCTTGCCAAAAGAATCTAGATCGAAAATAATCTAATCGATGCAAGACTCCCTCTGGTAACTGGAAGAATGATATCATATACAGTACCATATTAGTCAGGACTGAATTTATAAGAACCAATCTTCCACCCAGGGATAGTAGTTTTCCTTTCCAACTACTTAACCTCTTTTGTAGTCTCTCCTCGACATGTTTCCATTGGGCAATCGTTAGCCTCTTAAAGTGAATTGGGATGCCTAGATAGCTTATTGAAAACTGGCCTAGCCCACAGCCGAATAACTCAGCATACTGGGCAGCCTCGTCTTGGGCATCACCGAAACAAAACAACTCACTTTTATGGAAATTAATTTTTAGACCGGAAAGTTGCTCGAACGCTGATAATATTAATTTCAGGTTTCTTGCCTTTTCCATATCATGTTCCATAAAAAGAATTGTATCATCCGCATATTGAAGAATGGACAATCCGCCATCAACTAGATGTGGTACCACTCCTTCAATTTGCCCCTCAACTTTTGCGCGCTCAATGATTATGGCTAACATATCAGCGACTATATTAAATAATATAGGTGATAATGGATCGCCTTGTCTTAATCCCTTTTTCGTTTGGAAGTATCTACCAACGTCATCATTAACTTTGATGGTGACACTTCCTCTGGAAACGAAATTATGTATCATATCACGCCACTCATCCGAAAAACCTTTCATCCTGAGTGTTTGTTGGAGAAAAGACCACTTGACTTTATCATAAGCCTTTTCGAAGTCTATCTTCAAAATTACCCCGTTTAGTTTTTTCCGATGCATCTCATGAACCGTTTCATGTAGGATCACTACCACATCCAGGATATTGTGACCTTGCATAAAAGCCGTCTGAGTTGGTTTCACAACATGGTCAGCCACCGAATTAAGCCTAATTGTTGCGGTTTTAGTGAATATTTTGAAGCTAACGTTTAGAAGACAGATTGGTCTATATTGTTGAATCCGTTCTGCTTCATTAACCTTAGGCAACAAAATTATCTCACCGAAATTTAGGCGAAATAGCTCGAGTTGTCCAGCATGTAAAGCATGAAACATCTCGAGCAAGTCCGATTGGATTACATCCCAAAAAGTCTGATAAAACTCAGCTGGGAAACCATCCGGACCCGGCGCTTTGTTGTGTTCCATTTGGAATACCGCCTTCTTTACTTCCTCCTCAGAGTAAGGAGTTGTAAGATGGGCGTTCTCCTGATCGGAAACTTGTGGGATATCATCTATTTGGGATTCATCTAACGAGAAATTATCTGCATCAGGCTCCCCAAATAGATTCTTATAATAATTTGTGATATACGATTTGAGCTGCTCATGTCCTTCAATCATACCCTCGTCTTGAGTGAGAGAATGAATGAGTTTCTTTCTATGTCTGCCATTAGCTAGACTATGAAAGTATCTCGTATTCGAATCTCCCTCCAAGATGAATTGAGCTTTTGATCGTTGATACCACTTGAGCTCCTCTTCCCGAAGAAGACATGCCATCTCCGCGTTAGATTGATTTTTTAATTCAATCTCCTGAGATGATAGCGGTCTCACTTCAGCAAAAGCCTCTAATTCGTCAATTATTGATGACAAACGAAGCTTCTCCTTTTTTAATTGGCCCACCATATGTTTAGCCCATCCACTCAGGTGTTTGCGCATCACGCGTATTTTATTGTTCCACCTTTGGATCGGATTATCACCAGGCACGGGTCTTTCCCACACCATTTTAACCATTTCGAAAAAACCTTCCTGTGTAGCCATCCCAATTCAAATTTGAACTGGCGTTTACAACATGGGTTAGGTGTCCCGTGGTTAGAAGTATGGGAGCATGATCTGACAATGCCTCAATACGTTCGAGAGCCCGTACTGTGACCATCGGGAATTTGGTTTGCCAATCCGAGTCCATCAGTACATGGTCCAACTTTTCGTATGTCGGCTCTGGGAGGCTATTAGCCCAAGTGTACTGCCTCCCAACCATTGAGACCTCTCTTAGATCAAGACCGTCAATTACAGCGTTGAATAAAATAGGCCAACGGGTGTCAAATCTTCCTCTACTTTTCTCATGCGGAAACCTTAGTAAATTAAAATTGCCACCTATAATTATAGGATATGGATTGTCTTTTACCAGGTTTACCAACTCGCGGAGAACTCATCTTGGGCTGCACCATACATGGCGACAAGGCCCATGTAAAATTGTCAACCTTGTTGCGGATGTGGAACTTAATATGAAATTCCCCTTCTGAACAAGATAACACATCCATGGTTTCTTTTCTGACGCCTAGTAATATGCCCCCAGATCTACCACGTGGTGGACGTGACTTCCATGTGAATTCTACACCACCAGATAGGCGGTTAAGTAGACTCGCAGAGAAATCACGTTTACCAGTTTCGGAGATTCCCACAAAATCCAGTCGATGATCCCGAATTGAATCCGCAATACGAGCATGTTTAGCCAAGTCACCAAGACCTCTGCTATTCTCGAATATGCCATTCATCAGGAAACAATTGGAGATGTGGTCACCTTTGCCTTTTTACGTGGCGTTTTATTTTTCTTTTTTCTAAGAGAGTCAGCTTTGGACTTACGGCCAAACGCTTTCAGGTCATATAATGAGCTGAGCCTCGCCTCATCTAAGCCACCCTCTGATACATCACCCACTAGATGTGAGAGGAGCTGGACATCAATTGTGTCATGTTGCTCCTCCTCATCCATGTGAGGAGTAAACGACTTACACGAGTCTTTTGGGATGACTGTTAACAGGTCATATTCCAAGTTCCTCAGTGCATTAGTCGACATCGCAATAGCTGAAATAGTACTACCCAAAGAAACACCTACTCTATTCAATTTAGCTGAAATGCTTGAATTTGAAAAAGCAAGAAAAGACTTGGATGTATCTTTCATACCAGCAATGTCGAGGTTTTGTTCGGCCTTGCACCTCATCGCCTTCGCCATGGAGTCCTCATCCGTGGCGGATGACCCGTCCACTGCCACGGAATGCCGCTCGCTCCTCCTCAGCTGAGTTGACACCAGAGGGGGCATAGGTGAAGTAGAACCCCCTCCCAGCATTAACTCAAGTGCCGGCGTCGTAGCCGAGTTGCCGACGTCCCCCAGCTGGTCATCGTGCCACTGCTGCACGGGAACAGCAGTAGTCTGACCCGTCGGAGGCTGAAGTGCAGCAGCAGCAGCAGTCTCGAACAGTGCCTTCCGAGGAGCAACACGCCGGCCAGCGAGAGCGTTCTCCGCCGCGGGTGTCCGCATGCAGTCCACTGCCATCGGCTCGTCACCGGCCAGCGGAGAGCCCACCTGGTCGGCCCGCAGGCCATCGCGCAGACCACCGTCATCTTGGGTCGCCTCCAGCCCAACCATCTCCAGCTCTGGTTGCGTGTCCATCGCCGGGTGCGGCAGCAGACAGTCCGCCGCCAGCGGGCCGTGTCCAGCTGCCGGAGCGCCCACCTGGCCGGTTAGCAGGCTGCCCCACGGAGTACCGACCGCCCAGGGCGAACTCGAGCAGCCCACCGCCTCAGGCTGCAGGACCTCCAGCCTAGAGCTGTGTTCTCTGTCTATTGAATGCTCCAGTATAGAACACGCAGGAGAGGTGCTGGGCATCTGACACAAGCTCTTCTCCATGGACTGAGTTGATTTTCTTGCAGCAGGATTATAAGCAGGTGAAGAATATTGTTGCGCTACAATCTCTTTACCTCTTGGAGTTTGCGGATTTTGATTGAAGGGTGTCACCGCAATTCCATGAAGAACATCAAGTGACCCCAACAGCCCAAGCGACGAACGACCCGGCCCCATAGTATTAACTTGAGGCATAGGAGTGTCCCCATCCGCGGACTTAGGCGGGTCATTCATAGTTGACTCATCACGGTCTTTTTCTTCCATTCCTCTTGCATCATCATCCTTCTCGTTTCGCCTCCATAAGAAGGGTACAAAATCCGGCTCCGCGATGTAGTCAGTCGCCTCCTTGCTAAACCGAAAAGAATACCCTTTAAGCATCACAAAGGCATCAGCCTTGACAACCCTTGTCTCAAACAGATTCGGATTGCGAATAGCCACAAGAATTCTGACAACATTATGGCGGCGGAGAGCCAACAGATCCACATCCATGGTCTTTCCAATAAGAGTACCCACTACCCAAAGACCCAGAAAATGGCGAAGCGTGTTTGGTACTCCGGCCACATGCACCCAAGTCGGCGTCAACTCCGCCGTCGGCAAGACCTCCTCAGGTTTCCAAATATCTATAGAAATCCACGATTGCTGTTTTGGCACCCCTAGTTCAGACCCGTTGATTCGATCCAAATCCGCCATAGAAGGGAAGTTAACTAAGAACGAATCTTTATTGTGTGGAATAGCTTCCCAACACCACGCGGACTGCAACAGATAGAAACGAGCCAACATAGTCTGAATCACCTCCGCTGACACCGGTTCCCCGGTCACTGTCACCATGGCAACTGGGGCCCCGCTCGGGGCAAGCTCGGGCCTGAAAACAACGTCAGGAAGATGGCTGAACATGGTGTCTTCACTCCCAATGCCCGCCATACCAGCATACGGCTTCGGTAACCTCAGTATTGGGCAACAAAGAGTTGGGTGCACAACCTTGTCACAAAAGTAGCAATAACGGTCCACCGAACACTCCTTTGTTTCGTGGGAATCAACCTTACAATTCGAGCATCGCTTCCGTTTTGCCTTCGGAGCCCCAGGATCAGCAGTGACGACAAGCCCGGGTGTTTGCTCAGCAGCAGCAGAAGGTACAACATTACCCGGCTCGGTAGTAGCCTGACTCGACCCGGCTGTTGATGGCGTCGCCCGTTTCTTCTTTTTGCTCTTCTTCTTGGCCGCCGTCTGTCCAACCACAAAGGGGACCGTAGTCACGGTCGAAGAGTTGATGATCACCGGCGTGCTCACCGGCGCAGACGCCAATGGAGGCCCTGCCCGTGCAGCCGTAGCGGCCGGCCGCACCTGGCCGGTCCCGGGGCCGGCGTTCCGGCCGAAGAGCATGGGGGGCCTGGTCACCGGAAGCTGCCCAACATGGCCTCCTTCCTGTCCGCGGGCTGGCAGCCCGCCCGAGCCGCCCGGATTGGCCGCCGCCATGTTGGCCGGCGACGTAACCACGACGGCGAAGGAGCGCGAGAAGGTGTGCGTGTACGTCGACCTCGGCATAGAGCAGCGGCCTGGCGAGGAGCTCGATACAGGCGGCGGCGTAGTAGGTCGGCGTATGGGGAAGGCGGTGCTGCTTGGTTCGGACGTGGAAGTTGGAACCCTACGATCAGCTTCTTCCTCTCGTCTCCACAGTCCCGCAAAGAGACGGCCCAGATAGGCCCAGGGCGACGAACGGTCGTGATCTACATGCGGCTGGGCCCCAGCTGTCGGAAATTTTCGAACTGTCTCCCGCTGCGCCACCTCGATCCGAAAATTCCGGATCAGAGCCTGTCGCCGGCGAGATGGCGCCGCTGACCTCTCCTGTCGCCGGCGTGCTGCCGTGTCCACCATCTCCATCCGCCGCCGTGTCCTCCGGAGACCCCGTCTTAGGCATGAATTGGCCAAGGACGGCCGGCGGCGAGACTCGCGGCCGCGGCAAAGGGCCTCGCCATCCGAGTCGGACATGCTTGGTCATCTCGACTCTTCCTCCGCCAGAGCGCGACGGCGAAGCCCGGGGAGAAGGATCGGTCGACGGTGCCTCTGTCCCACCCTTGGACAAACTTGCCAGAGTGGAGCAGTGCGGCGACTTCCGCTTCTCCCAAACCCGAGTCGCCGGCGTGGGGAACCCTATGTCGCACCAGAACTCCTGGGCAATGTCCTCGTCGGATTTCCTCCCCTTCCTTGAGACCGTCGCCCAGCCCTCCTCCGTCGACTCCGGCACCGCGCATCTGGCCGGCGTCGTCTCCTCCTCAAGCACCTCCAAAGCAGAATCGAATGGTGCTTGAGATGAACACTCATCCTCCGACGAGATCTCGTCCTGGAGGCAGGAGTAGCGCGAGCCCTCCGAACCTGACGCCGGCGAGCAGTCCGGGCGTAGCGGCGAGAGGGCATGCGGTGGCAGCGTGAGCCGCCGCCGGCGCGGCAGCACCTCCCTAAACATCGTCTCCAAAAACGATGCTTTGGAGATTTCACTAACCTAGTGATATCTCACACAAGGTTTACAGCACCTCCTCCTACAGTAGCACTAATCTAGCCTAGACGCGAGGGGCACTAGTAGGAAACTGCCTTTCTGTGGATCACTTTTTGTGGCGCACCAAGTATCCGTGCGCCACAAAAGAAAATCTGTGGCGCACGAGGCCATGTGCGCCACAGTGTGGCGCACACTCCCCATGCGCCACAGAAAGTCACATTCTGTGGCGCACATGGCAAGGTGCGTCACAGAAATGTGACTTTCTGTGGTGCACATAGCCTCGTGCGCCACAGAAATGTGACTTTCTGTGGCGCACATGGCCAGGTGCGCCACAGAAATGTTACTTTCTGTGGCGCATGGGGAGTGTGCGCCAAAAAAATAAAAAAAATTGGAAAAAAAAATTCTGTGGCGCACGGTGGCGGGTGCGCCACAGAATTGTTGGGCGGGATTCGAATTTGAATCCCGCCCAACCCCTTCTCTCCCTCTCTTTTCTCCTTCTTCTCCCTTTCTTTTCTCCTTCTCCTTCTCCACTTCTCCTTCTCCACTTCTCCTCTCTCTTCTCCTCTCCCCTTCTCCTCCACTTCTCTTCTCCCCTTCTCTTCTCCCCTTCTCCTCCCTCCTCCTCCTCTCCTCTCCTCCACTTCTTCTCTCTCCTTCTCCTTCTCCTCTCCTCCACCACCCCGGTGATCTCTTCCTCCACCTCCACCTCCGGCGACCCCCTCCTCCACCCCGGCGACCTCTCCTCCGGCGACCTCCACCCCGGCGACCTCTCCTCCGGCGACCTCCACCTCCGGTGACCCCCTCCTCCACCCCGGCGACCTCTCCTCCGGCGACCTCCACCTCCGGCCACCTCCGGCGACCCCCATCCTCCACCCACCTACGGCCATGACCACGGGCAACAGCTCCGACGAAATTCCGACGAAATTCCGGCGGCCAGATCTAAATCCAGATCTGGATCTAGATCTGGCCGCCATTTTTTTTTGAAATTCAAAAAACAATTTTGTGGCGCATGATGCTGGGTGCGCCACCACAGAAATACCCAGATTTTGTGGCGCATCGTGCTGGGTGCGCCACAGTCTGTGGCGCACCCAGCACGATGCGCCACAAAATCTGGGTATTTCTGTGGCGCATGGGCCGGTGCGCCACAAAATTAATATTTTTGTGGCGAGCATTCTGTGGCGCACCCACCATGCGCCACAGAATCCTTTTTTGGTGCGCCACTAAAAGCCATTTTCCTACTAGTGGGTGGATGTTTATGTATATTGTTGGCCTTTCTCCATTAGTTCGAGCAATCGGGTAAACTTGTTAACGCCTTGTTTGGTAATAAGAATTAGTAGGGATAATTTCCACCTGGATTGGATGAAACCTTCACCTTCACCCAATTCTATGAAATCCTTATTTATTCTCAATTCACTAGAAAGAGGTAGCATATTGGGTATTAAGGAAACTACACCAGAGCTTCAAAATTTCTAGAAAAATGTGAGATAAAATTGGCCAAATACACTAGTATCGAACGTGTTTTGTGGGATAGATAGAGATTTGACGTTAGACCGGACAATCCCCATCAGTTTCAAAAAATACACGAGTAGCGAACAAGGCCTAAGTGGTCAAATTACAGAACAAACTAGTTGCATTTACAAGGGCATTAGTTCTTATGGCCATGGTAACTATTGATTAGCCTGTGTGTTTTTGTTCGAGTCATTTAACCTGTGACTGTGAGCTTTCTAATTAATCAAGGGAGCAAAGACCGTGTAATGGCTGTCATCACTCATCCGGCTATCAGGGTTAACATATACAACCTCGAAGCATCAATGAAAAAAAGCAACAGTAGAGTACAAGGTGGAAGCGATTATGGCTTTTCTTTCTTAATTGTGACGTACAAAATTGTGATGGTTATGCCCACTTGTGTCACAAACGATGCATGGGCGCAACTCTCATTATCGAAGTAAAGATATTAATTAACTAGCGTGAGTTGGCGCTTGCTTGCTTTGCGCATATATGATCCATGCATGCACAAGAAAGAGAAAGCTACCGTAAGTTGGAGCAAATAACAATAAGTGAGTGCTTAATTTTTTTTTTTTTTTTGCGAAACACAGTACAACGCAAGCGCTCATATACACGCGCACACACTCACCCCTATGAACGCACGCACGCACACCCTACCCCTATGAGCACCTCCGAGAGACTGAGCCGGCGGGTCGAGTCTTGAGATTGACGAAGTCACCACGGGCGCCTCGCTGTCGACGGGAACGTCGCCTCCCACTGAAGAATATTCCGCCTTAAATGAGAAACACCAGCGTCAAACCTGGGGTTTGAACTCTGGTGGGCTGGGGGTACAACCACCCACCTAACCATCTTGCCACAGGCAAGTTCTCAGTGAGTGCTTAATTAAGGCCAGCTTTATTGCCTTGTCTCCCAGATCTGTCCTTTCAGCAACTGTTATTGTTAGAAGAAGAAAAAAACAACTATCACAAACTTTGTTCCAATGCACAACTACCCTTATCCTACTTACCCTTATTATTTCCTTCACCGAACAGCTAGCCCTTTGATGACCAGATCAGGGTAACTCTAATTGGAAGGTTCAGAAAGTACAGGGAAAACAGTAAGACCTCAATGTCATGGCATGTTGAACCTGACAGGAATTGACAGCCGATGAAAGTCATCGAAGTCGTTTAGTTTCAACACACAAAAGGAAACACACACATTTTTTGAAGCATCATGTGTTTGCCATACTTTGTCATATAACAACTGAAAAATGACTTTGAAAGTGCAAGCAAAGTAGTTCATAAACAAGAAATTAAGTATATCGTTTAATCCCACAAATGAAAGCGAAACTATAAGAGGAAAATTCTCTAAGAAACTGAATCCTACAAAATTCTTATGAAATTAATTTGTATCAAACAAGCCCAAACAACATGCATCACACAACTATCCTCTAGCTAGGATAAGCAACGGGACTAAGAGCATCTCCACTTGCGCGCCTATAGCCCTCCCAATAATGGGCGCGCCGGACATACTGCGCCCACTCCCCCCCCCCCCCTCCCATGGCCCGATTTCTCCGGCATGGCCCATTATTTCGTTTGCAGCTACCAGCCCACGCCCACCCCGTTGGGAGCCGCTTGGCCGGGTAGGACGAAGCCACGCACGCCGCCACGTCGGACCCCAACAGGCAGGCCAGCCATGTCATTGATAGAACCTCGTTTGCATCAATGCGGCCACCGGCCGATCACCTTCATTCATGGCGGCATTTCGGTTTCCCAGCAAGGCGCGGCGAACCGTACTTTCGTCTCTGCTCTGCGGCGAGCTCGCTTGTTTCCCACGCCGGCGTTAATGTGATGAGCACGTCTTCTCCAGGTGGCGGTGTTAATGTGAGGCAAAGAAGCCGCTGGACGGAGTTAATGGGCGCCACCGCTCCCCTCTATAAAGAGCGGCACACAACTCATCTCCTCGGTGCAGCGCTCACCACTCCTCTCCTGGGCCACCATGTTCCGCCACTGCAATGACGAAGTGCGCATCACCCAAGAGCAGACCACGGACCGCAACCGCCGCCGGGAGGCGTTTAGGCATCGCAACCACATCCGCAATAACCGGCCGGTGCCGGCGGGCTGCCGCCTCCCCGAGGGGTGGACGACAAACATCGTCCACGCCCCGGAGGCGCCTCGCCTCAGCGGCCAGGAACGCGTCAACTTCATCGACATGTGCCTCCGCAATATGCCGCCGGAGATGCAGCAGGATCACCAGTATGCCCCGTCGTCGCCATACTTGGACCAGTGGCGTTGCAACAGCTTCTTCCCCACCCGCGATGACATAGAACCACCGACGAGAGTGGTGGTCCTCTGACAACTTCATCACGCATGTGAACTCCGATGACTCCGACACTGCGCAGAACAGCGACGAAATGTACCAGCGCCTCCCGAAAGAGATGACTGGCACCTAGGGAGAGGCACATGTGCCGCCCGTGGCACCGCCTCCACCTCCACTGCAGGCGATGGAGAAGTATGATGAGGAGGAGGAGTGGCCCAAATCCGAGTGGAAAGGCATGCACTTTGCCATCGTGGCGTCCTTGGCACCGCCACCAAACGCCTTCTTCCTCGACTGTTCCTACGCCGCTTGCCTCCGGGCATCTATACCTGCACCGCGGGGCTCCTGCCTAGCCTTACGCCACATTAGTGTTTTATTGAATGTAATGTCTTAGTTTAACTTTGTTTGAATGGATTATTTTTAGTTTGAATGAAAATCGTTTAATTTCGAGTTCAAAATTTGTTATAAAATCACTACTGGGGCCGCGAGTAGGAAGTGACGCCCCATAGGAGGCAACTCCCATATGAGGCAACTCGCTCGGACGACCCCAATAGCGCCCGTCCGATGCTACTTCCGGACGTTATTGGGGGCGCGAGTGGAGATGCTCTAATGCCAAATGTAAAACTGGAAAGTATCCGACTGCTTAAAAGGGTTTGATGAGGACTGCCAAATGTAAAACTTTGATATTTAAAAAATCATGAGATACTTAACAATACCAGTTTCAGTACACTGTACACAATAAATATATTTTGTACATCAGCTGCAAATATACAGAAATTTGGTTGCACGTTTTCTAAAATGTCATGTACTATTTGTTTACTTGGACAAAATAGAGTGCATCACATAATAACAAGGTGCAAATGAGGCAGTGCGCCTACACTGTTTTCCCTTCATTTGTAACTTACTCCCTCTGTTCACTTATATAATACGTTTTGGCAAGCTAGATTAACGTGAGTACTTTTTTAACTTGTGCACAACATATTGTTAGTATTGCGAAACACAAGGAGAATAAGAAAAAATAGAGGCCAGCCAGCCAGCCATATCCATTCCGTTATCCCGCCAAGGTCCTAGAGTCCTGCCAGCCATATTCCACTCCGTTATCCCGCTAAGGTCCTAGCGTCCTGCCGGAGGCTAATGATTTTGCCGACACGGCCTGACCACCACATGTGGTCCCTAAGACCCTTGTATATTTATCCACTATATCTGAAAAAATCAAGCAAACAAATCCATCTGTAATGTATGCGATGAGCAAAAAAGGAAATTCATAGTACAGAAGCATATAGGGACTAACAGTACAAAAGAGTTTATACTACATGTTAACACCCAGATTGAAGGAGGTTTGAATATTCGACCACTCAAAATCTAAAACTTGGAACATCAGTTTTTAAACAGGGGTGGTAATTAAATTGTGAAATGGTCCAGTTTCTTGATTTGTACACTGCTGCCAGTTCGAAGTGTCTGCATGTACTTGCCACGAGGTAAGGGTGCAGACAGTGTCAGAAGAACAGATCAGTGGCATTAACTGAGTGGACAGGGGTAACTGAATCCAGCAAATCTGATTCACTTCCACGCACAAAAATAAATTTTGGCAGTTGCATGGTGAAATATACGACAGGACTCCAATTATTGCAGACCAACTGTTCCACACTTAATATCGATATCACCAGACTGCCTAGGGACGACCACGGCCTAGTACTATTGCCGTGCATTGGCAGGGCATCTACCTCATCTCGGCAAATTTGTGGAAACTAAATCTGAAAGATGTTACAAATTCAAAGTTAGTAGATATTCAGACTGTACGAAAAAAGTTCCAAAAGGCACAGAGTATATAGGTACAATAGTTCAAAGTAAGCAAGATGTCGCCAAACAAACAAAAGAGGTTATAAATCTGTATCAAGAAATCCCGCAGTTAGACAAAGTGCAAACCGACACAGGCTCAATTATCAAGCGCACGGAAGGCAACCAAACATTTTCACTAGAGGGTCTAAACCTAGAATTTGGAATTAAAACTAACTTGTGGTTAAAACTGCGGAAACTACAATTTGCAACTATAAAGCTGTGCATAGAAACAAGAAACTTCTCCAACTGTCTTCCTATTCAACTTCCTGACATAGTCTACTTACTCATGACAAAATTGCGCACTTCAATACGTTATCTCGTTATCCACCGAGCAATAAGTTAATTATACCACAAGTCAACAATATGTCAGAAGATATAACTTCAGAATATTTCTTGAGCACACACCATCGTGATCACCAGGCTGTACATGGAGCTAACCTTAGACAAGCTTAAATGCCAACCAACTCCAGGGAATCCATCCCAGAGCAAAAAAAATCATAGCTAAAGGAAACTTGACAATTCTTCCAGCAAGTCTTACTCAAAACCACCCCGTCGAGTCTAAACGCAACCTAAACTCACTTAAAAGAACCATTTCTTGGCATATTTCAATCCCCACATTCCATGGCTCAAACAAGAATGGGCGTTGATAGACGAAGAGAGATTCCAAATGAAGCAAAAGAACCTCAAAGACGCCATCACACAAAAAGCACAAAATATCACAAAGAAACTATTTTTGCACCACATGTCTTACCATATTGACGATCTAAGAAGAAAGTCTTACCACACATCTGTCCTCGTAGTTAAGTACGACGTCCATGCGACTCATGGCACTCAAACCCATGATTGGACATTTGGACCACGGCCATTAGCTACAGAAGATTCAAGATATCGAGCTCCTTCTACTTATCTTCGTTTGGCTCCACTTTACTCTTGCCTCTGTCCTGGTTATTGTCATCATTGTAGTTTTTCCTTTTAGCTCCTCAAGGCTTCTGTTGAACAGCTGTTTGTACTGACTGTTGGGTCTTTAACATAATGTAGGGATCTTATCTTTCAGAAGAAGAAAAAACATGGCCAGTTGTAGGTGAATCAGCTCGGCCAGGGCAGCCCAGCCCAACAATAAATGTGGCTGGCCACGGGTGTAGGTGAGCGTGTTTATTACCACTGTACTAGCAGAGGAGGGTGGTTATGCCATGCATCTACTCAGTTCACCGACAGTCCTGTCGTGGTGGTGTCACGGCAGATGCCATAGGATGGCTTAAGTTGGGGGCTCGCTAGGACGTTGGGGGATCCGGGGAGGGTGTGCGCGCTCAAGAAGCACGCATGAAGAACAACGAAGAACACGCAAGAACAAGCAAGAACGAGCAAAACCAAGAACAACCAAAGCACACCAAGATGTACCCTGCTTCGGGGCCCTCTTGTGGAGGTAACACCCCTACTGCAGCACTAGCCTACTCTCTTTATATCTCAAAGGTCACAAGTACAAAGTGCTCCTTGAGCTGTATGAAGCAACAATGGTGAGAGCTCTAGGAGGAAGATGGAGCAAGGGGGGAAATGAGGCTTCTCCTTCGTCGTCCCTCGCCCTGGAGGATGTGCTGGTCTATTTATACACTAACCGGATTACCATTCTGCCCCTGGCCGGAGATGACAATGGCATGGACAAGAGGAACAGGACAAGCTCTGGCTACTGTCACTCAGTCCAGCTCATTGTCAGTCCAACGGCAGGTCTATCTTTTCCTCTTTGAGCTTAAGCCAGCGTAGCCACCGGAGCCTAGGCCACTGCCCTTTCCCGAATTAGCCGAGTCAGCGCCTAGGGCCTAGCGACCCGGAAAACCCGTGGCTCGACCTGGCTGTCTTCTGAGCCTCGGGCAGGAGGCCTGCAGGACCCGTGAACTTACTGACATTACTTGGCCTTTGTGCATTATCCGACATTGCCTTATGCCGGATCCTTCCTGATCAACCCGGCTAAGTTAAGCCGGTATTCCTTCCTCTGATCCGGCTAGACTTTGCCGGATCCCCTTCTCTCCCTGTACTTTAGCATGATTGAGAGCCAACTGACTTTCCCAAGTGATCCGGTCCAAGGGATCCGGCCCAAGTGATCCGGCTTGACCTTGATCCGGCCCACTCTTTACAGCTCTTAACACCACTCTTTGCCCTACCCGGGGGCAGCCCCCCGACAGTAGTCCCCGAAGCTGGTGCGGTCCTACAGCCTCGGCTGGAGGGCCGTAGCAGGTTAAAAACAAACGCCATTAACCGAATCCCATACACAATTGTCTCAGGATTTCCCGGGACACTTGGCAGGGAATCTCTGCGCAAAGCCCCGTAATCCGGGTCTCTGATCTGACACGCCATTGTCAGCACGTCATCCGGGTCCACCAGGTATTCGAGTGTGTTTGACTAAATGACCACGTCTCCTCGGTTTCTTCGCTGACCGGCACACTCGATCCGCACAACCGCTTCCAATTCTGTGACCCACCATGTGCTTGAAATATACGGCCACAGCTGCGACCACAGAGTTTCAGGGCACACTTGATCCGGCCACGCCCCGAAAACCGCGCGGTAGTGCGTCAGTTACCAGCGAGCGGCTATATATAGGGGTGCGGGGTTCCTCTTCTTCTTCCCCGCACTCCCTACTTCGAGAACTCCATCCGTGCCATTGACGCCGCTGCGATCTCGCCTTCGCGACTTCGCCGCGCCGGAGACCTCGACAACGCCGGAGAAAACTCGCCGGAGCCGCGCACCGCGCCCTGCACCGCCGTTTCTTCACCGAGCTTCTTCCTCGCCGCATCGCAACCGTAAGTTCCTTTTCTTCCGGCCATGGCGACCTCGAGCAAGTTCATATCCCGCTGGGAACTTGCGCCTGTTTCTTGTAGATTCACTCGCGTACGAGTCCATTGTCACGCCTTAGTGCATTCCCTAGATCTCCTTTCCAGGTTTTGCACTAGATTGCCCTAGTTTGGCTTGCCACCGCTTGAGCAGTTCCACCATATTTTTACTCGGGATTTCCTCTCTATTTTACTGCTGCGGTAGATCTTGCGTAACCCTAGATTCTCACGAAAAGGTGTTTGTAGTTACCAGCCGAATTACTTTTCCGCAGTAACTAGACAACTTTATCCGGGATAGCTTCTACCGAATCCTTTACATCTGATTCGGTTACACCATTATCCGATTCTTCTGGATTAGAGATTCCGAATCTCCTAACTCGGCTATCTCCTTTCTTGCAGGACTGATTCGGATATGCCGAAGCTGCCCCCCGGCAGTTGGGAGGGTTCCGATGTTACAAAGATGACCTGGAATGGCTGCTGAGCACCCGGCGTATAACACCTAAAGTTATATGCCGAAAACCGGGGAAGGAACTCGAACCGGTCACCCAACCGGGTGAACGCGTTGTATTTCTAGCGCACTTCGAGCGCGGATTCGGACTCCCGGCGAGTGACTTCTTCCGGGCTTTCCTAGACTTCTTTGGCCTGCAGCCTCACCACCTTCCGGCTAACGCCTTTGTCTCCCTGTCGGCTTTTACCTCCTTTACCGAGGGATATCTCGGTCTCTGGCCGACAGTCAAACCTGGGCGAAGTACTTCCACCTCCGTAAACAGACTATCCCGGGCAGTGACCCGAAGTGATGACCGCTTGTGGTTCGGCTAGCATTACTCCGAGGACGGGCTCCATCTTTCCCCGGATCACTGGCCTGGATACTTGCAAGAAATGGCAAAGGTCCTTCTTCTACGTGAAGAGCGCTGAAGGCCATGATGCTCTCAACTTGCCCGAGTTCAGGATCGAGCCCCCCACAGCCGAATTAAACTTCAGATATGATCCGGCTGACACTCTTGCGGAGCTTCAAATCATACATCAAACTCTGGAGGATTTTCTGGAGAAGGGCCTGCTCTCGGACGATCTCCTCCGGACCTTCGTCTGTCGCCGGTCAGTCCTCTTCAACAACGTGAGCACAAGATTTGCCACATGAGTGGTCTGCTAGATCCTACCCGGATCAGCAAACATGACCTCACCAGAGCTTCCGTCAAGAGACGGGTAAACGCCATTGCCTACACCGAGATGTCGGACAAGTGGCGGTGGGGCGTGGAGCCGTTCCACCGAGATGCACTTCCCCACAGGTTAGTTCACCATTCTCCGAATTAATCCATACTTCATCAAAATACCATCGGACTAATCCAGATTTGCCTTGACTCTACTGCAGCTGTTCGACCGCCAAATCACCGAAGATGGAGATCTCTCCACCAAAGTGTGGGGACCGGATCGCAGCCCGCTGCGCGAGGGCGAAGAGGATGCGGATACGGACGATTATTTGCCGATTCCGCGCGCCAAGCCCATCCGCAAGGGTAAGCAATCGACTATTTACAACATTTCCGAGATGAAGATGATGATTGCTGGATCCTAGATCCCATTGATGCTATTCCGATTTCATGGTTACCACCTTGTGTTCCAGCCAAACAGGATGCTCAAGGGACATCTCGGAAACGCGATGACGCGTCCGGATCAGATGCCCCTCAAGCCAAGAGAATGAAGAAAGCTGCCTTCAAGCCGAATCGGCTCAAGCCCATGCCTACCACCAAGGGGTAATGCCAACTTAACTTCATTTGCTTTCTTCCTCTATTATCCGAGTTAACTGTTTACTTTGCTCTATGTAGTGACGTCGTCGTCACCGAGCAAACTCATTCATCCATTCTTTCTCCCATTCCTCCACTGGATACGGCCATGGAGACCAGTCTCCTGAAAGGCTGTCACCTCTCCCGCGCGTGCCACAACTGCCAAACTCCTCCGCCGACTCTCATTCCAGAGTCGGTTATTGACCTGGAGAATGAGGAAATCTCGGCTCCTACCCGAGATTCAACTTGGCCACGCCTCTGAAGGAGTTGGAGAAGGAAAAACTAAGACTTCGGCTAAGTCTTTGACTAAGCCGGATCCTCGCCCTACCCCAAGGCTCAAGCTCTGCTGAATCAAGAGCAGCAGAAGAAGAAGAAAAAGCAGCAGCAACAACCTCTCGAGAAGCAGCAGAAGCAGCAACAGGAAGTACTAAACCACCACAACAAGCGTCCCAGAACCAACCGAGGCAGCCAGATCCAGCCAAGACCCCGGGCGCATCGCCTCTACCTAAGCCGACTCAAGCCGCCTCTGGCACACTCCAACCACCTCGGATAAGCAGGTGGTTGCTAGCAAGCAGGTTTCCGCCACTCCATCACGACTCGGGTGCATGATCAACTCTCTGAGGCGATCACTCGCGCCCGACTTAGTGGCCAGGTTCTGCCGAATCTCCGCACTCCGAGCGGCGACAACCTCGGCTCCGCAGAGCAATTCGTTAAAGCTTGGAATGCTGCGGACCTTGCCGAAGGCTCAACTACTTCAGCGTCGCCACATCCGGCTGGCCCTAGCCGGATGTTTCAATCTCTACACTCTGTGCAGGCCTCGGTCGTGAAGCTAACCGGGTCTTCGAGGTAACTTTGCCGAATCCTGCTTTTATTTCATCATGATCAATCTGCACTATTCCCAGTCCCCGAGATTCGGGTCGAACGACTGATACTCCTCCGAGTAAGAAAGTCATTCGGCTTGAATCTCTAAAAACTTGATCATGAATTTTGTCTTAGCCGAAAAAATCGTGGGACTCCCAGTCCCCGAGTCTCTTTTCCAATTGAGTCGGTCAACTTTTTTTTATCAATCTCGGGCCTCCAGTCCCCGAGATTCGTTTTGGCTCCATGCTGCTAGTCTCGGGTGCCAGTCCCCGAGACTCTTTTTACGCCATTAACCTTTTTCTTTCAGGAAACCACGACTGCTCGCAGCCGGATCTTTAAGCAGCTAGTCCTGCAACACCAGGCCCTCCAAACTTCCTTCGATGCGCAAGGTGAGGAGATGAAAAAGAAAGATCAGGAGCACAAGCGCGCTTTATCGGAGGAAAAGTCAGAAGTGACTCGGCTCCAGCGGGAGCTTGACCGGGTTGGAAAAGTGAAGGCCAAGCTCAAGAAAGACCGGGATTCGCTGCAGAGTGAGAAAGATTCGATCCAGAAGGAGCGAGATGCTTTCAAAGCCGGGCTTGCGAAGCGGGCCGAATTGGACAAGAAAATCCAAACGGTCGTTGCAGACGCTGAAGCCGAAGCTAAAGCGGCGAAAGATGATCTGGCTGCTCACAAGGCGGTCAGCGCGAAATGGCTGGCTGATCTTGCTAGCCTCAATGAAGACATGGATCGTAAGTTTGCCGAATCTCCTCTTCCTCCTCTGCTCTTATCCGACACATAATTTCGTGTTCCCTCTCGTTTAATTCGGTGTTAGCTTATCTGAATGTAGGAGAGTTTACCAGCATCCGGCTTCAAGCCGCCAAAGCTGTAGAGATGCCCGAGCTGAGAGAGCTAAGTTAGCTGGAGCTCCCCTACCAGAGACGTGGGATATCGAAGATCACATTACTGCACTTAAAGCTCGGATTGCTCCTTTGAAGGAGTCCCACATTGATCTGTTCAATGCAAGTCTCAAAGCTCACCGAGTCTTGTTTCCTGAAGCCGGCAAGTCCGGTCTGCGGACGAGCTAATCAAAGACCTGGATCAGGCGAAGACCCGGTTAAAGCAGTGGAGATCTTCGTCCGCCCGCGCTGGTGCTGACGCAGTTTGCTATTTATCATGTCTTGGTATGAGCTGATTGATCTCGCAAAGTGCGCTCCCTTCGCGAGGGTTCTTCATGGGCTTCAGATCCGAACCGGATCAAGATCCGCGAAGAAGCTGCCAACTTTATGGCCGAATTTGCAAACACAAAGCATCTTGATCTGGACGCTCCGGTCTACTCGGATGGGGAAGAATCTGAAGAAGAGGAATCGGACGATGCCTCCCTTGACGAATACGCCGAGTCTGAGGGCGAGTCTGGTGATTCGGCTAACTCTGCCGAACAACCTCGTATCAAGTCCACCAAGTGCCAGCTTCCGACTCGGCCAAGACTGCCGAACAATCTCCGCCAAGACTTCCAAGATGCCAGCCACTGACTCGGCTAAGACTGCCGAACAAGCTTTAGTCAAGACCGCCAAGACTTCAGTTGATCCGGATGCTTCCGAGTCTGCCAAGCCTTCAAGCTCTCCGTCCAAGGTCATTCCTGCAAGTGAGGGTCCTCTTTCAACCGAGGTTCCTCCATCATCCGAGTCCATCCCTGCAACCGAGTCTCCTGCAACCAGGCTCCTTCTTCCTGAATTATCTTAATGAAAAACATTAAATCCCCGGTATGCCGGGAGCAGATGTAATATACAATTTAAGTTCTTCCGAGACTACTTTTATTTTGCTTAATGTGATCCGGACTAGGTTTATGTTGGATCATCTTAAACCGAGTCCCCGAGTCTGTTTTCTTGTTTACTATTTTTGCCGAATCTTTGCTCTTGTCTACCTTTTAGGTGTTGACAGTCGAGTCACAAGATAGGAATCATAGCATACAATACTTGAAACATGCGAGTTGTGGTTTAGAATCATCTAACATAAACAAAAAAAAGAAATAACAGGGGTTAGTAAACGACATGTGCCGAATCGGTTTTGGACCGAGTCCCCGAGTCCATTTTCATGTTTCCCATATTCCCCAACCTCTGCTCTTGACTACCATTTTGGTGTTTGTCAGTCGAGTCACGAGATCAACAACACAGCATACATTACTTGAATTTTGGGACGAGGTTCAAAGCAATCCGACACATGAACGGTATGGACAAAACAGTAATAAAAAACACATGCATAAGGACGAGGCAGTCCCCGAGTCCAGACTCGGATTGCCGAAATTTCATTTATGATAAACTGAGATACATACATTGCGCCCCTTAAGAGTAAAAGGGTCGAAGCAGAGCTACATTCCAGGGTCGCTTGGTTTCTTCTCCGGGTCTGTCCAGGCCATCCTTCCTTGGTTCCTGTGCGTCTACAAGGTAGTACGAGTCATTGTGCATAGCCTTGCTCACAATGAATGGTCCCTCCCATGGAGGTGATAACTTGTGTCGGCCTTTGCTGCGCTGCACCAGCCTTAGTACTAGATCTCCCTCATGAAACACTCGAGGGCTGATCTTCCGACTATGATAACGTCGGAGACCCTGCTGGTATACTGCTGTCCGAGATAGGGCCAATTCTCTTGCTTCCTCTAGCAGATCCACTGCATCTTCCCGGGCCTCTTTTGCCTCGGTTTCGGTATACATTGTCACCCTTGGTGCATCATATTCTATGTCAGTGGGTAGCACTGCTTCTGCCCCATATACCAGAAAAAATGGCGTATAGCCAGTTGACCGATTCGGCGTGGTCCTTAGACCCCATAGTACTGATGGTATCTCATCTATCCAGCACCCCGGAGTCTTTACCAGAGGTTCTATTAACCGGGCTTTTATCCCAGCTAATACCAAAGCATTTGATCTTTCCACCTGTCCATTGGACTCTGGGTGTGCCACTGAGGCTATGTCTAACCGGATCCCCTTATCCATGCAGAATCGGGCAAACTCTCCCACAGCAAAGTTCGTGCCATTATCCGAGATGATGCTATGGGGGTAACCGTATCTCAAAATGATTTCTTTCAGGAAAGTTACAGCCGAATGACCATCCACTTTCCGGATTGGTTTCACCTCTATCCACTTGGTGAACTTATCCACCATCACCAGCATATGTGTCATGTTACCTCTAGCCGGCTTGAATTCTCCCACCATATCCAAACACCACACAGCAAATGGCCAAGTGATAGGAATTGTTTTGAGCGCCGATGCGGGTAGGTGTGTCTGCTTGGCAAACCTTTGGCATCCTTCACATTTTCGGACTATGTCCTCTGCATCTGCATGAGCAGTGGGCCAGTAAAACCCATGCCGGAATACTTAGCCACCAGGGCTCTTGTACTGCAATGATGCCCACATTCTCCTTGATGTATCTCCAGGAGCATCTCCTTGCCCTCGGCTGGCTCCACGCAACGCTGTAGCACCTCGGTTGCACTCCTTTTGTATAACTCCTTGTTGATGATGGTGTAACCCTTGGACCTCCTCTGCACTCGCCTAGCTTCGGTTTCATCATTCGGCAAACTCCCCTCCGACATGAACTTCATGATTTCTTCAGCCCACTCCGGTACTGGATGCAAAGGGAATAAGTGCTCATCTATTTCCACTGGTTCGGCCGCCATTATTTCTTCTATCAGTCTCTGTCCATTCCCTAAGATTCGGTTAGCACCATCTTCCTCTCTTCTCCTCTTCCCTAAGATTTGGTTAGCATTCCCCGAGTCTCGGTGCGCAGTCCCCGGGTCTTCCCAAATGTACCCGACATCAACATTCATAGGAACAGCTTCAGATTCTTGCTTTGGGATAAAAATTGACTCGGAATCAGGCGAAGGCTTGATTGAAGGGATCCTTAGGTGATTCAAGGATATCCCGGGTGGGATTGCATCCCTAGACGACCCGAGCTTTGACAGGATATCAGCAGCTTCGTTCTCCAGCCGAGGTATGTGCTTGTACTCGCAGCCTTCAAAAAATCCTGAAATTTTCTGGACATGAAACCGATATAGTGCCATATTGGCATCAAGGCATCCCAATTTCCAGAAGACTGCTGCACCACTAAATCTGAATCACCAAAACATTCTATCCGGCGGATGCCGATGTCCTTAGCCACATTAAGCCCATGGATCAGTGCCTCATATTCGGCCACATTGTTTGATGCTGAGAAATGAATCTGCAACACATATCGCAACTGATCTTGCTTCGGTGATGTGAGTACTATCCCAGCACCTAGTCCGATTTTGGTTTTGGAGCCATCAAAGTGCAACTTCCAGTAATTGTAATCCGGCTTGGGTGGCTCATACTGCATCTCGGCCCAGTCACAAAGGAAATCCGGTAAAGCCTGAGACTTGATAGCATCTCTTCTCTCATAATGCGGGGTGTAAGGAGACACTTCTATTGCCCATTTGGCAACTCGGCCAGTCGCATCTTTGCACCCAATGATCTCCGAGATTGGAGCTTCGCATACTACGGTGATCGGGTGCTCCTGGAAGTAATGTTTCAACTTCTTGGCCGCCAGGTATACACCATATGTCATCTTCTGGTAGTGAGGATAATTCTGCTTTGAGGTTGAGATCACCTCGCTTAAATAGTACACCGGTCTCTGCACGGATTTACCCTCCTCTTCTCGCTCTACCACTATCACCACACTTACGACCCGGTTAGTGGCCGCAATGTAAAGTAGCATTGGCTCATTCGGCAAAGGTGATGCCAAAATTGGTGCAGTGGACAACATCTTTTTTAATTCATTGAAAGCCGAGTCTGCCTGCGGGGTCCATGTGAACCCGGTGCTCTTTTTCATCAACTGATACAAGGGCAAGGCTTTTTCTCCTAGCCGACTCACAAACCGACTCAACGAGGCTAGACACCCGGTGAACTTTTGCACATCTTTTAGACATTTAGGCAATTTCATGTTTTCTATGGCTCGGATCTTAGCCGGATTCACCTCAATACCTCGGCTCGATACAAGGAAACCGAGCAACTTTCCAGCCGGGACACCAAAGGTGCATTTATCCGGATTCAATTTTAACCGATACTTTCTCAAGTTCACAAATGTTTCCTCGAGATCCTCGAGGAGAGTGCGTTTTTCTTTAGTTTTGATGACGATATCATCGACATACACTTGCACATTTTTGCCCATTTGAGAGTGTAAGCATTTCTGCATACATCTCTGATAAGTTGCACCGGCATTTCTCAAACCGAAACACATGACACGATAGCAATACGCCCCATACGGGGTAATAAAAGCAGTCTTTATTTGATCTTTGGGGTTCAGTGGTATCTGGTGAAAACCAGAGTACGCATCAATAAAAGACAACAACTCACACCCAGCAGTAGAATCGATCACTTGATCAATCCGAGGTAAAGGAAAGGATCCTTCGGGCACGCCTTGTTCAGGTTGGTGAAGTCGATGCACATGCGCCACACCTTGATCACCGCTGGTTCGTCCTTCTTCTTCTCTACCAGAACCGGATTGGATATCCAGTCTGGATGCAACACCTCCATAATGAATCCGGCTGCAAGTAGCTTAGCCAGCTCATCAAGCACCACTTTTCTTCGATCGTCTGAAAGACGCCGAGTCGGTTGCCTCACCGGCTTCACATCCGGCCTGACAAATAAAGAGTGCTCTGCCAACTCCCTCGGAACACCAGGCAGGTCCTTAGCCGACCATGCAAAGATATCCCGATTCTCACGGAGGAAGTGACAGAGCGCGCTTTCCTATTTCTCGCCCAATCCGGCACCAATGATGGCCATGCGCTCCGGATTCTCCGGGTCAATGGGGATCTTCTTTGTCTCCTTGGGCACCTCAAATGTTGCACCTGCATCCGGATTGGTCATAGCCAGCACGCCGAGCTGAGCTGACTTCGCCATCGCCACTACTTCATGCATCTTGCTCTTCTCAGCTTGGATCACCAACGACTCGGCTAAGGTGGAACCGACCGTGGCACACTGTATGGCCTTCTTGTAATCTCCCGCAACGGTGATGATACCATTCGGGCCAGGCATCTTCATCTTGAGGTAGGCCACATGAGTGGATATCATGAACTTGGCTAATGCCGGCCTGCCGAGCAGAGCATGGTATGGGCTCTCCAAGTCTACCACCTCGAATTCGAGACTCTCAAGTCGTGATTGTCCTTGGTACCAAACAGCACATCTACCCAGATCTTACCCATTGGGGAACAAGACACCCGGGTACTATACCATGGAAGGTACAACTGCTCTGCTGCAACTGATTCGGCGAATAACCCAACTTGACCATTGTGTCCCGATACATGATGTTTATAGCACTGCCATTGTCAATCAAGACTCGACTGAATTCACATTAATCTTGGTCCAACCAAAGTCGGATCCACCACCAGTGCATAGTTTCCTGGGCTTGGCATAACCCTGGGATTATCAGCCCTGCTCCAAGTGATCTCCTGCTCGGACCAGTTCAGGTATTTTGGGACTGCTGGTGTGACTGCATTCACCTCCTTCGCCCTTCGCAGCTGACTTTTCTTGTCAGTTGGCTCGGTCACAAAAACCACATAACTTTGATGAGCCTCCTTGTAATCATTTCCGGGGTATCCACCTTGCCGACTCGGACCAGCATTGTTGTTGTTGCCTCCCATATTTACCAGGTTAACCGGCTTTGTGGCTGCCGGCCTTGGAGCTCCTGCGTTCACCGGGGTTGCATTGGCTCCGGATAAAGGCGTATTTGGCCTGAAATTCGGTCTAGGAGCACCTCTCTGAGGTGGCCCTCTCTGACCTTCCGCCTGGATGCGATGATGCCAGCTACAATTCCGAGTTGAATGATTGGCCGGCTTGCGTGGGTCTGTTGTGTGATAACGGCAAGGCCCATCTATCATTGCCTCAAAAGTTAGAGGTGGACTCGGTCCATCCCACACTTTCTTTGCCCAGGCACCTTGATTCGGCCTCCAAGCTGGACCCTCATTTTTTGGTCTCTGGCTATCTCCTGCTCAGGATGATCCATATTTACTGCAGCAACCTGATCTGAACCGTATCTATAATCCGGATCTCTCCTCTTTAACCGAACTCATGTCGGTCACTGGGCCTCAATGGTCCTGTTCGGTTGTTGACCGGTTGCCTCCTGCTTGTTCCCACCGCATCCAACGCTGGCTGCGTCGGATCGCCAAGAGCATATGTATCTGCTATCCGGATCATTTCCGCCAGGGTCTTTGGCATATCCCTCTGGAGCTTCTGCCAAAGCGGGGTGCCATGTCGGCAACCCTGCGCAAACCAAGAAATGGCCTGCTCCTCCACGACACCTTCACAAGAATTGCGAATGTTGCTCCACCGAGTCAAAAATTCTCGGTCTGTCTCCCGCTCTTCCTGCCTGCACGCAGACAAGAGCTGAGGTCGGTTTGGCCTCTTGTAAGTGCTGGAGAAGTTGCTGTAAAACGCCTGCTCCAAGTCCATCCAAGAGTTGATACTACCCTCTGGTAAGTTATTCAGCCAAATCCGGGCTGGCCCTTCCAACATATGCGGGAGATACCGGACCGCCCATCGGCGATTGCCCCCCGCAATGTGCACCGAGGATACATAGTCTATCAGCCAATCCTGCGGCTTAGTGCTGCCGTTATACGGCTTTGTGATTCGGCCAAGCTGAAACAACGGCACGTTCGGCTCGTTCATGATCCGAGGCCCAAAGCATGGAGGACCTGGTGGGCCTTGCTCTTCCAGCTTCTCGGACTGGTAAATCCTATCCAACTTGAGACGCTGATCATTCGGATCCAATGTCCGAGGTCCCAGCCTGGATGCAAGTGCATTATCATACGTTTGGTATCCGGCTCGCGCCATAGCCGAATTACCATCATCATAGCGGTAGCCCGCCTGGCCACCACCTTGCTGCTGCGCTTGCACCATTACTTGCTGCTCCTGCCGGGGTTGATTCTGCCCAGGAGGACGAGGTGGTTGACCTCGGCCAGCCGAATTACCCCTTCCGGCTCCCGGATTGCCTTGACCGCCATTGTTTCTGCTCTGGCCACCTCTTCCTTGAGCAGCTAGCTGCTTGCCGGCATACTCAGCATCATAGGCCTGCAGCTGTTTGCTCTTGCCCGAATTCACGCTTTGGGCCCGGTCAACTCCGACATGCGGGGATGACGCTTGCCCCTTGGATTTCTGGCTAACAGCCTTAGCCGACACTACTACCCGAGAACCACCAGCGTCCGGATTAGCTTTCCGGTAAGCCTCATTCTGCCGGTTACACACATCAACCAGCTCATTGACCCTCTCTGCCTGCTTGCGCCAAGCATCCCCGGTTAATGTGGTCAACTCGGCTCGCGCTGCCGCTGCAGCCCTAAGATTCTTGGCCGGGGAGCTATACACCGGCTTGCCTGTACCCGATCTATGACTAGTAGCCTTACTCGAGCTCGATCTTGCGGCTCTAGCTAACTCGTCATTGAGGTCCTTACCCCTGTTACGCAAATCTGCTCTCTTGCGTGGGTGAGGCACTACCGGAGTGAAACCATCGGTGATACCATTGGCAGCATTATATTCTCTCATGTCTCTATCAAATGCTTGCCTAGACTCTACCACTAACCGGGCTTCTCTTTGCAACCTCAGGCGCTCTGCCTCTAACTGAGCTATAGTAAGCTCTACGTTTGCCCCAGGTGCCACTGGCCGAGCTAACTTTTCCAGGACATCCTCTAAGGGAGCCTCCCTACTTGACATGCCAAGTGGGCCAACCGGATCCGGTTTCTCCTTTGGGAACTTCGCCGTCCGAGCCGGCTTGTCAACCAGATCGGTTGGCGTGACCAGTCCTCGGGCATGCTATTGCCGGCATCTCCTTTGCCTGCTCCAGCACTTGGTCCGGTCATCATCACCTCCACGCTACTCCCGGGGCGAGCGCTACGCCGTCCGAGAGCTGCGCGGAAAGAAGGAGGGTCCTCGGCCACGAGCACCTGCGCCGGGTACTCGCGGACAAGCTCGGTGGTGACGTAGGTGAGGAAGCTGCCGAACTGGATGAAGCATCCATCCACAGGGAGTGGCCCTCCCGCGAAGCAGCCGGCGTTGTCGCTGATGAAGGTGAACCCGCCGTAGTTGCAGACGAGCCCGGACAGCACACGCACGCCGGAGCTGGTGACGGAACCCGTCCGGATGGAAACCCCAGCCAACGCCACTGCCAGCCCCACGGTGGGCGCCAACTGTCGTGGTGGGTCACGCAGATGCCACGGGGTGGCTTATTCTGGGGCCGAACGGATGCTTGTGGATCCGGGGAGGGATTGCGCGATGGAACCGCACACGAAGAACACACGAAGAACACGAAGAACAAGCAAGAACAAGAACAAGAACAAGAACCGCAAGAACACAGACGTGCACAAACACACCACGATGTACCCTGCTTCGGGGCCCTCGTGAGGAGGTAAACCCGCTACTGCAGCACTAGCCTACTTGATGTATTCTCCTCTTTGTATACGGTGGGCTACAAGTGCTCCTCGAGCTGTTTGATCCAACAATGGTGGGAAGCCCTAGGAAGAAGAAGGAGCAAGGGAGAAGAGCCTCTGGCTGCGCGCACGCGCGCGTCTGTCTCTCCTTTGAGCTCTTCCCCTGGTGATCCTTATAAAGGGGAACCCAGGGGACAAGGAGCACTGTACAAACACTGTTGATGAGTTGACTCCTTTGTCTTCTAGCACTTGTCTCCGGCATCTCCGGGAGATGCCGTCCTTACCTTTGTCTTTTAGCTGTTGTCTTCTGAATCTCCACGTCCTCTTCTTATCCTCTCCCGAAGATTTTATGATGATTCGGATAAGGGTGCCCGGCATCGGCGGAGATGATCCGGTTAGGGATGTCCCGGCGTTGGTCGAAGTAGACTCGGATTAGAGGAGTTGGTGTCGAAGTAGACTCGGATTTTGCTATCCCACGGAGACCGCCTAGGTGTCAACGCAGAGGAAGCAGAGGTGGAGATGATCCGGTCGAAGAGGCGTGAGGCAGCGAGGCCGGTCGATCCGTCCAAGACGAGACTTGGCCGAGGTGACGAAGCGAGACAACCAGACTCGGTCTGTCCGAGTTAAAACCCATCCGAGATAGCGAAGTTGGCTCAGCCGAGACAAGCCAGCACGTCCGAGTCGAGGCAGCTCGGCCTACCCCAGGCGATTGAACCTGGTCCACCGAAGGGAGTAGGTGCAGGCCATCCCGAGTTGATGATTTGGACCGACCGAGATAGGGGACGTGGCCCGTGCGGAAGAGCAGCGCTGATCCTGTCCGATGCGTGGAAAGCAACTCGAAGCAAGGAGCACGGGCCCAGCTAAGGTACAGGTGATTCGGCCCAGTTCCAGTCTAGGGAAATCGGCCCAGCCAGCTTGGCCCGGATCTGATGATCAGGTGCAGGGACAGAGGATCGGGTGGCGGCCCAAGGCCTGCCTGGAGCTGCCTGCAGAGCTCGGCCCGAGGCTGGCCGTATGGCCCAGCCGAGGTTGCTGGTAACTTCGGCCCCAAACCGAATTGAAGACACCTCGCCCCAGCGGAGATAAAAGAAGATTCGGCCCAGGACAGTGTATTTCGGTCTGGACAGCTCCAAAATCGATCCGGGTTGCTTTCTTTTTCCTTTTCTTTATTCAACAAACCCTGCTAGCTCCTTTGACACCTCGGTTAACCCAACTAAACCACCAACTCTGGGGTACCCGGGGATTACATCCCCGACAGTAGTCCCCGAGGCTGCGGGGAACTCGTAGAGTCGCGCGCAGTCTTACAAAATAAACGCCACCATCAAAACCTCCATGTACACGACCTCATGCGTGTATGGGCGCCATTGTAATTCGGTTATCTAGCCATGTCCTCCAGGCCTAATGCGACATCCGGTTGACCGAGCTCACCCGAATCAACAACGAGATGGACAGTTTGTACTGGAAATGTGCTGCTTGCATGGGCGCCTTTGTATGTCGGTTCTTAGCCCTCCTGGCCTTTACCGAACTCGGATGCCGTCAGCGTCGGTTAGCCCTCCTGGCTTTTACCGAACTTGGATGCCGCCAGCGTCGGTTAGCCCTCCTGGCTTTTACCGAATTCGGATGCCGCCAGCGTCGGTTAGCCCTCCTGGCTTTTACCGAACTTGGATGCCGCCAGCGTCGGTTAGCCCTCCTGGCTTTTAACCGAATTCGGATGCCGCCAGCGTCGGTTAGCCCTCCTAGCTTTTACCGAACTCGGATGCCGCCAGCGTAAGCTGGACCGACATAAACCTGCAATTATGTATTTCATATGTCTCGGTATCTCGGCCTCTCTAGGCAGATCACACACGTCTCGGTACCTCGGCCTCTCTAGGCATATCACATATGTCTCGGTATCTCGGCCCCTCTGGGCATATCACATATGTCACGGTACCTCGGCCCCTCTGGGCATATCACATATCTCGGTACCTCGGCCTCTCTAGGCATATCACATATGTCACGGTACCTCGGCCCCTCTGGGCATATCCCATATCTCGGTACCTCGGCCTCTCTAGGCATATCACATATGTCACGGTACCTCGATGTCTGGTAGCCACTCTGGGCGCTTACCGACATAGATGTCTTCAGCCACTGCTGGAATGACATATAACCTGCAAAAACATAACTCAAAGGTTGCCTCTGGCTAACAAACATAAACAAAGATCTGGTATGCAAATGATGCCATGATACGCTGGCAAACATAACAAACAGCGATGTGGGATATGGAATGATGTCATGATATTGTGACAACCCGAAATAAACGACGATCCGGGATGGGGAATGATACCGTGATACTATGGTAAACCGAAATAAACGGCGATCTAGAGAGTACCGATAATGCTAGGGTACCTTGGATAATTTGAGATAGCCAATATAACCATGATACCTTGGATTTCAATTATGATCCGGATGACCCGGAATTCCAATATGACCCGGATTTCCAATATGATCTGGATTACCAATATGATCCGGATTTCCAATATGATCCTGATTACCGATATGATCCGATTACCAATATGACCCGGATTACAAATATGATCCGGATTTTCAATATGATTCGGATTACCAATACGATCCAGATTTCCAATGTGATTCGGATTACCAATACGATCCAGATTTCCAATGTGATTCGGATTACCATGCTCCTCGGATTTCTGGAATACTTCGGATTTCCAGGATACCTTAGTAACGATCGTTCTCAACAAAACCGATGTCACCTTTCAATGTTAGTCCAACATACATATGATGAAGAATATTTGACGGAAACAACCATTACTAACCGAGGCAAACTAGCTATAGCACTTGATAGAAAACGAATCTAACAGCAGATACTATGCACAAAAAACTAGACTCGGTTTCAACCGAGTCCCCGAGTTACTTTTATTATCTAGGAGAAAAAGTAAAACAGACTGGCTACCCAGTCCCCGGGTCAAGACATCTTGTCCCGGGTAGAACACTTAGACAAAAAGCGAGGGGGCAGTCCCCGAGTAACTTTTGAGACAACTAAACTGGACTGGCTATCCAGTCCCCGGGTCAAAACACTTTACCCCGGGAAAACAACTAATCAAAGCAAGGTAGAAACGAGGGGCCAGTCCCCGAGTACTATTTGAGATTACGCAGAAGCATAAAGCAGACATATATTTGATACTTACAAGGCAATGTTGTTGGAGTAGTCGAAGAAAACACTAACGTCGGCCTGGATATCAACATGTCTGCCTGGGTGCTTGCTTAGAAACTGGACAGGCAAGCAGACTCGGTCAAGCATGCACGAAGCACGACCACTAGCCACACATGCACGCTCAAACGATCCAGCTGCCTGCCTAGTTGCTTGCTTGCTTTGCTCCAGCTGCCTGGGTGCTTGCTTAGCAAGCAGACTCGGTTAAGCAGACTCGGTCAAGCATGCACGAAGCACGACCACTAGCCACACATGCACGCTCAAACGATCCAGCTGCCTGCCTAGTTGCTTGCTTGCTTTGCTCCAGCTGCATGGGTGCTTGCTTAGCAAGCAGACTCGGTTAAGCAGACTCGGTCAAGCATGCACGAAGCACGACCACTAGCCACACATGCACGCTCCAACGATCCAGCTGCCTGCCTGCTTGCTTTAGCTTTTGCACATGCCGGATTACAAAGGGCGGCCACAGTAGCTTGACGAAGCGGCGGTGAAGACGACCCGCGAGAGGACGAACAGCGCGGAGGAGATGCAGGACACGGACGCAGATGTGCGGGGAAGGCCGATCCAGGGCCGGCCGGCGCAGACCTGGACAGCGGATACGCGGCCGGAACACGGCCAGAGAGCCGGCGAGGCGCGGCTCTGCGGGCGCGCAAGCGAAGCAGGAGCAGATCTGGGACCTGCCGAAGATGCCGTTGACGAAGGCCGCGCCAACCTCTGCTCGCTGCTGCAAGCTAGATCGCGGAGGACCATGGCGATGTCGAGTCCCCGCGTTGATGATGAAGATCCCATCGAAATTAGCCCAGCAAGCGCCACTACAGCCCCACGGTGGGCGCCAACTGTCGTGGTGGTGTCACGGCAGATGCCATAGGATGGCTTAAGTTGGGGGCTCGCTAGGACGTTGGGGGATCCGGGGAGGGTGTGCGCGCTCAAGAAGCACGCATGAAGAACAACGAAGAACACGCAAGAACAAGCAAGAACGAGCAAAACCAAGAACAACCAAAGCACACCAAGATGTACCCTGCTTCGGGGCCCTCTTGTGGAGGTAACACCCCTACTGCAGCACTAGCCTACTCTCTTTATATCTCAAAGGTCACAAGTACAAAGTGCTCCTTGAGCTGTATGAAGCAACAATGGTGAGAGCTCTAGGAGGAAGATGGAGCAAGGGGGAAAAGAGGCTTCTCCTTCGTCGTCCCTCGCCCTGGAGGATGTGCTGGTCTATTTATACACTAACCGGATTACCATTCTGCCCCTGGCCGAGATGACAATGGCATGGACAAGAGGAACAGGACAAGCTCTGGCTACTGTCACTCAGTCCAGCTCATTGTCAGTCCAACGGCAGGTCTATCTTTTCCTCTTTGAGCTTAAGCCAGCGTAGTCCACCGGAGCCTAGGCCACTGCCCTTTCCCGAATTAGCCGAGTCAGCGCCTAGGGCCTAGCGACCCGGAAAACCCGTGGCTCGACCTGGCTGTCTTCTGAGCCTCGGGCAGGAGGCCTGCAGGACCCGTGAACTTACTGACATTACTTGGCCTTTGTGCATTATCCGACATTGCCTTATGCCGGATCCTTCCTGATCAACCCGGCTAAGTTAAGCCGGTATTCCTTCCTCTGATCCGGCTAGACTTTGCCGGATCCCCTCCGGTCTCTCCCTGTACTTTAGCATGATTGAGAGCCAACTGACTTTCCCAAGTGATCCGGTCCAAGGGATCCGGCCTAAGTGATCCGGCTTGACCTTGATCCGGCCCACTCTTTACAGCTCTTAACACCACTCTTTGCCCTACCCGGGGGCAGCCCCCCCGACAAGTCCACCCCTGCGGACCCCTTCAGACTTCCGTCGAGCCTCCTCTGCTTTCGCTCTTCGTCTCTATCTTCTGGCTCAGTTCCGTTTTATCGGGAAACTCTAATTTGCAACTAGTTGCACCCGTAACTCATTCTCGGATATCCCACTTCGAAGTTTTTAAAAATCACGAAATAAATCATGCACATAGATTATGTTGAATCTTCTACACCCAGAAAATTTCTTTTATTTGTCTTTTTTGCACAGGCCACGTATGATCATATTTTTGGATGAAATTTTCTGGGTGTAGAAGATTCAACATAATCTATGTGCATGATTTATTTCGTAATTTTTGAAAACTTCAAAATGGGATATCCGGAAATGGGTTACACCTGCAACTAGCTGCAAATAATTCGCGTTACGTTTTATCCCTTGACACACGCTTGCTATACTGGCACTAGTGACCCCAGCCAGCAGCAAGCATCCATGCTCTCCGGTGTATACCTTCTAATCATAACCAGTGAAAACCTAGACCAAGAGCGCGCGCACACACACACACTCTATCTCTCTCTTCTCTGTGTGTGCGTGGGCGTGAGTGACACTGTGCCACGTACTAATTGACTACCTACGCAGCTAACCACATTTAACACGGCAGTGCACAAGCAAGTACAGGCTGGGCAGTTTATATTCACTCAGACCAGAGCTCTCCTCCCCACACAGCACCTTGGCGGGTTCAGAGCTCATTCCCTCCTCTCTCTGTGACAGACAAAGACAAATGGTGCAACCCAAGAAGAAGTTTCGTGGAGTCAGGCAGCGCCACTGGGGCTCCTGGGTCTCCGAGATCAGACACCCCCTCCTGTAAGCCCCTCCTAGCTTTTCTTCGATTTCCTTCTAAGTTTCTGATAAGGTCAGTGGTTTTGATCCCTCTACAAGAGTCTAAATGCATGACATGTTTGTGCAGTAAGAGGAGGGTGTGGCTTGGTACCTTCGAAACGGCCGAGGAGGCCGCACGGGCCTACGACGAGGCCGCCGTTTTGATGAGCGGACGGAATGCCAAGACAAACTTCCCCGTCCAGAGGAGCAGCACCGGTGATCCTGCCCCAGCTGCAGTCCGTGATGTCTGCGGTGGTGGCAACGCCGGTGGGAGCTCCTCCTCGACGAGCAACCTATCCCAGATTCTCAGCGCCAAGCTTCGCAAGTGCTGCAAGGCGCCGTCTCCGTCCCTGACTTGCCTTCGCCTCGATACCGAGAAGTCCCACATTGGTGTCTGGCAGAAGCGCGCAGGAGCCCGTGCCGACTCCAACTGGGTCATGACCGTGGAGCTCAACAAAGGGATGGTGCCATCCAGCGATGCAGCGGTGCAGTCCACGATATCAGCAGCCACAGCTTCTTCACCGGTGAGTACCATGGATGATGAGGAGAGGCTCACACTGCAGATGATCGAGGAGCTGCTGAGCAGGAGTGGTCCAGCTTCACCTTCACATGGAGAAGATCAAGGCAGCTTCGTCGTCTGAAAGAACATGGACGAAACAGCATAGTGAGGTCGCCATCTGAGATCAGGATCCCGTAGGCTGGTTGGTACACAAGCATTTCAGGTTGCTTCAGTAAGATAGATGTGTCTATTACTCAATCAAAGTTACAGAGCTTCTAAGTTTGCAATTGTGTGCAGCTATATATATGTACTTACACTGTTATTATATACGCAGTCGCTGTCAAGATACTTTGTTACACATCAATGTCAGTTATATAGTTTATCATAAAGGAAATAAATAGATTGTGATTTTGCGTTACCACATCCCTTCCTTAAACTTCAGACTGCAACGTGGACTACGAAGAGAAATCTAAAAATATGATGAAGGTGATATTTCTGAAGCAGGCCTCAGCTTTAAATGACATAATCATTTCTAAGGACCATGGACTCTAGAGGTTTGGGTGTGCAAGAAGAAAGCACCAAATATTTTGGCGTATTCATGCCAAGTGTGTGTGCATTTATTGTGATGAAATACACTTTATAGGGGGTATAAAGACAAACCAGCAAGAACTCAAGCACAAATACAATTCAGTGAGAAGAATTAGGTGCAAATCCATCGGATGGCTACAACTTGGAATTGTCTCAGCTAACACACAATTCCATCATCTGAACCTTCAATTCGCATCACCAAACAGAGATATGAGAAGGACATATTTTTAGGAAGCTCCCTTCTGCCACTAATGCTGTCAGCATCATGAAATCATCATATTCTCAGCAATATAGATGAATGAGTATGTATTTCCATATTTCGAACTAAATCCTAAGAAATCAACCTATAAATCCCCCGACTAAACAAGTCTTAAGGGTTTGAGTGATCAACCCGATGGTGGACCATAGAAAAACTATCTGAGGACATGTGTACATAAAGACCTTAAGAGTCGTATTACGCCTCATTCAACAATAAAATGCAATGCATAATTAAGTGACAATTAATCATATTAAGTTAGCTAGGATTATCCCACACTATAATGACCAACAAATCATTTGCCTTCAGACTAGGAACAACTGATAGTAGCCTTGGGGCATTCACTAATAACCAAACAATAGAAGCAAATCACTAGACAGGTCCAGCTCATGTCAATTACGCAAAAAAGAAACGGCCATCATATAAGGTGAGTTTGTGAAAACAGTTTACATACCGGTGATGGTGACCATCATCATGGTGATAGTAAGACCAATGAGAAACTGTTCTAAACTTAGCAAATACTGAAGTGGAAAAATATTAATGCTCAGGGCTTGTTAGCTCGGATGCTAACTCAACATTGCCAAGTCACAAGAGTTTATATATCAGTGTTAAAGGAAAAGATAGACACAATAAAGAAGGGCGAGCAAGGTCCCCACATTCCCTTTTTTTTCTGTCCAAACTTCAGAACATGGAGAAATGACAAAAAAGATCAGCTTCATGGTTGAGTTTAGAGGATGGTGCAAAAGCAGGCAGTCAATGCTTAAGGGCCCAATCAGTTAGCTGGTCAGTCATTATAAACAATTGGATCAGGAAAGAAGAAAATAACATAGATGGAAAAAAGTTGCCAGCCATAGTCTCTGCCGAGTCACTAGGTCATGGAATTAAAGGCGTTTCACAAGTTTTCTCAAGATAGTTAACTTGCTCGCTTTTTAAGTCATTATCCATATCTAAATGGAAATGTTTGGATGGAGACTGACTGTCTTTTCACCTACCTATGTCTGTCTTACTCACATATTTTATATGAAGTTCTATTTGATGATTTGCATTGATTCAGCAGGCTGTAGTAGTCCTGACCTTAAATTCTCAAACTCGTCTGCCATTAGAGCCACAGGTTCCATCCTCACAGGGATCCTTCAAGCAACAAGTAGAAGCTTCTCCGTCTGTTTCTTCAGACTTCTGCCAACATTTACAATGACTTGCACGTAGTATCATCTCTAATAATCCCCATACCCTTTGCGCAAGCACCATGTAGCATCACTACACACCTCTCTCCATTCTTGATGCACAATAACATAATAGAAGAGCAGGATCCTAAAGAAACAACATCGAAGATCGAAGGTTCAGGTACCAGTCCACAGGATTTATATCTTCTTTTTATTTGAACAGGAACAGGCCGAACGGCCCGAAGCTTCATTGATAGCGGTCGGAAACACATACATACAGGCCGTCAGAAAAACTAGAAATTACAACCAGGCCCTTATAATTTGCAAACGGGACCTCGCAAAGAAAGCAGAAACGCCATCGAGTCCCTGTCCACCGCCGTCGCTGCAAGGCCTTGCCACTGCGGCCATCAAGGTCACCACCGGGGACAAACCACTTGGTGGCAAGCTGACGAAGAGCGCCACGTTGCAGAGGCCAAAGATCCTCTCTCGCCGAGGAAGAAGAAAACCCGGAGCAAAGAGCACCGGGATGCGGAGTGACCCCCTTGGTCTTGGATAGCGGCGGCGCATCTCGCCGTCGCTGAGGGACGTCCGCGCCTGAAGCTTCGAAAGGCGCAGTCCAGAACCCATCCCAGGGCTCGAGCAATCGCCGTCCTCCCCAGTCCCCTTCCACCACCTCGGCAGCAAGAGAGAAGGAGCACACCGGCAACTGGGCACGACCAGAGCTTCTTATTTAAGCTGCTGCCGCTCGAATCCACCGCCGCCACCACCGCCCACCATGGACGGCCAGAAGCAGAGAGGAAGAACACAGCTCCGGCACCGCTCAGAAGCAACCAGAGCCAGCAACAGCACGGCATGAAGCCAAACGCCATATAGGACCAAACCCTACCGGAAAAACTACTAGATCTACAGCTACTAGGTGGATATACAGAGGAGGAAGGGGGGCCAGGCCTCCCTCTCCCTCCCCTCCGGCCAGCAGAGCCGGCGAAGGCGAGGGGGAGAGCGGCAGCGAGTGGGGAAAACGGGTGCAGGAGCTGGAAAGCGAAGGACGAGAAAGAAAAGGAAGGAAGAAATGAGCCCGCCTAGGGATTTCTATCCTAAAGTTGATTTTTTTCGTCTTTTATATACAAGGTTGATAAGTGTTATATAGTAATTGCTAATTACTAAGGTATATAACTTATAATGGTGGACTTTAACATGCAAGTGTACTACTGGTTGAATTTGCTGGCCTGTTTGGATCACTCCGCCGTACATCAAAGTTCAATACATAAGTTACACACATCCATGTACCAAGAAATGTTAGGATGACAAACACATAGTACCGTTAATTTTGAATAAGACAAGGATAAGTAAATTATTTAGGTAATTATATCATCATTTTTCAGAAGAGGAGGATATAACTACCCTAAATTTTCCAGTATTATGTGTTCCATATGGTACCACATTAGCTGGTCAAGGAACTTTCATGTTACAAAAGCATGAATTAAATATGTCCAGCAAGATAGCTGTGGTGTCCTCCACCATTAACTCTACCCTTTGCTTCAATAATATTCAAGCAAATCCGTAAAGTCATCTTAATTAAGATTGTAAAGCCTATCGTAATAATTTACTTAGTTGTAGTGATATTTCATACGCTAGATCTACATAATATGGTTTAAATAAGATCCGATGTACATGTGACTTGAGTATGTACTAAGGTCTACGAGAACCAAGCGCTGGCTTGGTGGCTAGAGCTCAGAGTGTTGAGCCAGCCCACCCAGGTTCGAGTCGCAGGTGAAGCTCTCGGACTAAACGGGGTGCTATCCGCAGTTAAAAAATTGCTGGAGAGGTCTCATCTATCTAACAATGTATAGCCAAGGGAGGGATCCTTCCCTCGTTGGTCAACGGTTACAGTACATACAACATCAATGGGTTCTTGGTTCCACATGATAGAAATGTTAGAATAAGTTGGTGAACGGAACATCATGCTTAGAAGAATAATTTCCATTTGGATGATTATTAGCCTAACATCATGCTTAGAAGAATAGCTGTTCAAATTATAACTAATAAGTTATTGTTCAACTGAAAGACTAAATGAAAAATAAAGGTAACATGGAAGTATTTCGGAGTGATCCACTTAAATGTGAATTGTTAAAATAAGATAACTAGTGAAAATCAATTGTTATAGTAGTTAAAATGGAACCTCGTTGTAGTTGTAAAACGATGTCGCGGTACAGTAAATGCTGCTTGCAAAACAACAGATATTGAAGTGCTTGTGGAAGGATGTTTATTGTCGTGGGGTAATCACGGCAGATGCCATACGGGGTGGCTTAACTCGGGTGTGAGCCAGGCGACGTAGGATTCACAGAGAGGTTGCACACGCAGAGTTTACCCAGGTTCGGCCCCTCTGTATGAGGTAAAGACCTACTCCTGCTTGTATGTATTTGGATCTGAATGGGGTGTACAATGGTGTGCGCACCAGAGCTTGCGGGTGCTCCGGAGGCTATGGAATGAGATGAGTCTGCCTCTAGGGTTGCTCCTTGCCGGCTTTATATAGGGAGCCGGCTAGGGTTTACAGGGAATGACGGGTTCCGCTGGCGGCGCTAGCTATCCTGCCTACAAGTGCGGCTTCGTGGAGCGCACTCTTCGGGATACACAATCGCAGACTGATTCGAGATATCTGCTGCCGCCTCCCCGAGCCGTCATACCGGGATCCTCGGGGACCCGGTATCCTGGAAGATGTACACCGGGTGGGCTTTGGGCCACCCGGCCTTGAAGGCCGACTCGGGGTCCTGGGCCTACCCGGTTGGGCATCCCCCCATCATTAGCCCCCGAGTTCGTCAGGGACTCGTCTCCGGCTTGGTCTTCGTCTTGCGAATTGCCGGGTCGTGTCGTTGAACGAACTCCTGAAACAGAGAAAAGAAAACAACGGCTCGGAGTGGTGGATTTTGGCTTTTAACGTCCGGTCTAACTCAAGTTTTTGTTTGATGCCGGCTTGTGCCCGTCGGGACGTTTGCCATCCCGACTCGCCTCGGTGCGGGTTGTCTCCTCGCCTTCTCCGTCTGACGTCACGGCATCTTTGACCGTTTGTCCTGTAGTGTTTGTCTGTCTGGCGCCGAGTCGATTGATGGGACTTGACGGCGCATCGACTGCCTCCACCTCGGGATGGAGCAGTGGCAATGATGACGCTCCTTGACCCGCACGCGCCCGATCCATCGGTCCACAACGTCGTGACAGAGCGACGTGGCCGAATCTGAGCCGCATTTTTCGGCACGCTCCCGTGGAAACCGAGGCGTCGCGCGGGAATCGAGGCGTCGTGCGACGTGGCGATAGTGGGCGACGTGGACGACGTGGGCGGCGCCATTTACTGCGGTAACGGCTCCACTCACCGTGCCTATTAAAACGGCAGGGGAGTGCGGCTGGTGAGTTCATTCTCCATTTCTTCCTCGCGCTCGCCGCCACTCTCTCGAGCAGCTCGCGCCTGAGTTCTTCGCCGCATCGCCGCCGCAGCCATTGGACACTCTTGCTCCTCCGCCTCTTTCCGGCCAAGATGGTGGCGCCCAAGAACAAGTGGGAGAGGTCGTCGGTGACGGCGCAGGCGCTGGAGCAAGCCGCCAACGAGGGCTTGTTGCCGCCGGCGTCGGAGCGTCGGTGGCGCATCGCCTCCGCGGATCCTCGCCCGCGGCCATCGCCGGGCGAGTTCGTCGCCTTCCTCGCGTTCCTCGAGCGCGGGCTGGGCTTCCCCACGTCGGAGTTCTTCCGGCGATTCTTGGACTTCTACGGGCTTCAGGTGCATGACCTGACGCCCAACTCGATCCTCCATCTCGCCTGCTTCGTCACCCTGTGCGAGGGCTACTTCGGGTGCGCCCCGTTCTTCCCGCTGTGGCTGTGGATCTTCCACGGCAAGCTGGGGAAGGGCGGCGACATGGCGCCCTGCGGCGGCCTCAACTTCCAGGTCCGCGGCGACGTCGACTACCTGGATCTCGGCCTCCCCTCCAAAGTGTATTGGAGGAAGTCGGGCTTCTACATGCGGGAGCCGGCGCCTGACGGCGAGATCGGGATCCCCTGCTTCTCGCCATCGCCGAGCCGGCCTCGCAATCTTCAGGAGCTGCCGCGCGACGCCGACTTGCCCATGGTGCGCCGGCTGATGGCGCGGCTTCAGGAGCTGAAGAACGGAGGGCTGACGGGTCTGAACCTCATCGCCACTTGGGTGAAGAGGAAGATCGCGCCTCTGCAGCACCGGCCCTCGCTGATCTGCGAGTACAAGGGGACGAAGGACCCGCAGCGCCATGACCCGACATTGTTCGAGTCGGTAGAGCAATTCACGCTGCGGATGAAGCGTGTCACGGTCCACCCGGCCCCCGAGTGGATCGTGGGCGGCCTGGAGGCCTACTCCGCCAAGCATCCGGCTCCTGAGGTGAGTCCCTTTGCTTGACGATTCGAAACACTTTCCTTTTCTTGGTCTTTTTATACCGATCCTTCCTGCTTTGTCGAATTCAGGAGTTTCGATCGCTTGTTGGGTTGCCTCCGACCCGCGGAGACGCTCCCACGGTGCTTGCCGGCCCCAACGACGTCGTCGAGCGCGACTCTGACGACGAAGCCGACAGCGCCACCATGGGCAACGAGCCGCCTTCTCCTCCCGCCAACCGATCCCCATCCTGTCTGAGGATGAGGAGGAAGGAGAAGAAGGAAGAGAAGAACGCGCCGGGTCCAAGAACCCGGCGCCTGCTGAAGAAGATGATGAAGATGATCAGCCGCTCCGCATCCGGCGGAGGCGTAGGCCTGCGGCTGAGGACGCCGGGCCCAACTCCAAGCGCTCCAAGTCGGCGAACCCGACGCCGCCGCCACCGGAGCGATCGGCTGGGGCTGCCGTGCAGCGCACCGTCGTTGCCGAGCGGAGGCAGAAGGCCTTGCGGGACATCCCTGCGAGGGCTCGCGCCGACTCGCCGCCTGCGCCTCGCTTCCGAGGAGTTCGGACCTCAACTCTTCCACCTGCGGGTGACAGGTCTGCTGCTGATCCTCATCCAAAGTTCCACTGGAAACGCTATCTTGAGTTTGACCCGTGCGAGTGTCGCAGGGCTGAGGACGCGTCCCTCAGTGACATGGAGGACGCGCTGGAGAGCGACTCCCAGCGGGCGGAGCCTGCCGCGCACGTCGCGGAGCCGACCACGAGAGCGCCGAGTCCTCCGCCTTCCACCGGCGGAGGCGACGAAGTTATTGTGCCCCCTCGACCCGAGGGGGCCACTATTGATGACACCGTGCCGGCTGGCACAGTGGATGCCACGCCTCAGCCGGAGACGGCGCTGGTGGTGACGACGACCCGCGCCACCGCGACGGCTTCCTCGTCGGGTGGGCTGACTGCCCAGCCCCCGAGCTCCGTCCCGGGTGCATCTGCGCCCCGGCCTGACTTCCGAGCCGCCATCCAGACAGCGATGGATGCGCACCAGGTACGTAGAATCCTTCTTGCACCTGTTGCGTCCGTAGCGTATATGTAGCCCCCAAGGCCCGAGTCGCGTTCGTAGAAAGCGGCTTGGGTCTTCATAGTTTTCTGGATGCAAAGTTTGGCGAATAGTGTAGTCCTTGGTTTGCCAATGTCGATGTAGAGGCAGGCCGGTGGCGGGTGTGTATGCCACTCGGAACGTAGCCCCCGGGTTCCTGACCCGGCGTATTATTTTTTTTTGTTGGGGCTAGCCCCCGGGTTAGCAAATGTTGGTGTAGAGGTAACCCGTGGCGTAGCCCCCATGCCTCTTCTTGATTGTTTATTGTCTTGTGAACTGCAGGAGCTGTCCTGGCTCCTCGAAGCCGAACAGCAGGAGACCCGCCGCCTGCAGGAGGAGCTGAAGAAGGCGCGCGACGGCTTCATCTCCGTCGCTGAGCACCAGCAACTGCTGGCCGCGCAGGAGAGCCGGCACACGCAGGCGTTTGCCGCGGTGCAGGAATCCTGCGAGCGGCTCAGCAAGCAGAAGGAGGAGGCGGACGCCGCCCTCACCCAGGCGACCAAGGGGTACGGCGAGGACCTCGAGAAGCTCGAGCGCAAATCCGGCGAGGCTGAGCGCGAGATGAAGGAGCTGACCGAGCGGCTTGCCACCCTCGCCGTTGGCATCTGGGGTAAAGATTTCATGCGACCCTTTGCAGTTTGTGCCTACTTGACTTGTGGCCTTGTTGTTGATTTTTGTTTTGTTGAGCAGGCGAGGAGACGGCTGGCCTGACGGCTTCGGAGCATGTCCACCGGCTCGGAGTCTTCGCCCGTGACGTTCACGGCCGGGCCAGCAAGGTCGTCCAGATGCTGTCGCCCAAGGAAGGCGTCCCCGCACCCGTCTGCAAGGTGTTGCGGGTTCTGGAGCTGATGCCCCAGGTGATCACCTGGGTGCGGGAGTCGTCGGCCCGAGCCGGCGCGTGCATTGCCCTCGGGCTTGTGCGAGGCCGGTATAGGCAGACGAACGTGGACAAGATCACGGCCAGCATCCCCACCGATAGCAGCGGCCGGGAGATCGATCTGCAGCCGGTGCTCCAGTACTGCGCCCCTTACGCCTGCCGGGCTGCCAAGATGGTCGACCACGACGACTTCGTCTTCGACGTGGTGCCTGAGGGCAACGACCTTGGCGAGGTGGCGGACAGGGAGCCGGCGTCGGAGTACCTTTTCGAAAGGGCTTCAGCTCTGCCACCGCCGGCTGCGACGAACGAGGCGTCGACGTCTTCTGCTCGGGCGGCTCCTCCGTCTTGAAGTTTGCTCCCCTGCTTTCAAAAGAGGGGTTATTTTGAAGTAGTTAGGGTTTGTCGCCTGCGGGCGAAAAATATTATGTAATGAAACAAGTATGATATGTGCCGGGTCGCGTTTCAGCGTGCGCCTCTGCGGCTTATTAATGTTTGTTTTGGCACTCCCATGCTTGTTTTTTGTGCGCTTTCCGTCACTTTGTTTGTTTTTCGCTTGTTTTGTAAGCTAGTCGATCGTGCGACCTCGCCAAGTGTGCTTCGCGTGATTTTTTCGTGACGCGCGCGGTACCCATGGTGACAAAGTCCGAGTGCGGCTTCATTGTCAAGTTAGGTTTGAACCGGCTGCACTACTTCTTCACTTTGTGCGGGTAGCTGACGACTTGGGAGAAAACAACAATTTTTGTGATTTTGCTTCGTGAGCAGGGGGTCCAGTGGTGAGCCGCGCATCGTGGCATCCGGCTCTCTTTGACAACCCATCAATCATATAACGTGTGAGTAGGAAGAATAAAGACTCGAAAGCATAATTGAATCGAAACGATAGCCCCCGAGCGTGCCGGGTGTGTATCGACTTTATTTCCTTGATTGATTACACAGTATTACAATGGATACTATGTATAATAGGGGCGAAGCAGGCTGATGTTCCATGGACGCTTGGTCTCCTCTTCCGACTTGGAGCTTTTGTTCGGCTCACGCAAGTCGACGAGGTGGTAGGAGCCGTTGCCCATCGCTTTGCTAACGACGAACGGTCCTTCCCATGGTGCCGAGAGCTTGTGCATCCCTTTCGACTTTTGGATGAGCCGAAGAACCAAGTCGCCTTCCTGGAAAGAGCGACTTCTAACCCGGCGGCTGTGGTAGCGGCGCAGGCTTTGCTGATATATCGCCGTCCTGGAGAGTGCGAGTTCGCGAGCTTCTTCCAGGAGGTCGACGCCGACTAGGCGGGCTTCTTCATTTTCTTCCTCGTTGTAGAGGGCGACCCGAGGCGAGTCGTGCTCGAGGTCGGTCGGCATGACGGCTTCCGCCCCGTACACCATGAAGAATGGCGTGTAGCCGGTGGAACGGTTTGGAGTCGTTCTGATGCCCCAGAGTACGGCTGGTAGCTCGTCCAGCCAGCAACCCGGTGTTCGCTCCAGTGGAACTTGAAGTCGCGGCTTGATCCCGGCTAGCACTGTCTGGTTCATTCTTTCCGCCTGCCCGTTTGATTGCGGGTGGGCGACGGACGCCAAGTCGAGACGGATGCCTTTTTGTTTGCAGAAGGCCTTCATCTCTCCTTCGGCAAAATTTGTACCGTTGTCAGTGATGATGCTGTGCGGGTAGCCGAATCGGAAGATGAGCTTCTGGAGGAACTTGGTTGCGGTCTTGCCGTCGAGTTTCTTGATAGGTTCAACTTCGACCCATTTGGTGAACTTGTCGACTGCGACGAGCAAATGTGTCATGCCACCGCGAGCTGTCTTGAACTTGCCCACCATGTCTATTCCCCAGACTGCGAATGGCCATGTCAGAGGGATGGTCTTCAGAGCCGCGGCGGGTAGGTGATCCTGCCGGGCGTACTTCTGGCACCCGATGCACCGACGGACGATGTCGACTGCATCCTGATGAGCAGAGAGCCAGAAAAAACCGTGCCTGAACGCCTTGGCGACCAGGTTGCGAGCGCCGACGTGGTGGCCGCAATCTCCCGAGTGGATCTCATGAAGGATGCGCCTTCCCTCTTCCGGCTCGACGCAGCGGAGGAAAACTCCCGATGTGCTGCGTTTGTAGAGCTCGCTGTTGATGATGGCGTAAGCTGAGGCCCGGCGCACGACTCGCCGTGCTAGGACCTCGTCGGCTGGCAGCTTTTTGGTGGTGAGGAACTCGATGTAGGGTTCCCTCCAGTCGTTTGTTTCTTGGGTTACCGCCACCAGAATTGCATCTGATGATGGCGGGTTGGCGATGTCGACTTCGGCCGGCGGGCGTACCGACGGGTTGTGCAGGTGGTCGAGGAAGACGCCGGGTGGGACTCGGTCCCGCTTAGACCCGAAGCGAGAGAGTGCGTCAGCCGCCTCGTTCTTCCTTCGGTCGACGTGCTCCAGCTCCATGCCGGCGAAGTGGCCGCCGACTTGATCGACGAGCCGGCGGTAAGCCGCCATGTTGGGATCATTTGCATCCCAGGTCCCCATCGTTTGCTGAACGACGAGGTCGGAATCGCCGTAACATTTGATACGGCTAACTCCCATCTCCTTGGCCACGCGTAGGCCATGTAGGAGGGCTTCGTACTCGGCGACGTTGTTAGTGCACGTGAAGTGTATCTGCAGCACATATCGCATCTTGTCGCCTTGGGGAGAAGTGAGGACGACTCCAGCCCCCGAGCCCTCATACATCTTTGACCCGTCAAAGAACAAGGTCCATCTGCCGGCTTCATAGGTTGGAGCCGGCAACTGTGTCTCCATCCAGTCGACGAGGAAGTCGGATAGTGACTGCGACTTGATCGCAGTGCGGGCTGCGTAGCTGAGGCCGAAAGGCTGCAGCTCGGAGGCCCATTTGGCGACGCGCCCAGTTGCCTCTCTATTGCGGATTATTTCAGCTAGGGGAGATGAGCTGACCACCGTCATCGGGTGGCCCATGAAGTAATGTCGCAATTTTCTTGAAGCAAAGAAAACACCGTATACAAGTTTTTGGTAGTGCGGGTAACGTTGCTTCGAATCCGTCAGGACTTCGCTGACGTAGTAAACTGGCCGCTGGACCAGTTGCTCGTGGCCTTCCTCCTTGCGCTCGACGACGACCACCGCGCTGACGACTCGGTTGGTCGCGGCGATGTAGAGGAGCATCGGCTCCTTTTCCAGTGGAGATGCGAGGATCGGCGCCTCGGCCAACGTCTTCTTGAGTGCCGTCAAGGCGGCGTCTGCCTCGTCGTTCCAGGTGAACGTGTCCGACTTCTTGAGGAGCCGGTACAAGGGCATGGCCTTCTCGCCGAGTCGTGAGATGAAACGGCTGAGGGCAGCGACACAGCCTGTGAGCCGCTGCACGTCCCGGAGGTTTTCCGGCTTCTTCAGAGCTTCGATCGCCTTGATCTTCTCTGGGTTGGCCTCAATGCCTCGCTCGGAGACGATGAAGCCCAGGAGCTTTATCCTGTACTTGCGGAGGTTGGTGAATGTCTCCGTGAGGTCGGCAATCAGGTCTGTCTTCAGCTTGGACTTGACGACGATGTCGTCCACATATGCGTGGACGTTGCGGCCGATCTGCTCGTGCAACAGTTCTGTATGCACCGCTGGTAAGTCGCTCCGGCATTTTTCAAGCCGAAGGGCATGGAGACGTAACAAAACGCGCCATAGGGCGTGATGAAAGACGTCTTCTCCTGATCTTCGGGCGCCATCTTGATCTGGTGGTACCCGGAGTAGGCGTCGAGGAAGCATAGCGCCTCGCACCCTGCCGTCGAGTCGATCAGCTGATCGATGCGTGGCAATGCGAATGGATCCTTGGGACAGGCTTTGTTCAAGCCGGTGTAGTCGATGCACATCCGCCATGTTCCGTTCTTCTTCAGAACGAGCACCGGGTTGGCAAGCCATTCCGGGTGTATGACTTCGGCGATGAACCCGGCAGCTAGGAGCCGGGCTATTTCTTCGCCAATAGCCTTCTGTCTCTCACCAGTGAAGCGACGCAGGAACTGCTTCACTGGCTTCAGCTTGGGGTCAACGTTGAGCTTGTGCTCTGCGAGCTCCCTCGGGACGCCTGGCATGTCAGATGGTTTCCATGCGAAGATGTCCCGATTCTCACGGAGGAAGTCGCAGAGCGCGCTTTCCTATGCGACGTCCATGTGCGAGCCGATCACCGCCGTCTTGGAGGAGTCGCCCTCGACCAGCGGGATGCGCTTGGTCTCCTGTGCCGACTGGAACTTGTCGCGTGAGTCCAGAGTCGGCTTCTTGACGATGGTCATGTCGTTGGGGTCGACTTGCAGCTTGAGTTGCTCCAGCTGCTCCGTGGCGATGACGGACTCGGCAAAGACGGCGTTGCCCTTTTCGCACTCGATGGCGCGGTCGACGTCGCCGTGTACAGTGATGATGCCGTTCGGACCCGGCAGTTTCATCTTCAGGTAGGCGTAGCAGGGCCTTGCCATGAATTTGGCAAAGGCGGGTCGCCCGAGGATCGCATGGTAGGAACTACGGAAGTTCACCACCTCGAACCAGATCTTCTCGAGCCGGAAGTTCTTGGCGGTGCCGAAGACGACGTCGAGTGCGATTTTGCCTAGCGGGTAGGCCTTCTTTCCCGGGACGATGCCGTGGAAGGTGGTGATGGTGGGTACTAGCTGTTCGTCACGCAATTTCATGCGTTGGAACGTCTCGTAGTAGAGGATGTTGATGCTCGAACCCCCGTCCATCAATGTCTTGGTCAAGATGTAGCCCTTGACCTGGGGCGCGACCACCAGAGCGAATTTGCCCGGGTAATCGACGCGGGGCGGGTGGTCTTGACGGCTCCATGTGATCGGCTGCTCTGACCAGTCGAGCCACTGGGGCACGTCTGGCAGAGTCGCGTGGACGGCGCGCCGTATGACCTCCTCCCGCCTGGAATCGAGGCCGACGAAGGTGTGGCCCATGAAGCCGGCAGTGGGAGGCATGCCCTGCTGCTGCTCACCGTCGTCGTCTCCGTCGGGTGCCCGCTTCTTGGCACCGGTCTTGGCCTTGACGATTTCTGCAGTCCAGCTGCACTCGTCAGTGGTGTGGCCGGCTGGCTTGCCGGGTAGGCTATGATACCTACACGGCATGGCCAGAATCTCCGTGGCGGTGAGCTTCTTTCGCGGGAAGTTGCCGCGTTGGCTCTTGAAGCCGCGGCCCCCCGCAGCCGTGGCGGCTACAAGCTCGGAGCCGCCGTCACCCTTGCGTTTATGAGCGCTGGAGTGCTTGGCCTTGCTCTTGTTTTTGCCGCCTTTCTTCTCGTCGTCGTCCTCCTCGGAGTCGTCCTTGGTGACGTCGGACTCGGCGTACTTGTGCACGATGGCGAGTAGCTGGCCCATCGTCATGTCACCCTTGTGCGAGCGCCGCAGCTTCTGCTTGAGCGACTCGAAGGTGGTGTTGTCCTCGAGGTGGGAGTGCACCGTGTCGACGCTGAGGTGTTCTGCCGAGTTGATGAGGTCGGCGACTCGGCGATACCACTTTCTAGTGGACTCGCCCTCCTTCTGGACACAGCGCTTGAGGTCCTCGACCGTGGCCGGGCGCTTGCAGGTCCCCTCGAAGTTGGTGATGAAGAGCCTCTTCAACTCGCCCCAGGAGTTCACGCTGTTCCTGGGGAGGTTGTTGAGCCAAGTGCGAGCCGTTCCCTCAAGCATGAGAGGAAAATAGCGCGCACAACAAGCGAAGACGCGTTCTGGATGCTCATGGCGGCCAAGTAGTCCTGGACCCAAGTTTCCGGGTTCATGGCAGCGTTGTACTTGGGCGCCTCTCTCGGTCCTTTGAAGCTGCTAGGGAAACGCTCGCCTCTGATGGCGGGTCCAAAGCATCTAGGGCCGACGTCGTCGTCGTCGTTGTTGTTGCGCGTCGCCTCGGCGCGCTTGTCGTTGAGGTGGTGGCGTAGATCCGGAGCGGAGTGATTGGAGCGCGCCTGCGCCTGGTTGTTGTTGATGGTGTGCCGGGCGTCGTTGCGGGCGAGCCGAGGCGGGTTGCCTCCAACCCTCGCGTTGCTCGACACTGCCGGCTCCTCGTGCCGGCTGCGTGGCGGTGTGGGGCAGCGTCACGCCTGGGGGAACCTTGTTTCCCTGGCTTCGGTGTGGTGCCGAGGCCGTTTTCTCGCTGGGTGGCGATCTGGAGTAGAGCTTGCCGTCAGATTGCGACATGTTCTCCTGCAGCTCCAGCGCCTTGTCCACCAGCTTGCACCCCTTGCTCCAATAGGGGTTGTCCTTGACCCGGATCCTCTTGAAGAGAGAGGCGGCTGCAGTCATGCAATCGACTGGGGTGCCAAAAATCGCGAGGTCGGCGTCGTCGTCGTTCCGCGGATGGGTTGAGGACGAGCCGGGTTCGGAGGAGGCCGCGGCGCCGGAGGCGGCATCGTCGGGCGAGGTTGAGGCGGAACTTGACTCGAGCCGCCGGCTGGGCCCTGCGGCACTCGTCGCGCTGCCTTTCCAGCTCTGTCTCGCGCGCGAAGGCGTTGTCGAGCGCGCGAGTTGGTGCATCAGGATTAAGCCGCGACTTGCGGTTTTTGTGGTGCCGAGTGACCGCGGAGAGAGCGGTCGACTGAGCATCGACCTCCAGCTCCTTCTGGCGGATCTCCTCCTGCTGGAGGGCCATCTTCCGGCGCAGCTGCTCGAGCTGTGTCGCCTGGTCGACGACGTTCGCCGGCGTGATCGGGGTGCTGAGCGGGTCAGCCGCCCGACCTGCTTGTCCTCGCAGGGCGGCGAGAGATTCGTCGCGTTGCTGCTTTTCGCGAGCCTCCTGCTCGCGCCGTGCCTGGTCGCGCTGCTTCTGCGCGTTGGCCTCTGTTGTGGCGGCGTTTGTTGCCGCAGGTTTGGCGGCAGCAGAGTTTGCCGCCTCGCCCGTCATGTAGATGTGGGCGGGTGTTGCCGTGCCGTCCGAGGCCAGATCGGTCGAGCCCTCCGACTCGTAGTCGAGAACGGGCAAGATCGACCCGGTGTCGTCGTCGTTCGAGATCTGGACGGTCTCGGCGGATGGGGCGGGTGCAAAGTGGTTTGCAGCCGCGGTGTCGACGGCGGCTTCGTCAAGCGGGTCGACGGGGGAGGAAATGCCATCGTAGTTGTTGGCGACTCCTTCCTCATCCGAGCCGCAAAAGCCGACGTAGGCGGTGACGGCGGTCCCGAACGGGATAGCCATCGCGCGAGTGATCGGGGCGTAGTTGGGCCTGCCCCAAGTGTGTGGATCGGCGACGTAGCCGATCCCTCCGTGCTCGAAGTAGCTGCCGGTGACGATGTCACCGCGACCCGACATGGCTTGAGGGCTGAAGTAGACGCCAGTGCCGGGTTCAGGACTCTCCATGAAGTAAATTCCAGCGATCGCTGGCCCCACGGTGGGCGCCAACTGTCGTGGGGTAATCACGGCAGATGCCATACGGGGTGGCTTAACTCGGGTGTGAGCCAGGCGACGTAGGATTCACAGAAAGGTTGCACACGCAGAGTTTACCCAGGTTCGGCCCCTCTGTATGAGGTAAAGACCTACTCCTGCTTGTATGTATTTGGATCTGAATGGGGTGTACAATGGTGTGCGCACCAGAGCTTGCGGGTGCTCCGGAGGCTATGGAATGAGATGAGTCTGCCTCTAGGGTTGCTCCTTGCCGGCTTTATATAGGGAGCCGGCTAGGGTTTACAGGGAATGACGGGTTCCGCTGGCGGCGCTAGCTATCCTGCCTACAAGTGCGGCTTCGTGGAGCGCACTCTTCGGGATACACAATCGCAGACTGATTCGGAGATATCTGCTGCCGCCTCCCCGAGCCGTCATACCGGGATCCTCGGGGACCCGGTATCCTAGAAGATGTACACCGGGTGGGCTTTGGGCCACCCGGCCTTGAAGGCCGACTCGGGGTCTGGGCCTACCCGGTTGGGCATCCCCCCATCATTTATACTCAAATAGTTGTAGAGAATGCTACAATACTTGTGATTTCACTTGGTTCACTGTTGTACTTGAACTATTGCAACTGTGAATTCTTTTTAGTAAATGAAACAAATATATGTTTCCTAAACATGTACTGTATTGAGTATGCAAAAAGAAAAATTAAGTAAACAAAATAATGAATATTCTCAGTGTGGGTATAAGCCTGGTATGAAAAAAATGTCTAGAGTAACATTTATTAGAACAGTTCTCGTCAAATGTTAAATTTTCTGTTGAAACAGCATAGTTTGTCAGCAACAAGGTACAGATAATTTACAACCCATTTCATAGCTTTGGCAAGGAGCAAGGACAGCCAGTAGAGTGTAGGATCAAAACTGCCATTTTGAGAGGTCTAAGTACCCACAGAACAGTTGGTCCCGTATTGTGATTCGCTACTAATAATATGGCCTTTTTTTTGTTGATACTTGATCTATCTACAATCCATATTGTTATAGGTTTACTATCCTCGGTAATCTCATGTAATTGTTCATGAGCAATAACGAACCATACTTATTCGAATCCACAGTATTCAGTGATTTTCACAATTCAATGTCTTCTCCAAGCTTCCATAATTCAGATTATCCAGGATCATAAGTAAAACAAACTAGAAACAGAAAATCAATAATGTAAAGTTGAAAATGAATCAAGGAAAACGTAAATCGTACCATCGTTAAGTACTGCACTGTGCATGTTTGACTTACATTTTGATGAAAACATATGATAACTTCTTTACATTTTCTGCATGAATTGATTCCAGGCACATGCCCTCAGTAATCATCTTAACACTGGTTGACTACTCTGGCTCAGGAAGTTCCTATACATTTCAGAAGTTGCATATTCCGACATCTGGCCTATCCACAGGAAGATGGATGCACAGATGTACTGTCTCCCCAAAAAAATCAACTTGACTATTGAACAACAAAGCCATATAATTGCTAGTGCAAACAGAAGTGTCATATTAAGAAGATTGACCACCTCGCTGTTATGCATCCTGGTCAAGATTGGGCCCGAGAACTCAATTTTCTCTTCCTGCCAGTGCCAAGAGAAATATTGCTGGTGAATTGTGAACTAGAGAGTTCCCGGGGAATTGGAGCTCCTGCACTCTTCAGAACCTGAGCAAGTTCTCTGAAGAGTTTCCTATCCTCACCATTCACGAAGACAATAGCCATTCCCTCTTCTCCCATTCGAGACGCTCTTCCAACATGGTGAACATATTCATCAATGGAATTTGGCATGTCAAACAAAATCACTTGACGTACTTTCAGGAGATCCATTCCACGTCCCAAGACCCCTGTACAAACAACAACAGATACTTCTCCTGTGAGAAACCTTCTCAATCTTTCTCTTCTCTCTTTCATTGTCTTCTCACCATGGATAGAAATAGCCTCCAACCCAGTAGCAGCAGTAATTGCATCAGACAAGAGATCAGCACCAACTCTGGAACTCACAAACACAATGGCAGGAGGTTTAAAGTGCTGCTTACTTTTCATTATCTCAAAAATCTTCTGCTTCTTCTGCTTAGACTCCACCCAAATGACCACTTGTTTAACTGATTTGTTTGGTCTACTTGGGTTTCCACAAGTAATGTGCATCATGTTGTTCGAAAGTGAGTTTGACATCTCCTCAATTTCTGAATGTACTGTCGCCGAAAACATCATAACCTGTGGACGTGACAGTGCCTGAAAGATCTGCATGACCTGATCTCTGAATCCCCTCTCTAGCAGACAGTCCACTTCATCCAAAACAAATACAGAAACATCGGCAAGGTCAACATTGTGTTTCATGAGAAGATCAATTAGTCTCCCTGGGGTGCCAACAATTAACTCGACACCATTTTCAATTCTATATATTTGTTGAGCTAACGGATCTCCACCAACAACTAGAGCAGTTTTAAAAGTTAAACCCTTTCCAAGAACTTTTGCTTGATCTTCCACCTGTATGCATAGCTCTCTGGTTGGAGCAAGGACTATAGCTAAGGGCCCACGCTTGCTTGTACGCTGCTGCAGTCGCCCCCGTGAACAATGAGCAATTATAGGGACTAGAAAAGAAGCTGTTTTCCCTGAACCAGTATCTGCAGAGACAAGTAAGCTTCTATTACTTATTGATGCAGGGATGACTTGCATCTGCACCGGAGTAGGCATAATATATCCTGCAGTCTCAAGATTGTGCACAAGCTTCTCAGGAAGACCACATGAAGAGAAACACGTGATTGGATCAGGAACAGCCTCGCCCTTGACACAAATGTCAAGTTTACTTCTTAGCGAAGCGATCTGGCTAGCATGCAAACTCGGTACATCAGGAAAGTTATTGTCCCTGACACAGAAGCTTTCGTCAACAAAAGGAACATTTACACGCACATGTGTTTTTGCTGGCATCTTTGTTTTAGCAGCAATTCTAGCAAGCAGAGCAGTCTTGCATTCGACACTGCAGATGTCATCATCAGTCTGATCACATACATACTCGCCGTATCGACCACATATAATGCAGCGAGGCTCCCCTGGAAGAGCTTCTCTCTGCTCAAAGCACCTTTCCTTCACTCGTAGATCTGTAAGAGTAACAAATAACAAGATGTTCTGATTCCTCGACTGAATACATGGAGCAGAGAGAAGGCAGTCATCTAATATTACATCAGAAAGGCACAAGGACAGCAGGTGATATGAAAAAATACTGGTTGTGTTGTAAGATGAGAAAATCGAAACGTTCATCAGCTACTAATATATAGTGATGTCAGCACAGACAACAAATGTTATTTTATTTTGAGATATGAAGTCTACAGAAAACCTTTTTTTCTTTGGTAAATGTATTCTCTGTGAAGAACATCTTTAATTCATTATTTCTTTCTTTTTCCGGGGTTTTTCCTACTACTGTTTTTCGGAGGAATGCATGCGTGCCCAATTAGTTAGCCTTTGTCTCGCAAACTTTGTTAGTCTTAGCGTTAGCAGTAGGCGGTTAGATCATATGGATTTTATTTTATTTTGCAGATTAGCAGATATACCGCTCTGATAAATTCAATGCAATTACCTTCCACTTCGAGCTCATTCCTATCATCAGACGGACCCACATGAGCTGATTCTTTCTCCCCTTGCCCCATCAAATCGAGAAGTACAAGAAACTGCATAGACGAAAAGGATAAAGGAAATTATATCCAATACCATGAACAGTCGTTACCGGATTCGTCCAGACCATCGTTAAACCCCAGTTCTGATCGATCTTGGAGTTCGATGTTCGATTTGCTACAGGCACAAACAAGGAGAAAGGAACATACCGCGGTTGTTGATGTAGTAGTCCTCACAACTGCCACTGGACTATACTGTCTGTCGCCGGCCTCGCTGGATCGTCGCCACGCTTGTTATCGATGGGCGTCGAGAGGGGAAGTGGGGGATCCAACCTGCAGAACACCCAGATTATGAATCATGTCGCGGTTGAACTCGGTCGGATAAAAAACAGGGCCGTGGAGGACGGCCGGGGAGAGGGGAGGGGGGGGCGCCGGAAGACTGAGAGAAGGGGGAGGAGGGCGCGAGAGAGGACACACCTGCGCCGCCGTCGAGCTCCGCTGCTCGACTCCCTTCTCTTCTCCTCCCGCGGCTGCGACACCCACAAGGCAAGGCCCAGCGGCGGCAGCGAAAGAAGGAGCGGCGCTGCGAGAGGGAGGCGACCTTCCAGGCGCCGGAGCAGCACGGGTTCGAAGCTTGCGGCTGCCGCCGGTTGGTCTGCGGGGATGCGAAGGGGAGGGCCTATATCGCGCCCCCAGGCGGCGCGATACGCCTCCGCCGCCTGAAGCGAGCTCTTCATGGGCCGCTTTGGAGTGGCCCAATGAAAAAGGCTGAGCGTTTTTTTTCACGTTCATTTTTTTATTCGGAGAAAATTTCAAATCTGCATTTTTCTAAAACAAACTCGAACAATTTTTGAATATGAACAAAATTTAAATTTGGAACAATTTCAAGACTGAACAATTTTTTAGTTTGGAACCATTTCAAATTTGGAACCATTTTTAAATGGAACCATTTTCAAAAATGAACAATGCATTCTCAAATTTGGAACCATTTTCAAAATGGAAACATTTTAAAATTTGGAACCATTTTCAAAAATGAATAATTTTCAAATTTGGAACCATTTTTAAATTTGGAACCATTTTTAATTTGGAACCATTTTTAAATTTGGAACCATTTTCAAAATGGAGCCATTTTTAAATTTGGAAACATTTTTAAATTTGGAACCATTTTCAAAATGGAACTGTTTTTTTAATTTGGAACCATTTTCAAAATGGGACCATTTTTAAATTTGGAACCATTTTAAAAATGGAACCATTTTTAAATTCGGAACCATTTTCAAATTTGGAACCATTTTCAAAATGGAATCATTTTTAAATTTGGAACCATTTTCAAAATGGAATCATTTTTAAATTTGGAACCATTTTCAAAAATGAAAAATTTGGAACCATTTTTAAATTTGGAATCATTTTTAAATTTAGAACCATTTTCAAAATCGGAACCATTTTTAAAATGGAAACATTTTCAAAATTGGAACCATTTTAAAAATTGAAACCATTTTCAATTTGGAACCATTTTCAAAAAAATTAAAAGAATGAAAAATAAAAATAAAAAGGAAACAAAACTGAAAACAAAACAAAACGAAAAAAGAAAAACGAAAACGAAAAACAAAAACGGAAAAGAAAAAGAAAACGCGTCGCGGCTGGCACGCTTCGCTGGGCCGGCCCAAAAACGCTTCGCGAAGGGTTCCTTCAGGCGGTGCTAGCCCTATGCTCGCCACATAGGGTTTGCCTATTGCTGGCTTTCCCTTCTCCAACGAGTGTTCGTGTGGATGAGTGGGCCAAATGGGCTGGTTAGCGAATGTGATAGGCATTTTGGGTTTGCACATATTTTATGTCTCATGGATTCCACTGAGTGAGGTAAAAAGAATAGAATTAATGCACTGCACGAGAGGAGATTTCGTGCTTCCAAACTACAGTGAATCTCTGATCCTGATATTTTTCAAAAAATTGAAAACCATATATACGAGTTTATTTTTTTTGGAAACAATCCCATACGTAGTCAATTGTGCATTTCAAAAAAAAAATTTGTGCATTCAACGAAGGTGTAAAAAAATCACCTTCCAATACTTTATATTCTGGGATACACAAAAATAACAAAATTATATATATCAGATTTTTTCATTCTTCTGTAGACCAGACTAGAAAGTATTTGAAGCTGATTTTTTGCATGTTTGTGGGATAAATCATTGGCTACATCCGTAATTTTTCAAATATTTTTAAAACTCGTAAATATATCTTTTTGTTTTTAAACTAACAGGATCACCCGAGCTCGGGAGCCAAATACACTTTCCGTGCACATAAGGTCCTAAAATAATTGAAGGTATGTGGTGGAGTAGAAACTATGGCAGGAGTAGGAAATTCACTCGGTTTGCAGCGGGCTATTTATAAAGAGTGTAATTTTCTTATTCATGGCTTTGATCATCTAATAGTAGAACATTAATTGTCCTAGGGAAAATATGATGTAGCTCGCGAGCTTAACCAACTATGTAAATATATTTTTGAAAATGGTTCCGAAACGAAAAAATGGTTCCGATTTTCGAACATGGTTCCTTTTTATTGTTCCTAGGGAAAAAATGGTTCCTTTTTAATTGTTCCTAGGGAAAAAATGGTTCCGATTTTCGAAAATGGTTCCTAGGGAAAATATGATGTAGCTCGTAATTGTTCCTTTTTAAAAATGGTTCTGAACCGAAAAAATGTTCCGGTTTTTTGAAAATGGTTCGAACCGAAAAATGGTTCCAATTTTCGAAAATGGTTCCTTTTTTGAAAATGGTTCCGAAACGAAAAAATGGTTCCTTTTTTAAAATGGTTCCGAACCGAAAAAATGGTTTTGATTGTTGAAATGGTTCCGAACCGAAAAAATGGTTCCGAATTTTAAAAATGGTTCTGATTTTTCGAAAATGGTTCCGAACCGCAAAATTGTTCCTTTTTAAAAATGGTTCCGAATGAAAAAATGGTTCCGATTTTTAGAAAATGGTTCCTTTTTATAAAAAATCCGAACCGAAAAAATGGTTCCTCTATGAAAATCGTTCCGAACCGAAAAAATGGTTCCAATTTTTTGAAAATGGTTCCTTTTCGAAAATGGTTCTGAACCGAAAAAATGTTTCCTTTTTGAAAATGGTTCCTAACCGAAAAAATGTTTCTGATTTTTTTAAATGGTTCCTTTTTGAAAATGGTTTTGAACTGAAAAAATGGTTCCTTTTTGAAAATGGTTCCGAACCGAAAAAATGGTTCCGAATTTTGAAAATGGTTCCGAACCGAAAAATTGTTCCTTTTTAAAAATGGTTCCGAATGAAAAAATGGTTCCGATTTTTAGAAAATGGTTCCCAATTAAAAAATGGTTCCATTTTAGGAAATTGTTCTGAATTTGAAAATGGCTCCATTTTGAAAATGGTTCCAAATTAGAAAATTGTTTATTTTTTAAAATGGTTTCAAATTTAAAAATGATTCCAAAATTTAAAATGGTTCCATTTTGAAAATGGTTCCAAATGTAAAAATGCTTCCAAATTTGAAAATTGTTGATTTTTGAAAATAGTTGCAAATTTAAAATGCTTCTAATTTTTTAAATGATTTCAGTTTGAAAATGGTTACAAATTTAAAATGGTTCCAAACAAAATTCATTTCACATATTATACTGATCTGTTAAGAAAGTTCATATGTAATGCGTGTTTGTATGAGTATGACACAAGCAGTATTCTGGATAGTTGGCTAGAGGAGGTTCTTTCCGTCTGCGCGACTTTGAAGTCCTAGGTTCGATTCCTGCCTCTAGTATTTAATTTTTACTCGTACGCGCGGAAAAAACAGTCGAAGGAAACACTACATGGGCCGGCCCAATTCCGAGCACTGCAGGCGCCGCATCACTTAACCGGCGCCTGCGGGCGCCACAAATCATCACCCCGGAGACGGTCCGCGACGTTGCCAGCGAGGCGAGGAATGGACCTCACTGTAGCCAGCGACGACACGGCTCGCCGAGGCGGCGCAGGTGGAGGTAAGGTAGAGACTTATCGAGGGGGTGCCGGGGGTGGACCTTGTAGGTTAGAGGGAACGTCGGGGCGGCGACATACCGGCGGCGGTGACGGCGGCTCGAGCAGGGCAAGGCGGCGCGGAATAGGACCTCCCTCCTATTTGCCGACCAACGCGGGAGCGATTCGCTCCCATCTACAGTTTCTCCTTCATGGGGCAGCTCTGATTCGGCCCGATAACAGGTATTTTTATCTTTTTTCTTTTTCTTTTCTCCTTTTCTTTTTTTCTTTTTTGTAGTAAAAGAATGGGTTCACATTTGTGAAAAAAGAAAGAAAAGAAAATTAATTGTAAAAAAAATTAATCACGTATGTAAAATAATAATAATAAACATTACTATGTAAATATTTATGTATTTGAACAATTTTTCAAATATGCACATTTATGTATTTGAACAATTTTTCAAATATAAACATTTATATTATTTGAATATTTTTTAGAAACAAACATTTATGTTATTTGAACAATTTTCAATATGAACATTTATATTATTTAAATAAAAATACTCACATGTCTCTTATTAGAATAGAGAAAGGAAACCAGAAAATAAATAAGAAAAAAGAAAATAGCCAACAAAAAAAGGAGAAAAATCTGGGTAAAACCTGGGAAAACCGACCAGGAACTCCTAAAACTAGAGGGAGAAACCTGGTGCTCCCATGGACGGGTGCACGGAAGCGCTCTCGCGTTACGGGTAAATAGAAATTGCCCCCAACATGGCAACATGCGACCAACGACCGTAATCAACTCTCTTCTCTGATGTTGAGGCCCCGAGTTAGATCCACAGTTTGAACCTCCATGGGCCGCCTCCATGCCAGAGGACGACGGAGGATAACAACCCGCATCGTCAAGCCCGTGGAAGAGCCCACCCTCTTTGGTCACAAGGCAGGCACGAATGGAAGTGCCCCACTGAAAACAAAGGGACAATGAGGAGCCTCGCTGGTGCCGTCCTCAACAGAGACACGGACATGCTCGCCTGTAGTCTCAGGCGGTGGTGAGGGTTAGGGAGGGGAGGAGGGGCGGGTTATGGCAAAGGTTGGTCGCCTTAAGGGGAGTGACGCTAGCCGAGGAGCAAAAGAAGATTGCCAAGTCTACCCCTCTCTCTCTCGCGCGTCCGTCGCCCCCCGTGGCGGCGGTGCGCCCCTCAGCTCTCCATCGCCTCGCCCCCTCCCTCTCCTCAATCCCTCGTCGCCACGCCGGCAGAGGCTTCCGGGGCGTTGCCCGGGGGCGCCGGCGGCGGCGGTTTGTCTCTCCCCGCGCCGGGTGTTGGTGGAGGCGGGGATCCCCAGCCTGGCGGCGGTGGTCCGGCTCCGGCCGGGGGCTGGCGTGACGGCGGCGGAGCTCGCACACCTGCGCGGGGTGGTGTAGGGCGGCTGGCGACGGTGGTCGACGGGGCGGCGCAGGACTGGGCCCGCCAGGCCCCATCTGGGTCGGGGCGGGCCGGCTAGTCCTGTTGGGCACTCTGCAGCTAGAGGAGAGGAAGAGAGTGCAGGGATAGCAGCGTCGCGCCCGGCCTGTTGCAGCGTGGCGGCGAGCTTAACGGGCCCGTTTTGGGACCGGCTGGACCGTATCTGAACTGGTGTGCCCCCATGGGGGCTTTACAGGCCTGCTCGGCCTGGCCGGATCTGACGGGGTGGTGCAGGGCGGCTGGCGACGGTGGTCGATGGGGCGGCGCAGGACTGGGCCCTGCGGCCCAGATCTGGGCCCGCTAGGCCCCATCTGGGTCGGGGTGGGCCGGCTAGTCTTGTTGAGCACTCTGCAGCTGGAGGAGAGGAAGAGAGTGTAGGGATAGCGGCGCCGCGGCCGGCCTGTTGCAGCGTGGCGGCGAGCTTAACGGGCCCGTTTTGGGACCGGCCGGACCCTATCAGAACTGGTGTGCCCTCGTGGGGGTTTTACAGGCCTGCTCGGCCTGGCCGGATCTGACGGGGACTGGTGTGCTTGCTGCCGCGTCCGGTCGACTACCATCTTCGGCGGTGGAGGTAGTTCCCTCCCGCGCGGCCGTGGTACTGCTGACCCGGTTCACGCTTCTCCTCACCTCCGTCTTGCAGAGCTCGTGACGATAGCTTCGGTGCGACGACGTTGGTGGCTTCGTGACCGTTTGGCGCATGTTGGTGGGCGGCTTGTCTGGTGGAGTCAAGGCCCGTCCTTGTGGGGCTCCTGTGCTATGGATCGCCCGAGGTTGAGGATAGGGTTTTTGGGAGAAATCCTTGTCGGTTCGCCCGACATCGACGCGGTGCCACTTCCGGGTGACATCTTTCCTTCTTGAAGGGCGTCGTGGCTACCCTTGTCCGCTTCCTTTGTGTATCGGGGGAAACCCTAAGACCAGGTGTTGGTCCAGGCAGCAGCGTAGGTTCCCTTCTTGAAGGTGCTGCTTGGTACTTGACGATTGTGGGTGGTTCTTCGGAAAGCGCGGCGGTTGTGGGTCACAGTCGTTTAGTCAATCCGTCTATGTCTCCTTTTGTTTCTTCTTTTCCTTTTTTTGGGTGTTTATTGGCTGCCACACGGCCGTTGTTGTTGGTTGCATGAGTTGTTTACTATATTAATATAGCGGGGGTTCGGCCTATTAAGGGGAGTGTCGCGGGATCCGAGCGATTTGTGTCAACATGTCACATTATAGAATTATTGAAACATGAAGAGGCATGGAGACATTGCATCTATTTTGTGGAAACATGCAACAAAGAAGAAGAATAAGAAGACTCGTATTGCGATATTCTTTAAATTATTCCAGGTATTTCATATTCTTATGTGCAAATTTCTTATGCAATCTTTGAATTTATGCTGTCAATGGACCTTATAATATACGGAGTATTTGAAAGACAATTTAGTACGGAGCCACGGAGGTGTACGTACCAACCGTGCTTGCCTTCGAGAGAGAACGTGAACGCCTCGTTAAACTCCAAAGGCGTGCAGTCGCGGAGCAGATCCACCCGTCTAAAAATGATAGCTGACCGTTGAGTTCGGTACGATCGAGAAGACGCTCGCGCCAATCGGCGCAAAGGCCTCCGCGCTGTTGCTCTTGCGATGGTATATCCGCTCGGATATCCGTCGCCCTCGCCCCGGCCCGAATTATGCTCGGAATCTTCCTCGCTGGCGTGGCCCGGCCGGACAACTCGGCGCCGCAACTTGATTTGATTAATTATGCTCGGTGACTTGTTTGAATATGAAAACGCATCAAACGTACTCCCTCTCTCCATGAATAAGTGTACTTTTTAGTTTTTTCCTACGTCATTTTGTAAGTTTAACCAACATTTATAACATCAAACTAATATAATTAGATCCAATTTAAAATATCGTTTCATAATATGCTAATTTTATGTCATAAATATTGCTATTTTTAAAAGTTGGTCAAATTTGAAATTGTTTGATTTGGAATAAAACTAAAATTTCGTACAGAGGGAGTATCCATTTCGTCGTCCACATGCGAATCTAAACAATACATTGACGTATCGGCGTATCGCTAACACCGATGATGCAAGGGTAGGAGACTGCAGAATAAGGTTCGTAACCAAAAGTTCAGAAATTAGCATTCTATGGTGCCACTCAAAGTTGAAAAGGTCACCAAATTCTCAACTGTATCCAGCTAAAATGTGAACAGACTGACTATCCAATGGAAAACAATGCCATAGGAGGATTTGAGGAAGTGTTGGGACTGACCGAGGAGAACTTGAGGTGGGTGACCCCGTCGATCCATGGCAGCGATCTTGGACACTCTTGATGTCGTATATAACATAGTGGTCGTTGCATCGTCCAGTGCCAGAAACGTCGTTTGGAACTTCGTGCCAGCAGGTGAGCCTCTAAGGTTTCGCGGGATGGAGGATGCGGGCGCAAGGAAGCTACGTCGAGGCTGTTATCATGTCGATGGGACCGGCAAGGGTGCAGCAAGCGGCGGGTGGATAGACGATGAGGGGCGAGAGAAAGTGAGGATCGAGGAGAGAATGAGAGGAATTAAACGAGGGGAGGAGGATGAAGAGATAAATTGGGCGCGGGTGGTGTGTGCCCGTTGGGACACGTGTCGAGCGTAGAAACACGAGGACACGTGATACGTGGTATCCGCCGGGTGGATTGTAATTTTTTTTTAAAGATAAGAATTAGGTAAGTTATATGCCAAATTTTGCCAATGCTCAAGCCTTTTCAGCTTGACCTTCTAAAGCGAACTGACTAGGTAATTGTGAAGTGTCACGAACACGATAGACGAAAAAAAATAAAAATACAAAACAGTTGTCTTGCTAATTGTAGCGTGTTCGTCCTTGGCGGGAACGATTTAAACGCCGCGAGGTCGCGGAGCAGCTCGATCCACCCGTGACAAGAAAGTTCTTTAGCTTCGTTTAGCTCGGTACGATCGAGAGACGACGCTCCAAAAAAGGATATCCGCTCGCATATCCGTCGCCCCGGCAGAATTATGCTCGGAATCTCCGTCTCCTCCGTGGCCCGGCCGTACGATAACAATAGATTAACCCGGCGCTGCAACTTGCTTGATGATTTTTCTTTTGACAGCTGCAACTTGCTTGATTAGTTATAACCGGCGACCTGTTTGAATATACTATGTTTTCATGCAAACTCATCGAACATATCCGGCCAAAAGTCAAAAGATTGTAGACCCGTGATAAATTAGCCCTTCTATGGTGCCACTTCAAGTTGAAATGGCCAGCAAACTCTCAGCTTTATCCAGCTAGACTTATAATTGTTTATTTTTCTGTCGTCTGATTTTTCGATCTGGATAAGTTATCAGCTATAGTCTATCGTGCCATTATTCGATCTGGGTATGCTTCCATCCAACAATAATCTAATGAGGACCTTACTGCGTCATTTTCATTTTATATAGAGTGAATTCTAATTTTTACTTGCCAACCAACATGCTTTGGTGGCCTGGGAGTAAAAGATTTGAAATTGCAGGGTGCTGCCTTGAGGACTCGCTGGGCATGGCTAGCTCGTACAGACAAGTCTACACCATGGCAAGGCCTTCCTATGCTCAAGGACCAAACTGCAACGGGAATTTTTCAGAGCCTGGTAAAGATCTCAATTGGAGATGGTGCTGATACTTATTTCTGGAAGGACAAATGGATAGATGATCGGAAGGTGAGCGACATTGCACCTGATATCCATCCTCTTGTGAACACAAGAAGAAAGAACAGCCGCACTGTTGAGAAAGGGCTACACCTCAATCTCTGGATAAGTGATATTTTTTTTTGAAAGGACCTGATTTATAAAGAAGGAAGCAGAGTACAAATTACAAGGCGATCCAACTTAGGTACGAAATTACAAAGGAGTCCCTGTAAAAAGCACCGAGCACCCCGGAGCCGCCATCGCCGTACCTCGAACCACCGGAGAAGAGACTCCACCTCAAGAAGAAGACGGTCGCAAGATCCATCCGCCGCCGCGCGACGGAATCTGAGCCCGCTGAACAACCACGACCACAGAGACCTCTCCCCAGCACCGCCTAACTTCCCGCTGAACGACGGAATCTGGATAAGTGATATTGATGCACCTGTGCTACAACCACATGAAATACGTCAGTTATTGCTACTCTGGATTGCTGTGTCATGTGTGTAGAGAGACGTTTCAGTGAAGGATACTTTCAGTTGGCCGTGCTCTCGATCCAACAAGTACACATCCAGAGACACCTATGGAAGATTGTGTGAAGGCAGAGATAGGTTCAATGGTCATGGATGGATTTGGAAAGCAAAAGCCCTCTCAAATGCAAGATTTTTTGCTTGGCTCACTCTACAAGCCAGAATCTGGGCATCGGATCGACGGCTTAGGCATGGCCTACAGGAGCAAATGTCAAGCTGCTTTGTTTGTCTGCAGGAGGAAGACACAGTCAGCCACATATTCACCCAATGTGTCTTTGCGCGCGAAGTTTGGTTTGGATTTTACAGAGCTCTGAACTTACCTATGAGTGCATCACAACAAGACGACAGATTTGAGCAGTGGTGGGAGAGGAGCAGAGCTGGAGTCCAGAAGAAGGACAAGCCAGTCTATGATGCTTTAGTCATCCTGGTTACATGGAGGCTCTAGAAAAACCGCAATGCTTGGGTGTTCTCGAACAGAGGCCAGCAGCACATGCCTATAGAGTTGATTAGGTCCATACTAGCAGAGTTTCAGAGCTGGGTGAGTGTGTTAGGAGAAGGGAGAGATATTGTAGGGAGGAATTAGCCTAGGGTTTCTTTCGGAGTGCCGCCCCACATCGTCTGTTGATGCTGGGTCCTTGCTTGTAAATATACTCTGCTCTCTTCTATAAAAGTAAGGTACGCCTTGGCGTACTCTCGGAAAAAAATCTAATTTTTACCCCATAGTTAGCATTTGTGACATTTTATTATCCCATTTAATGAAACAAAATGTCACGTGCCTTCCTTGAGATTAGATTGCCCTATGCATTATTATTTTTTAGAAAAGGGGGTGCGGATCCCCGGCCTCTGCATCGAGTGATGCATACAGCCATAAAATACTCAGTCAAGTTATTGAACATGATTTATGTTCCTATGATTCCGGATGCTCAGCAACCAGTGATAAGAACTTCTTTCATACAGATCATTCTATATTTTTCTTCATATCAATCAACATACTATCATGATGAGTATTCCATTCTAAGCCAAGCTTCCACCAAAATGACTGACTAACGTCACTTACAAAGAAGAGGTGTAGCATAGTTTTCAGAGTATTGTCCGTGCATAAAACGTATGATGAACTTTCAACATGAAAGTTTTTCTACCCAATAGATCCATTGTGTTCAATCTTGTCTTGCAAGAGAAGCCAGAAGAAGGATTTAAGCAAACTTTGCCATAACACATGATTTCCAAATCCATCCAAATGGAGCAGGTGCTGAGTTAGATGGGGGTAAGGGCTTTATATATCTTCAGGTTGACATATTTTTGCATGTACTACCATATAATTGTTGGACATCATTCTCAATATTGTAGTCCTCTCGTCATTTATACATGAAATATCCTCAAACTGCTCGAAGAGATCATATAAACTATCCACTTGATCACTAACTTATTAAAGATATATATTTTGGTTAATAGCAAATGAGCAAAGTGGTGGACACTTTTTTCCTCGTGGTGGTCCTATCCTTCCACTTATCATCCTAAAACCTGGTAGTGGAGCCATTACCAGAAGAGCATATGACAAGGTTGCTGAAAAAGTCACAGAGATACCAGTCTTTCCACCGGAAGGATCCACATGGGTTTGAAGTTTGAACACTAAGATAGTTTACCATTATTGTAGTAAGCATTCCAAGTCAGTTGTTCTCAGGAAACATCTGATTTGCTCATAAATTTGAACAGATTTCTCACGATTAGAACAATATGTCATGTTCTCATATTTAGTACACCTAGGCCCCTGTCTTCTTAGGCTTTCACACATTTTTCCATTTCACCAAACATTTGCCACCTTTTCAATTTATTTTCCTCTCCACAAGAATCCCGCAAGGAAACCAAATGGCATCTTGACATAGCACATAGCAAAATTTGGGATAGCAAAGATTATAGATTTAATAACGAACAGTATGTTGTCATATGAGAGAAAATCAGTGGTACCAACCAATCTTCTGCCAATTCTCTCTAGTGTCCCCATACAAATTTCAATCATTGGCTTAGTAGTTCACATTCTAATCCTAGATAGGTGAAGAGATGGGCTTCCACTTTACATCCAAACATATTAGCAATGCACTCAACACTATCAGAACCAATATTGATGTGCACCATAAATGTCTTGTTATACTTCAATTTTAAACCAGTAAAGATGGAAATTTCTTAAAATAGGGTTTTCAATCTCAATAGCTGATCAGGGCATGCTGGCATGATAAGCAGAGTATCATCTGCATATCATGGGATAGTCTAATCCAAATGATTTATCAAGTGGGAGGTCAATATCTCCAGTATGCCATGTATTGTTGATAACATATGCAAGAGTTCCGCTTTAGATACAAATAAAGTGGTGATAGGGGTCACCTTGCCCAACACCCCTTCTGCAAAAAAAATCTTTCATAGCGCGGCATTCAGTAGGACAGTAGAAGAAAGGAATTAAATATTCTTAATCCATTCAACCCACTTATCTCTGAATGCCATATGTTGTAACATTTGAATAATGTGACACTCTATTCGACCTTATCAAATGCCTTTTCAAAATCAATCTTGATTAATGACAAATATGAATGTAATCAAAAGCCAATGCAAGGCCATCATGTATAGTCTTATTTATTTATAAAGCCATACTGATTTTGTGAACAAGAGGAATGATATTTTTTGTAGCCTATTTGCAAGAAGTTTGGTGAGTTATTTGGGAGCAAATTAAACAAAGAAATAGTTCCATAATCATTGATACATTCTCGGCTATTAATCTTTGGTATGAAAGTGATAAATTTCGTATTGATGATCTCGGTATCAAGATTTCCTTCATAAAAATCTCAATTTTTGTGCTTAGTTGCACCATAGCTCTCGCATATCATCTCGCTGCTTGATGCAATTAGTTTTGTTACAACTAGATTTCATCATGAATGTTGAAGATATGATGAATTGACCTTACTCTAATGTGATTTTCATGATTTTGATGAACTTATTTGGATATGAAGTGTATGTTCATACTGTTTTTATGGTATGATAACCCGATCATCTTCTTATCGGGGCTAAAATAGTTGGATATGGTAAATAATAAGTTACATAGATGTCTGATTTATGATACACAAATATGATTGACATATTACAATATAAATTTATCCATTGTTCCAAGCAATGGAATCATGAAGAATCTGGCGAAGACAGAAATAGACAAATTATTGTTCCGATGTATCATATTTAGGTGATTTCTCACACCTTTTTTTTTTGAATTTTACCACCACTATATTAGGTCAGCAAGCCCGCCTCATTAAAAACCTCCCAGTCCCTTTCGGTACCCTGGAAGGAAAAGAGTGCGTCAACAAACTTGCTGCCTCAGATAAACAGAGTTACATCGTTAACAAGTTTTGGCAAGATAAAGCTAGGGGGATCATCGTCCCAAATACAATCAATACGAGAATCAAAACTATACCTAGCCAGCTCATGAGCCACCTCATTGGCCTCCCTATTGCAATGCTCAAACTTAATTTCTCTAAAGCCCGTAGCAAGTAATCTACAGTCATCAAAAATAGCTGCCGAGGAAGTAGCAGAAAAGCCCCCATCCTTCATAGTATCTATCACTTGGGAATTATCCGATTGAATGATGAATTTGTTACATCCTAGGTACTGAGCAACACTCAGTCCCTCTCATATAGCATATGCTTCCTCCATAAAAGGATCAGCCACGAAGTGCATCTCCTTGCAACTTGCCGCCATAAATTTTCCGCAAGTGTCACGGGCTATAACTCCCATACTTCCACGACCCTGATCCATATCATAAGCTGCATCAACATTAATTTTAATTATACCTTCTGGTGGCCGAGTCCAGGATTCTTTCTTCCTCTCGCCGGGTTTCTTTGCAGCCCTCCAGTAATTAGTTGCTAGCACTCCAATGGACATAGCACTCCGGTGAACAGGTTGCAGATCTTCACCATGTGTGTACTGTCTCCTCTCCCACCAGATGTACCAAGCGCCTGTAAGAATTAGTTCTGGTAAAGCAACTCCAGTCAGCGACACACTTGGTCCGAGGTTTAAAATCATATGTTCTAGTACCATAGAGCCGATCGATCAAGCATAGCTTCATCAATTTTGTCTGCAATGCCCAGTCCTTGCCATACTAGTTTAGCACGCGGACAAGTGAAAAGGGTGTGGAGGATGTCCTCACACCCAATATTGCATATTGGACACTGACTAGTTGTAGATATATGCCTATTTGCCGAAACACCAAGGCATGGAATTAGGCCATGTAGTGTCCTCCAACCGAAAATTTTGATCTTCGCTGGTAATTTTAGTCCCCATAATTTTTTCCATACCTTACTTCCTTGCGATCCTCCAATATCCATCACATTCGGGTTATGTCTTCCAAATTGGTACTCCCGCTCCGTGTGATATGCAGAACATACTGTAAATAGGCCAGTTTTCGTATGGTGCCATGCAACAAAGTCCTGCATGCCCGATGGTGATATAGGGATTTCTAGAATCCTATTAGCATCAATGCTCCAGAAATTTTCTCTAATTAACTCTTCATCCCATGAACCCGTACTAGGATTTATCAAATCTGAAACTTTGCTCAACATAATTCTTCCCCTTGGTGTGTATACCATTCTGTTTGGGCTAGTTGGAATCCAAGTATCATTCCATATATCAATTTGGTCACTTGTTCCCACTCTCCAAATGCTCCCACGATTCAAACATTGGACTCCATAAATAATACGTTGCCATGTAAAAGAGTTCAGCCATAAATAAACTTCTTCTTCAGTAAACGTCCTGGGACAAACGCACTTTGATGTTGACTGATGATCTCCGGCAGAATAAGTTTCAGCCTATTCGCCAACATTTTTTATATGACTTTATATACCACGTTGCACAAGCTAATTGGACGGTATTGTGAAATTTTCTCCGCATTCTCCACCTTTGGGATTAACACCACAACTGTATCATTTCACCCCTCAGGTATGACACCCGAATTCACAGCTTGTAAAACCTCTCGTGTAAGATCATCTCCAAGCATAGCCCAATATCTTTTGTAAAACACTGCGTGTAGTCCATCCGGCCCGGGGGCCTTTAGATCACCAATTTGGAACAAAGCTTTTCTATCTTCTTCTTCAGTAAAGGGCCGAACCAGACTATGATTCATTTCATTTGTAACTTTTCTAGGAACTTTGTCAAGCACTGCTTCAGCTGGTTCCTGCACTTCAGAGGTAAAAAGACCCTCAAAATAAAATTTTATAAGATTACTCATACCTTCAGGATCTTCCCATTTATCTCCGGCCTCATCAACAATATACTTGATCGTGTTCTTCTTTTTCCTTGCACTTGCAAAATTGTGAAAAAAACTAGTATTTCTATCACCGTGGCGTAGCCAGTTAGCACGCCCACGTTGCAACCAGTGGAGTTCTTCCTGTTCCAGCAAAAGCTCTATTTTCAAAGAAATCTCCTTTTGATCAGCTATAGACTCATCTGATACAGGTCCTCTCCTTAGGTCCTCTAGCTCCTTCTTCAACTCGTCAATACGACGTCTAGGTCCCTTCAGTTCTCGGCGATCCCATGCATGCAATTCTGCATGGACCTCGGCAGTTTTTTGCATAAAAGTTGGGCCGATCCCCCTGGCTGCTGCTCTAGCCCATGCATTTTGGACAATGAGATCTACAGTCTCCTCTTGAAGCCATCTAGCTTCGAATCTTTTAACACCCGGATTCAACACGTGTGTATTTGCAAGAAATTCAGTATCCACTGTTACCGGCCGGTGATCACTTTTCGTCATCTCTCCGTTGACAACTTTGCTTAGAGGAAACATATTATTCCAAGCGGCATTGGCTACCGCTCGGTCGAGTCTCTCCCTCAATTTTCCACGCCTCCAAGTAAAGATATCTCCTGTGTATCCTAGGTCTTCTAGACCACAATCAGAAAGGCAGTCCTGAAAATCTTTCATGCGCCGGAGGGGTCTGGGAGCTCCACCCTCCTTTTCCCATGAAAATAAGATTTCATTGAAGTCTCCTAGAAGTAACCACGGCATGTTCAGATTCGTATGAAGGTCTCTAATGTATTTCCATGATTTATGCTTATTGGCCCAACTCGGTTCTCCGTAGAAACCCGTGAGGCGCCAATGTTGTTCTCCTTCCACCACCACATCAATGAAATTCTTCTCCACTCTTTTATTCACTATCTTTATTTCTTTCTTCCACATCAGTATCAAACCACCACTCCGTCCATCACTCTCATGAACTAACAACCTATCAAACTTCAGTTTGCGCATCAACTTCTCTGCCTTAGCTTTTGACAGATGTGATTCAGAGAAACATCACATCTGGTTTTATTTGCCTCTGAACTTCCAAAATCGCTAGAACTGCCCGGGAAGTATTCATCCCCTGGCAGTTCCATCCTGCGGTGATCATTGATCCTGGTGATCCTCCCTGAAGGAGGTAAAGTCTCCAAAACGATCTCCAACAGCGCTCACACATCGATCTCAAAAGCACCGAAGCAGCACTTCTCGATCTCACCAAGAAAATCCGATCTCAACACACCTTCTCAATCTCAGACAAAACGCAGGCTCCTAACGCCAGCGGACACCACAAACTGCTTGCACTTGACAATGTCAGGTACAACAGGACAGAAAAACGGTACCTTAGCACTGGAGAAGCAATCGCCGCCGGCGGCCGGAAACCCTAATTCGCCTTCATGATCGCCTCCTAATCGCCTTACGCGAGAGAAAAACGTTTCGCGACCCGGGGCTAAGTACTACTAACTTCAATCAGGTGATTTCTCAGCTAAGGTGATTTCTCACACCTTATTGCCCATCTGAGATTCTGAGGTCACCCCTTGGGTACCCCTACCGTTTCCCACCTCCCCCTATACCGCCTACTCGAGGAGGCCGCGCGCCATCTCCACAACACCACGACGAGTCTCCGAATATTCCCCTCCTCCGCTTCCCACGCGCATACGCTCCCCCTCACCTTGCGCAAACCTTCCCCTACCCTTCTTCTCCTCATCCCACCGCGAAATCCTCAAGCGATTCCATCCAATTCTCGTTCTTGGCTATTCTCACGGGTTCGCGATGAAGTTCGGCAAGAGCCTGAGCAGCCAGATCGTGGAGACGCTGCCGGAGTGGCGCGACAAGTTCCTGTCCTACAAGAAACTCAAGAAGCGGCTCAAGCTCATCGCGGAGGCCCGCACCGTCGAGCGGCAGAGCAAGCGCCAGCGCGTAGCGAGCGGGGGCGACGGAGGCTCGCCGCCGCCGATGACGCCGGAGGAGGCCGGGTTCGTCTGCCTCCTCGAGGCCGAGCTCGAAAAGTTCAACGCCTTCTTCCTCGGGAAGGAGGAGGACTACGTCATCCGGCAGAAGGTGCTTGATTCGATTCCCGTCTCTTCTTGGTCGCTTGGTTTGGATTTGTCCGTGTGCTTGGATCGATCTGATTCATTTGTTTCCGGGGAGCGCAGGAGCTTCAGGACCGTGTGGTGAGGGCGGCTGAGACGGCCTCCGCGGAGGAGCTGATGCGAGTAGGGAAGGAGATCGTCGATTTCCACGGCGAGATGGTGCTGCTCGTGAACTACAGCGCTCTCAACTACACCGGTGAGCTTTTCGTCTTAATTTTTTTCACATTGTGGTTGGTCTCCCTAACACTAATGGAAGTGTGAACCTCCATGAAACATGCAAAGGCCTATTGGGCGAACTGGACACTTACCTTTTATGGACGGTATCTGGAGTCAAACTGTGGTCCCCACTAAAGTTGGCACGATTCTTTAATATATATCTGGGCGTGGACTCATGGACTCCTAGAGTTGAACGATTCCAAGTCTAGTGGGGACCACTCGAACCACTTGACTTGTAGTTAGATGGTCTTGTTCTATAGTACTCCCTCCGTTTCAATTTAATTGACTTGCCATTCACCACATGTGGATGTATCTATACATGTTACATGTATAGATACATCCATATTTGGTGGATAGCAAGTCAATTAAATTGGAACGGAGGGAGTATATATGTGCACGTGCTATCTTCTATTTATAAATAGTTACCCCTTTTCTGGAATGGGTCGGACTTCTAAATTAGTATTCTCTTCTAGCACCGCTACTACTTGGAACCGTGTACCACGACTAAAATATTTGGTGACAACGCTAATATTTGAAAGTTTTATCACGTGGTACTTCCGAGTTCGCAACGAGTAGATATTCTGCATAGTCTACAAAGATGCTGCTTTAGAGGTTTGATTTATTTGTCCAAGCAATAACTCACCATCTCCTAATTTGTTTTTCTCAATAGAAATAGTGTAGCACAACTGGAATACGGATTTTTTTTTTGAGGGATACTGGATTTTTGTTAGAACAAGTTATGTCAATGAAATTGATTCCTTCTATTTAATGGGCTTGTGCTGCATGTAAGATGTTACTATTTGTGGGTAATATTGATTAAAGTTCCATCCTTTCTAGTAGCGTGGTATTCTGGACAAATTCAGAAAAAATGATGATTTTATTTAGCCTTTAGATGGATCATTTTCTTTATTCAAGAATGGTGATGCTTTTCTGGGCTCTGATCACTTATTCACATTATGTAGTAACATTGTACTCTGAAGAAATTGTGTAAATGCGTATTAATTAACATTGTGAAGTTTGAAAGTGGTATGAAATGGCAATAGGTTAAGCTGTAGCCATGAGCACATCTTCTCAGCAGGTTTCCAGTATTTCAGATGCAATAATAGGTGGTCTACTTGCTAGTGTTATCCTTTTCAAATTCTACATTCTTAAAGTCGCCTCACTTGGTTGTAGCTGTGAAGCAAGTTACTCACCGGTCTCTGCTATTTCCTTTGTGCTAATGCAAGTTGTAAGGCATCTGCACTTATGCAGTGTTTTTTCCATGACATGTTAATGTATAGTTTTTTATGTAAGGGGATAAAATGCTTCAGTCGATAAAGATCTTGCAGTTCTGCCCGTGTAACTGGTGATTCCAAGATGCAACTGTTCACCTCTGTGTCTGTGGAAGATGCAGCTACCGTTTGGTTCTAAGGCGCTCGTCATATTCTGATTAAACTACTACTAAAACACAGATATATTGCCCCGCAAAAAAATCTATTGTGTTAGATGAAAATGATTTATTTATTATGCTCATTAATCATGTGAAAAGAAAATGCAGGTGCACATGTTTAAACATTCTCGTATCAATCAGTTATTACCAAATATGCTTCAGCTTATGTTATACGCTACTGCTTTTCAGGATTGGTTAAAATTCTCAAGAAGTATGACAAGAGGACCGGTGCGCTGATCCGCCTCCCCTTCATCCAGAGGGTACTACAGCAGCCCTTTTTCACCACTGACCTCCTTCACAAGCTCGTAAAGGAATGTGAGGTGATGCTGGACCAGATCATACCGGCAAGCGAACCTTTTGTACCAAACGAACACGGAAACAAAGAGAGCGACAGCGACGAAGAGCTGGATGAGAACGAGGGCACGAGGAGCATGTACATGAGGAGCACGGTGGCCGCGCTTCGCACTCTGAAAGAGATCCGTGGGGTACCTAGACGGTGACTGTGTTCTCCATGCCTCTTCTGCACAGCAGCAATGGGCAGGAGGAGCAGGAGAGGTGAAACGGGAACGATTGTTGAGGAACATGATACTTGTTCTCCTCTGTCTTATGTAACTCTATTTTTGTATAATCTTGTGGTTGGAGGATGTTGTAAAATGAGGTGGAAAGAGGGTTTGTATACATCCATAAACAGTAAGGCTCTTCATAACCATAAATCTGAAAGTGCAGTTCACTTGTTTTTTTTTGTTCATGCGAGGAATATGAACATCGTGTGATTTTTGTTTTTCATTCTTGTGTTCGTTAGCAGATTTTTGTGTCTACAGACTACAGCTCTCGGGTCTGAATCATGCGCAAATTAAATGCTACACCTCGTGCACGTAGTTCAGAAAATGGGCATATTTGTGAACTGCATAAGAAAAATTAATTTTTACTCATACACTCCTCTTGTACTTGTTCATGTCTTACTGATTATTCAGGAATGATCATGTTTTTTTAGTGTAAAGCTGATGCAATAGTAAGAATCGGATGGAGCAGATCGCTTCCTACGACTTCGAGGATTGAACAATGTGCCCTCTCCAGGATGTACATTAAAAAGGAGTTCAACATTGTATGATGGAATTCTTACTTAATCTTCTCCAGAGAAGAGGGTTTCCTTTCAGATATTGGCCTTGTCCATGATTAATCCTGAGGGCTTGTCAATGGTGCACATGGGCAGCCCATTGTGCTTCTTTTTCCTTCATCTTTTCCTTCACCCTTTCAATGGAGGTAAATGCTTGACACCATTGTGCATTTATATGAAAGGTGCACAATCCATGATATGATTCCGTGAAGACTTTCCATATAGCTTTCTCTATCTCTGCAGCTTGATTCGTATAAATAGTTCTAGCTTTCCTCATTATGTGCGGCTAGAAAAGTCTCAAAAGCCATGTAAATGAGTTACATTTTTCATCAAATAGCAGTGTAGCACCAAAAAATGGTGGTTTCTCTGAACCGAGTGAGTCCAGAAAAAACACCAAATGGACTCTTTTCTTTGCTTTGCCAAAAGTAGTATAAAATGTGACAGCATTACGAAAGTGTGCATATTGAAGAACCATTTTAGCATCAACCCAAAATATGTTGGTTATATGCTCCTCACAATCCAACTGCAGTGCAAATCGGAAAGAAGGGTTCTCAATGACTATGTAATGAAAATACTTCAACATACTACCGGCATGTCCAAAAGTCAAAACTCTCTGCCACTTGCTTCACAAATGATTCTTTTGGTCACGACAAGTGTAGCCGAGCAAACTCATGTGCAACTTTTGGCATGATTCCATGATCCTCAGAGGCTTCTATTTCAAAATATTATAGTTCGTAAATGTTGCGATGCCATCAAGTGACATGTTTGCAACAATTTAAGGAATGATTTTGTTCCAGCACAATATCAGTTTCTTCAGAATTTCTTGCCAGTCGATCCAATATTATGGTCCTCCGAGTTTTGCAATCCATTTTTGTTTTCTCTTTGGCACATGATTCATGATGGCTTTGTAAACCTCATGCACCATGCTTATACCACCTTCACGGAAGGGGATATTGAGGACATTAAATCTTACAAATTTATGTGATGGACTACATTTTTCACAAGATGCATGATGCTACTACCAAGTTTAAATCCTCACCTTATGCTCCATATGTGATGTTGCTAATCAAGAATAAGTTTGAAGATGAAGATCTTGAGGGTAAGACATGCATGGGACCGTACGTATGTTTGAGGAGGAGGAAGACCTGCATCCATCTTATAGGGATGCTGAGATGAGGGAGCGAGGCTCTAGGAGGGGGTCTCGTGATGATGTGCCCTCACGACCAAGGGTATGTATTGGTGATTTTATTGAGCCCTCATAGCCTATTAAAGGTGAAGTTTACTTCGAAGGATGCGGCGAAGAAATTTCTTTACATGCATGTTGAGACTCATAGGGAGAACTACCAAGGCTATAGGGAAAGGAAGGCTATCAAGTCCAAGATAAAGGACATCAAGAGGAACTTGAACCTTCTGATTGTTAGTCAGTCATCCGAGACAATCACTAATAAGAATTGGAAACGCTGACGGTGTCAAGTGGTATGATGAAATTATCTCCAAGTGCAAGGAAGTCGAAGATGATGCCTTCTCGAGCAAGTACGCGGACCTCGGACAAGTGACCTTGGGGCGGTAGCATATCTCTTTTCGCATGTTGGCATCTTGATGCCAAAGTGGGAGAAAAGGTTATATTAGGTTGTACCGTGATTTCCATGGGTTGGGCACAAGTTTTGCTAGCTCATTTATTTTTATAGCTTGTGTTCATTTATCTCCGTTGAACTTTGGTTATGTTGTTGAACTCCGCTCATTGGTGTGTTGGTAAGACATGGGTATCCGGTTATGTTACGTTAAAGACTATGTGATGCTTATTTGTTATCTTGTGCTAGCTAGTATTTAATATCCTATATCATGTCTTACTTGTGCAAGTTATGTTTTATTGTATATCTATGTGATCTGGAAAAAGAGGAATGGTGAAAGGACAAGGATGTCGCCTAGAGGGGGGGTGAATAGGCGATTAAAACTTTTTCGGTTTAGCCTTGATAAATGCAGAATAAAACTAGTTGTTTTAATTTAACAAGCATACAACCTAAATATACTAGGCTCACCTATGTGCACCAACAACTTATGCTAAGCAAGACAAGCAACAAGGTGATAGCAATATAAAGGACTTCAAGCACGAAGGCTATCACAATGTAAAGTGCATAAGTAAAGAGCTCGGGTATAGAAATAACCGAGGCACGCGGAGACGAGGATGTATTCCTGAGTTCCTCCTTTTTAGGGGAGTACGTCTCGTTGGAGGGGTGTGAGTTTCAAACTCAAACGCCACAAATGGCCTCACCCTATTCTCCGATGAACCTTGCCCAAAAGCTCGGTTCACCTTCCACTATCGGAATCCTTCAAGGCGGAATCCGAGACTTTACAACAATCTTGAGGCACAACCCACAAAAGGATTGGGAGCTCCCAAGTGACCACAAAAGGTCTCAACCACCACAAAAGGCGTCTAGGGTCCAAAGACCCAAGAGTAACAAGCTCACAAACTTTCACTTCCACGAATCTTCGTGGAGAGCACAAACCGATGCACAATGCAATGGCAAGAGCACAAGTGCTCAAATCTTCACTCTCAAATCCCACCAAAAGCAACTAATGCTTATGGGGGGAGAAGAGAGGAAGAACAAGAATAACTCAACAAATGGAACTCCAAAATCAAGATATACTAGGTTCCCCTCACTTAGAAGAGGGATGGATTGGTGGAATTGTAGATCTAGATCTCCTCTCACTTTTCCCTCAAAGATATGCAAGAATCATGGAGGAATTGAGAGAGGGGCAAGTTTTCCAAGGTCAACAATGGTGGGAGAGAGTGGAGAAAACGTGCTTGCTGCAGGAGGAAGAAGGGGAGGGGTATTTATAGCCCCTCCCGAAATAGAGCCGTTGCAGCCACTAAAGTCGAAACATCCGATGCCAGACCCAGTGCCAAATCCGGTACCTGACCCGGTGCCAGATCCGGAATTAAGACCGGATTTAGGAAAATGCTACTGGAGTCGCCCGAAAGCGCCCGGTGCTTACCCGGAATTATTTCCGGACTGACCCGGTGCCAGACCCGGTGTAAATTCCGGAATGACCGGAATAACAGGTTTTGGACAGAAATAGCAAAACAAAAACTGCGATAACTTTTTCATCCGGACTCCGATTTCGATGATCTTGGGCTCGTTGGAATCGCAACGAAGAGCTCTTCAAGATCATGTAGAGAAACATCATAGTCCATCATGTGAGGAGGGAGCCACAATGAGAGAGTTTGACCTCTCTTAGAAAAGGCAAACCGGCAAAACCTCCAACATCAAAAACGCAACAAGATATGCATATGAAATCCGTTTTTTGATGAACTAGAGCTTGGTATGGAGATGAACACAAGATCTAAATTCTCACATGGATAAAAGCCAAATAAGAACCAAGAAAGATGATATGCCAAGTATGCAAAGGTTTGAGCTGTCCACAAAGATGCGATCAAGTTACTCACTTGAGAGCCCCTCTTGATAGTACGCCGTCTATCCTATAACCCGGTCTCCCACTAACACCATGAGACCGGTAAAATAGAAACCTATCAAGATCATACCTTTGCCTTACGCATTCCACTTGCGCTAGATGATGACGATCTTGATCTCTTCAAGTGGACCACCTTTCTTGATTTGCGCTTTGCTTGATGAAGACTCACATATCGCTCCCCCATACTCCATGACGGGAGAGCCTTGCTAAGCTCCGTCTTCATGAATCCACTTGCACTTCATCTTCTTCTCTTGATATATATATGATGGCTTGGAGATAAACATGAATTTTCACTCAATCTTCTTTTCCAAGCCATGCTTGCAATAAGCTCAACTCTAGATGACCATTCTTCATATAAACCCTTGAGTAGCATATAAGCTTCTAGAGTCTAACACATGAACTCCAATCTTTTCCCATGGACAAGATCTATAAGGATATCTCAATGCAAACATTAGTCCATAAGGATTGTCATTAATTACCAAAACCACACATGGGGAAACATGCACTTTCAATCTCCCCCATTTTGGTAATTGATGGCAATCCCTTTTACGAGAGTTTTTATAATGAATTAAGCAACCATGCAACATAATAAGCAAGGATGCAAGAGAACAAAATCATATTCCCCTAAACCCTCTAAATCTCTCCCCCATTGGCATCCATTGCCGAAATGGGTGAAAAATTTAGAAGGCCAATATAATAAGAGCTCCTCCATAATGTATGCATTTCTCATAATATGAGTGAAATCAAATGCACATATCCAATGATGAATAGATGGAGGGAGATCAAACTATATTGAGGATCCAAAGATTGCAAAAAAAAAAAACAAAGAGAAAGATACATCGACAAAAGACGCACGCAATCAAAGGATCCGAAAAGTGTTCAATAAAACAAGAGGGAACTCCCCAAGGTACGTGCATAATGTAGAATTTGCATTTCAATATGATGTGCACAACATGGAATCCTCACTCCCTCTTAGATGATTTTGAACACAAACAAGTGCAAGAAGGCAGAAAGATAGAAAAGAAGCAAAACAACTTGCAACAAGGAATGTTGAGCAACAAGAGAAGAAGCGACAAATGAAGACTTGCTCAACCGAAAAGAGATGGGTGTGATAAGGAGAGACATTAGGAGACTAATGCAAAGATGAGCGTAGCATCAACATAGTCGTTCAATATAAGTGGCACATAGTGCATATCATGTCTTTCAATAAACACAACCCAAAAGTTGAAGCAAATAGGTCCACAAGCTTATTAAGGTCCAAAAAGGAATACCAAATGAAAAGTAAAGCTTGTGCCTTTTAGAGACCACTAAAGAATCAAAAGTAATAAAAAGGGTGGTCACTAACGAATTGGAATATCAATTAAAGATGTAACTACTCTCATGTGTATAAGTTTCTAAGTAGACACCAATCATGAAGATATAAGTCCACAAAGAAACATGCACACACAAAATAGGTACTAGGGTAAAGAACATGATATCCAAGAGGAAGTCATAAATATACCATTAAGATTTTTGCTTAAAAGCATAGCACAAAGCTCAATGTATTCTTAAAGGGGTATGGATGAACCTCCAACACAATCTCATCATAGCATCCAAAGATATCCACAAGGGGACAAAGGTATTGGGATGCTCCGAGAAAGATAACAAGTATCACAAAGGGCAAATGATTTTGCAAATTCATCGACATTGCACATGAGAGACTTTGAGAAGAATTGCTAGATTAACATATTTGGGATAGGTGAATCATGAAAATGATTATATAAATTCCCCTTGATATGTATCATCCCGGCTTGCTCACATTTGCAATAAGGATGTTTTGAGAAGCACTTTGCGAGGACCACATTAATTGCAACTAATCATGCCAAGAAGCAACCTACACAAGGTTGAAAGCTAGAAATATATGCATGAGGTAGATACTTGTTACCGAGATAGCATTGATGATGTAAAGATAAAAGTTCAAGATCATCCAAGTTTGGCTTCAATAAGCACATGGTGACACCACCTTCCTTGTAAATGAGACAAGCTTCCAATGCATCTCCAATGTACCTAAAACAAATTCAAGTACAACATGGTACCCAAACTCATTGGGTCCAAAGTAGTTAGACAACTATAATACATAGGACAAACTCCACATAAATATGTGCATATTGATATGAAATTGAATTTCATGCACATCTTAGCCATTTAGGGTTTGATGGAGTTTATCCTATATATTGGATCAACGAAAGTAAGTATGACATAAGATATACATATAGTAAATATGCATTCACAAGACTTTCAAGAACCAAACGAGATACAATTTAGACAAAACACCAAGAAAGCCAAGAAAGCACACACAAGTGTGAAAAAAAAAGAATTGTCCAAATTATATCAAAGACTCAACTCAACACATGATTGAAGATACCACTTTGAAAGGATGCCAAATGAAAGTAAGATACCAAATGATGAAAATACCATCAAGGAATAACCAAACCCTCTACACTTCTCATGATGGCACAAAGTACCAAGACGAGAAATGTTTGTCTTCCAAAGAGACACGTCATCGGGATCAAATACCAATTGAAGACAACTAATGTTCAAAAACATATAGGATTGCTCCCCCAAGATATGTGCATTATTTATGATCTTGCATTTGAATACAAAATGCACATAAATGGGATCATCACTTTCCATACATATTATTCAAACACTAGTCATGTTTAAGGAAAGCAATAGGGTACAAAACCAATTCAAAGAATGATGTTCTACTCAATATAGGATAGCTTCCCCAAGAATAGTGCATTACCTAGAAGTATGACTTTGAATGAAAATGCACTAGAATGGGATCATTGCTTTTCCTAACTCAAGAAAGCATAAAACAAATTTTGAGTAGAGCAACAAGGATCCAAAAGATACAAGGATGACAAGAGGATTTAGATCAAACCAAATCCTTGGCAATAAAAATAAGGCAATTCAAAGCAAGAGTCAAAAATGAAGATGGTCTACAAATTCACCACAATTATGAGTATCACTTGTCATGGACAAGGAGTATATGGAGATAATTCTCGGTGGTATATAGGAATGATATTAAAGACCAACTTCACAACAAATAAGCATATGGCAAATGATAGGAATTAAAAGCCATGCTTAGATAGATATCCTTGATAGCTTCAATATTCACGCGATCATGCAAAGCAACTCCAAAGAGTAGCTTGGAAAGCCATACCAAGAACATCCATCACAAACAAGATCCAAAGAAGAGAGACAAAAGACATTTAAGCAAATATGGAACTTGTTTGAGAAACATGCCACATAGGAATAAGATAATGAAGAATATCAATTCTAGGTGGCAATACTTCACATCTTCACATTTTCTAGGTTTGTAATATGCACAAAGCTTATTACTCCCCCATAATGTGATAATCCAATTTTTCTTAACAAGAGGCAAGCAAAACCAACTTGAGATAATTAATGGACATTATAGAATTTGAATTTCCATGAGTATGACATACCACATAGAGAATAGATAATATTGATATATCATCACTAAGTGGTATTCCTCATGTACACACATTTTTAGGATTGTGAAGTGCACGAAGCACATCACTCCCCAAAATGGGATAGTCCATTAATCTCTCAAAAGGAGAACCAAAAAGATAAGATATCAAATCAAAACAATAAGGCTCAAAACAAGTAAATGGTGTGCAAACCAACATACACATACTTGATTACTCACGATAAGTAAGTAGAGAGCACAACACATACAAACACTAGTAAGGTACAAAACCTAACACATGCAAGGGTGTCGTGGGTTTGTCACGTCAGATGTCATGGATGACTTCGTAGGTGTGGGATTTGCGCGAGTCAATCGTCTCCGAGCTTGGGATCGCAGGAACAAGGATGAACACAGATTTACCCAGGTTCAGCCCCTCAATGTGAGGTAAAGACCTACTTCCTGCCTACCCTAGATTGGTATTGATATGATATATGTGGTGTTACAATGGAGGCGATCCGATCTGGGTACTCGCCGTAAGAACTAGGGTTTTAGGGCTTGATAGCTTGACCCCGTCTAAGTCCTGCGAGTCCTCTTTATATACACAGAGGCTCGCTAGGTTACAAAGGAAACTTCTCCCACAAGGAATACATCGACTGGAACCAACTTGGAGACTAACTCCTCCTCACGTCTTCCAGGATATGTCTTCTAGATCCTTCTCCTTGTGGCGGTGCGATATTGGGCTTGCTTTTATGCAGGCCTTTTCTGGTACGAGTAAGTGGGTCGCACTTATTGATATGGGCCGCGGGTTAATCCACAAAGTATTCCCCCGACATTAGCCCCCAAGATTGGTTAGGACTTCACGGTGAGGATCCTCTGGTTACTTGAGGTAGTTATTGAGCCGCACTGTGAGCGTTCTGACTAATCTCTGACTGATGCGATTCAAAGCCGCGACTCATTTGCGCGAATCACCCTTTCCATCTGAAATATTCTTTTCCTTCAATTGCGGACCGTTCCTCATTCTGCGGGCGCAAATTGTTCCGTTGATTTCGGGCATCCCAGTTATAAGCTGCGGCGGCCTAGGTCAATATTCACTTGCCTCTGCTCTCTCCTCGCTTCCAGCTGCGCCGCCGTCTTCCTCAATCAATCTTAGCCCCCGATCCAATCTTCTCGCAATGGCGCCCAAGGCAAAGCCATCCGATGATAAACGCAAGATCTCCTGCAACTGGGAAGGATCCTGGGTAACGGAGCAGACTCTTACGGATCTCGCCGATGCTGGTTTCTTGCCGCCGAAGGAGGACAACGTCTGGCGGGCGCCAGGTGATGAAATCGAGCCGCGCCCCAAGCCCAACGAACTGGTGATGTTCGTGGAGCATGTGGAGCGTGGATTCACGCCGCCCGGCTCCCTCTTCTTCCGCAACCTGATGCAACGCCTAGGCCTCCGTCTTCATGACATCGGCCCTAACTGAATGCTCCAGGTGAGCAATTTCCATGTACTGTGCGAGGATTATCTCGGCATAGCCCCCAATATCGATCTGTGGCTGGCCTCCTTTTCTTGCAATAGCCAACTTGTCTCCAAAGGTGGCGCCTATGTTCAGGTCGGCGCCATCTCTCTACAGCGCCACAGAAACTCAGCTCTTCGCAAGCTAGCCCTGGCGAATCGACCCAGGGCTTGGCAAAAATCCTTTTTCTACTGCCAAGATACCTCACCGGAGGGCGAAACTCGCCTCCCCACTTGGTCCAATTCTCTTTTCGTGCCTTCTGAGGCACTAAAATCCAAACCTCGGGATGCCGCAGCATCCTTCATAAATGAATCGCTGATCAAGGTCCGCGCCTTAATTGGTCATGGCCTTACTGGCCTTGATCTTCTTTCTTGCTGGACGAAGTGGCACATCCAACCAGTGAGTCCCCGTCAACGGTCCTTCCTTGAGTGCTCTGGCACTTCTGCTGATGTTGATCGTGTCAAGGCCGCTGACTGGGAGCTTGAAGACTAGGTGGAGTTTGTCGCCCGTGTGACTGAGGAGAAGAATATCTCCTTCGACAAGGTGGGGCTCGCCCCGTTTAATGTTAACAACAAGCCTTTTGAGGTAACCTGTAACAGCCCCAAATTTGTGCTATGAAAATGTGAATAAAAATTCCACTTTTCATTTCTTGTGCATCATGGCATCCCTAATAAAAATGCTCAAAATTGAAACAGGTGGAAAACCATAAGTATGAATGGTTTCAGTTCAAATTCAAATCAATGAAAGTGTTCAACTTACATTCAAGAAAATACTTTGGCATCATTATTAATTGGTGGAAATTGAAACACTTGGTTTGGCAACATTTAAAATAGATAAATGCCACAAATGGCTTTAACTCGATTCAAATGATTTTGTGACACTTGTGACAAGCAAAAATTATTTGAAGTGGTTGTATTTAGCAAGGAAGTTCCATTTCTAAAATTATAAATTCTCCCAAAAGAATTGGAGTTGTAAAATAAAAATCAAATGTGGGAAACTCAAAAATGCCTATGAGCCTTTCCTTTTTATTTTCAAAGCAAATGATTTCCAATTGGCTTGGAAAATTTAGGAGGGCTTCCATGTAATATATGGAGGATACCCAAATATTTCTAGAATTTTTGAAAATGTTTAAGTGCTTCAATTAAACCACTGAAAGTACTGGAAATAAAAGGGAAACAAGAAAGGAGAAAAGGGCAGGGGGTTTTCTGTAAAAACTTCATCCCCTTCCTGTAGCTCCTGTGGCAGGCATGGCGCCAGTGCCGTGCCGCCGTGCCCCCGCCGTCCTCGCCGCTGCGGAGAAGATAAGGAGGCCCCCCAGGCGCTCCTCTGCTCTCCCTCCTTCACTCTTCCCCCAGATATTTTTTTCCCCTCTTCTCTACCTCTCTTTTTCTTCCACCATGGCCGAGCCGAGCCATGGCTGCCGTCGCATCGCCATCGACTGAGACCTCCCGGAGCAGATCTAAGCACGTCACCACCTTCGCCTCGTCGTCCTATTCGTCCTCGTGCAAGGAATCGCCACGGGGTCGCCCGCATCGTCGCCACCGTCCGCGTCTTCTCCGACTCCGGCCGCCGCGCTCCGAGCAAGCTCGCCACCGCCTCCGACCACCTCCGTCCAATCAGAGCACACGTACGCGTCTAGGGTGAGCACGCCGTCCTCCAGGACATCTTCTTCTTCCTCCTCCTGCTCTGTAGCCTCGCCGTCGTGCGAGAGGCCGCTCGGCCGTCCGCCATGGCCGCGCCGTGTCGAGCACCATCTGACGAAGCGCGGTCCTCTGTGTACTCCCAGCACGAGCACGAGTCCACCACCACTACCGCACCTGTTTGCACCCACCACCCGCATCCAGGAGCGCCAAAGCATGGCCGTCGCCGGCAGAAGTTCCCGTTGCGACTGCAACCTGTGGTCTGAATCTGGGTGTCGATGTTCTTTTTCGTCAGTTAAACCAGTGACTCCTAAAAAGGGCTTCAGATCCGTAGTCTAACACGAACACCGCAGCAGCCAAGTGGCTATCAGCCACGCCGCAACGCTCGCGAGGTCGCAGGTTCGAATCCCTCTCGGCGCACCCCCCTTTTCCATTTATTTCGCTCACTGACAATGGGGTCCCACGCGTCAGTGGGACAGCGCCCGCACACGCGCAGTCCGCGCCAGCGTGGCGTAGGACCCCACGGTCCAGTGGCAGTGTTTAGCAACAACCGGGTGAGAAAAGTTTTGGATAAGTTTCTGGATTTAAAACAAATAGACAGATTCAAATATAAACTTGAAAAATCCATATCTTTTTGAATACTTGTCCAAAAATTACAAACAAGATACCAAAATGTTCATAAAAATAAATTGAGTCTAGTGGTATAACTCACACATCCAACTAAATTAGTTTAGTTGCTGTTTCATTAAAATAATCAAAATGGCAGAAAAGAAAATGCTTTTGGAAAATACATATCTTTAAAAATAATAATCCAAAAATTATTTCGCTCACTGACAATGGGGTCCCACGCGTCAGTGGGACAGCGCCCGCACACGCGCAGTCCGCGCCAGCGTGGCGTAGGACCCCACGGTCCAGTGGCAGTGTTTAGCAACAACCGGGTGAGAAAAGTTTTGGATTAGTTTCTGGATTTAAAACAAATAGACAGATTCAAATATAAACTTGAAAAATCCATATCTTTTTGAATACTTGTCCAAAAATTACAAACAAGATACCAAAATGTTCATAAAAATAAATTGAGTCTAGTGGTATAACTCACACATCCAACTAAATTAGTTTAGTTGCTGTTTCATTAAAATAATCAAAATGGCAGAAAAGAAAATGCTTTTGGAAAATACATATCTTTAAAAATAATAATCCAAAAATTAAGTTTGAGCTATCAAAATGTTCAGCACTTAATATACTTCATGTTCCACCGGTTTTCCAAACATGGATAATTAGTTTTAATGTTGTTTAAATGATTTGCTAAAATGGCAGATTTAAAATGGATTTTATAAATGCAATAACTTTTATTTGGTTTATCAGAAAAATGTGTTTAATATATCAAAATGCTCAGAATATTATGAACTAACCAGTAACATCATTTGCATGCATATTTGAGCACAATTCCAGTACTGCACTTTTAGAAACTAGGGAAAGTCATTAAGTTAAATATGGGGCTTTATTTTCCCTTGTCGAGATAATTATTTTGCACCCCATTTAAATTGGTAGATGTTGTTATAGTAATTCCAGTGCATCTAAATTGTCATGCCATCATGTGTTTGTGCATTGTACCTGTTTTGATTGTGTGATTATTGATTGTGTCTTTCCGGTGTTTTTATGCATCGATAGATCAAGCAGTCGGGGTTCCACCGCAATACCCTGACGAACCGTATTACCAGCCCCCTGAACAAGGCAAGCGTAATCCCCCCTCTGAGCATGTCTGCTCCTATGTTTTCCGCAATTATTTTCGCCACTATAATATTGCATTCGGTTCTAAATGTCTTTTGCTTGGAGTAGAGTATCCTACTAGTTGCATTAGATACCTGTTGCCATTACCTGTATCCTTCCTAATATCCATAGGATTGAAGTGTTGGCCTGAGATAAGTATAATTGCTATGTATATGCTTAGCCATGCTTAGTTTAAATGCTTAGATGTCCGGTGGATGTTTCATTGTTGGAACAGTTGATGGAATGGCCGGATGTGATGGAAAATGGTGGTGGTGGAAAATGGGGATGAGAGGCCACGGGTGATGTGGTGGGTTGTCTCGTTCTCGCCGCCTAAGTGCGAGTTCTTTACCTCTTGAACCAAGACCGAGCGTGCAACCATGTGTGAGGCCTATGCAATAGCAGGAACCCTCATAGACTAAATAACTCGGGCGGGGCTAGCCAGGGTCCTCTAGTTTGAGCTTCCATTTGCGTGTGCGTGAAGATGGTGGCAAGGACTGGGATGAGGATGGTGGTGTTTAGGAAAATGAGTGGCCACGGGGCAGGGTGTTGGAGGCACTGAACCTGTCCCGTCCTCACTGATGATCCTGGGTTAGTCTCAAGCGAGGGAGAAGTCGACACCGCTCCCACCCAGCCGGCTCTCCAAGGAAGAGAGCTAAAAGCTAGGCAATGGGCTGGACGGTACACGTGGTAAACATTGTACACCCCTGCAGGGTTAAATCTTTTCGAAAAGCCGTGTCCGCGGTTATGGACGACTTGGGAAAGGACGATAAGACCATAGAAAAATGAACGGAATGATTAAAACCTGAGTACTAAAGGTACTACCAAGAATGCAAGGTTGACTTCCTCGAGGGTGATTCGGGGAGGTGCCTTGGTAGACAGGTGAAGTGATTGATGGTGGTTGTTGATGAAGTTGATCAAAAGAAAAGATTTTACTTCTTATCCCCTTTTGAAAATATTCTGATTAGTCGTTGTCAGATGTCTTTTATAAAGAAAACCAACTTTACGCAAAACAGCCATAAACCTTTGAAAGCCAATCATTGAGCTAGTAGCTCTAGTAATCTTGCAGAGTTCGTCGAACTCAACGTTGTTTATTTGATTTCAGTGGAGGACTTCACCGACACTGAAGGTGGGTTCTATGTGGACGTCGACGAGTAGTCTGGGGTTCCCAGGTGGCAGCTTGGGACATCCGGAACAGCTGGCGCTGGAATGTTTATCTAGGCCTCTTAGGCCATCATTTGGATCTTGTTGTTTAGAACAACTTACTTCGCTTCCGCATGACGTACTGTTGGGTCTGTGACCTCTGGTTGTAATATTTGCTATCTTTCTCTATTATAAGAGTTGAACTATAATGCTTTGAGTCGTAGAATCTGTGATGTGCCAGTTGTTCTACAAGTCTTGATCTCTCTATTATGCATTGATAGTTGTGCCTGCGTTAAGTCATCAATCGGGGTGTTGCGTTGCCGATGATCCATTTCGAGCAACGCCTGCCAAAGGTTTTGGCCGGGGATTGGTAAACCCGTAACCTCCGGTTGTATCGCTTAATCGGTGACACACATCATCACTGTATAGTTCTGCGGTCGGGGCGCCACATAACCCTCCTTCTCTGGCCCTTTGTCCTTGTAGCAGAATTGCATTTCTTTTTGATACTAAGATCTTCCTTTTTCTGTATCAGGCTGATGAGAACTACTGGTCGCTTCCGCGGCTGATGCGGGCACTGCTGCTCCCAAGCGTGCCGCGAGGAAGAAGTTACTGCCCGCTTTAGAGGGCAGTGAGGTCGCTGACATCCCATCTGTTGCTACTGCGGCTTCAGATGGTGAAGATACTGAACTGGAGGAGGACGACAGTCCTGTGCCAGCCGCGAGTCCTCCTGCTGCGGCTGACCCAACTCCCCGCAGGGCCTCAAAGAGACTGTCCCGGGAGGAGCCAGAGCTTAACGCTCTGGAGAATCCTGAAGTCGTCAAGCGTCGCAATCCTGCGGTGGGTGCGATGGTGGCTCTAGGTTAGTAGTGCCAGAAACAATGCTTGTATGTCACACGTCAGTTGGGAACCCCAAGAGGAATGTATGATGAGTGCAGCAGTAAGTTTTCCCTCAGTATGAAACCAAGGTTTAATCGGACCAGTAGGAAAACGAGGTTTGCTTCGAAGGTGTTGGTGGAGGAGTGTAGTGCGGCGCAACACCAGGGATTCCGGTGCCAACGTGGAACCTGGACAACACAATCAAACTACTTTGCACCAACTTAACAGTGAGGTTGTCAATCTCACCGGCTTGCTGAAAACAAAGGGTTAAACGTATCGAATGGAAAATGATGTTTGTTTGCATTAAACAGTAGAGAACAATGATTGCAGTAGATTGTATTTCAGATGTAAAAGAATGGACCGGGGTCCACAGTTCACTAGTGGTGTCTCTCCAATAAGATAACTAACATGCTGGGTAAACAAATTACAGCTGGGCAATTGACAATTGATAAGTGCATATAACATGCATGTGTGAGCTGTGGTGTCTACTATGAGATTCATTTGGGCATTACGACAAAGTACATAGACCGCTATCCAGCATGCATCTATGCCTAAATAGTCCACCTTCAGGTTAACATCCGTACCCCTTCCAGTATTAAGTTGCAAGCAACATACAATTGCATTAAGTAATGTGCGTAATGTAAACAATACATTCATCCTTGAATAAAGCATTGCTGTTTTACCCCTAGTGGCAACAACACATCTACAACCTTAGAACTTGCTGTCACTATCCCAGGTTAAATAGAGGTTGAACCCACTATCATGCATAAATACCCTCTCTTGGAGTTACAAGTATTCACGTGGCCAAGGCTTCAACAAGTAACGGAGAGCATGCAAGATCACAAATGACATAGACATGATAATATAATATTCAGCTCCACATAGGTATCAATATAAGTCAGATCCCAGCAAACACAACATGTAGCATTACAATAAGATGATCTTGATCATGATAGGCAGCTCACAAGATCTAAACATGATGGCACAAGTGGAGAAGACAACCATCTAGCTACTGCTATGGACCCATAGTCCAAGGATGAACTACTCACGCATCACTCCGGAGGCGGGCATGGCGATGTAGGGCCCTCCGGTGATGATTCCCCTCTCCGGCAGGGTGCCGGGAAGAGCTTCAGAAACCCCCCGAGTTAGGGTTGACGACGGCGGCGGCAGCGAATATGTTCTGGATGAATGGCTCGGTGTTTTAGGGTTTTCGCGTCTCGGGGAATAAATAGGCGAAGGGGCGATGTCGGCGGACCCCCGAGGGGCCCAAACCACCTGCAGGCGCGGTGGGGCCCTCTGCTGCGCCTAGGTGTGGTTTGGCCACCTCGTGGCGAGTCTTCGTCTCTCCTTCGGACTCCGTGTACGTGCTGGAAAAATAGGGACGTGGCCCTTTGTTTCGTGCAATTCCGAGAATATTTCCAGAAGTAACTTTCTGAAACCAAAAACAGCAGAAAACAGGGAACTGGCACTGTGGCATCTTGTTAATAGGTTAGTCCCAGAAAATGCATAAAAGTGATACGAAGTGTATATAAAACATGTAGCAAATGGTATAATAAAGCATGGAACAGCAGAAATTATGGATACGTTGGAGACGTATCATGCGACTCCTCCTGTTGCCAGGCGTGTGCTTAGGACCACCGCCTCAGCTGAAGATGATATGGAACCCCGCTCTGGCAATTCTCGCTGCCTTGGCATCCTGACTGCATATTCCTTCATTTCCTTTTATTAACATATAGACCTCTGATTGCAGACTCAGGGTTCTAAGGTCAGTCGTCGCCGTCAAGCGACGGCCTTATGGCCTCTGTGAAGATGGCTTCAGAGTTAGTAACTTCCTTATAGCATTTTTCTTCTGCCATGCGTGCTTCTTTCTTATATAATTGTCTTGTTCTTGTAGAGTTGCGATTGATGCTGCAGCCGCGGCTAAGGCGCCTGCGGCTTTTCCTGCCGTGGTGGAGGCCATGGCCACCACTGACGATCTGGCTGTGACCCCTGCTCCTGACACAGCTGCCCAGGAGGTGGCTCTGGAAGACAGGACAGATCCCCTCATGGCCCAGGACACAAAGGAGGTGGATCCCACAACCGCAGTTGTGGTGGCTAAGGATGCCGAAGTACCGCTGGTTGAGTCGCCAGCGGCTGTTAATCAAAAGTCGCCAGTGCTGCGCCTTGATACGTCTCAAACGTATCTATAATTTTTGATGTTCCATGCTGATATTATATCAATTGCTACATGTTTTGGTTACACTTCATATCATTTTTATGCATTTTCTGGGACAAACCTATTAACAAGATGCCATAGTGCCAGTTCCCTGTTTTCTGCTGTTTTTGGTTTCAGAAATCTATTAAGGAAATATTCTCGGAATTGGACGAAACAAAAGACATCGTCAATAATATCACGAGGAGATCACGGAGTCCAAAGGGGAGTCGGAGCAGACCCACCAGGGGGCCACGCCACACTAGGGCGCGGCCAGGGTGGGCCCGCACCCCCCTATGGCGTGGTGGCTCCCCTCGGCCACCGACGCCGCCTCTTCGCCTATATATTCTCCGCGACGCGAAAACCCTATGACGGTCGATCATATTCCACGAAAAGTTCCGTCGCGGCCGTCATCGTCAATCTCAGATCGGAGGAGTTCTGAAGCACTTCCCGGCACCCTGCCGGAGGGGACATCATCACCGGAGGGCTCTACATCACCATGCCTGCCTCCAGAGTGATGCGTGAGTAGTCCACCCCTGGACTACGGGTCCATAGCAGTAGCTAGATGGTTGTCTCTCTACCTTGTGCCTCCATGTTTAGATCTTGTGAGCTGCCTAACATGATCAAGATCATCTTATTGTAATGCTAGATGTTGTGTTTGCTGGGATCCGATGAATATTGATACCATATTTATTCAAGTTGTTTATCTATGTGCTCTTGATCTTGCATGCTCTCCGTTGCTAGTAGATGCTTTGGCCAAGTAGATGATTGTGACTCCAAGAGGGGGTATTTATGCTTGATAGTGGGTTCAGTCTCTAGATATCTGGATCAGTGACAGAAAGGTCTAAGATGGTAGATGTGTTGTTGCTACTAGGGATAAAACATTGGTGCAGTGTCCAAGGGCACTTGTATTGATTACATTACACACTTTACTTCATGCAATAATCTGTTGTTAGCAACTTAATACTGAATGGGATGCGGATGCTGCCTTGAAGGTGGATTATTTAGGCATAGATGCGGTTGGAATAACGGTCTATGTACTTTGTTGTAATGCCCAACTAGATTTCATAGTAGACATCTTGGCATGTATTGCATTGTTATGCCCTCTCTATTTGTCAATTGCCCAGCTGTAATTTGTTTACCCAACATGCTAGTTATCTGTTCTGAGAGAGACACCACTAGTGAACTGTGGACCCTGGTCCAATTTCCTCATACTGTTTACACAACCTGCTGCAATCTTCTGTTTCCTGTTACTTGCTGTGTTTCCTGCTGTTTTCCACACCATACGTTTAACTCTTTGTTTCTGCAAGACCGGAGAGATTGACAACCTCTCTGTTTCGTGTTGGGCAAAGTTCTGGTTTGTGTCTGTGCAGATTCCACGTTGGTGCAAGCTCCCTAGCGCCAGGGGGAGTCAACATCAACAACCTTCCGATAGATCGTCAAGTCCTACTGGATTGATAACCTTGGGTAGATTTCTCAAGGGAAAACTTCTGCTGTCTACATCATAACCTTCCTCTTGGGGTTGTAGCCATCACGCCTTGAAGTTGCTTCCTCTTCCTCATCCTTGAGCCGTGCTGAACAGCTGTCGCAGGCCATCATTGCTTCAAGCGACAAATAAGCCGCAGAGCTTCGTGAAGCACTCTCCAATTTATATGCGGCTTACAAGGTAACAATCTCTCTTATCCTATCTGTCCCTAGCCCCCAAGGATCGAGGTCTTCTTTGACGCAAAGGGGAACTTGGTACTTCTTGTAATTGTTGTCTTTTGTAGTAACTTCTCACAAATTATTGCAAAACTTCTCCGCTGCCCTATATCTGTTGATCTTTTGTCTTGTAGGAAGGATTATATACTGTGACTGCAGAGAAGCTTGCTTTGGAGAAGCAATTGCAGGAAACTCCCTCTGAGCTTGAGAGTCTGCGCGAGCTCCTTCTCCAACGCGAGGCTGAACTGAAGAAAAAAGACGCCAGAATTGGCGATCTTACTGATGAAAGCTATAAGCTGTCTGAACAAGCCAAGGCCACTGAGCTGCGGCTTAAAAAGTTGGAGGAGAAATCCCAGGAGAGGATCCAGCAACAGGATCGTCAAATCAGTGCTCAGAAGGATGCCATCACTCAAGCCAACGAGGACGCGTGGCTAAAGGCTGTTGAGATTGGCGATCTCAAGAAGAAATTGGCGAAAGTGTCTGATGCCCACAACCTTGTCCATGCTAAAGTCTCCATCATGACCCAAGAGCTGACTGGTATGTTTTGCAATCCACAACTTCACTTTTCCTTAGCTTTCTTCGTTTGCATATAGCTGTGCTAATTGATGGCTGCCATGTTATAGGTGAGGATGCTAGATCGCAGAAAGGCAGTACACAAGAGCAGCTGGAGTATATCCGCGAGTTTGCGCGGAAGGCTTGCGATGCCATGAAAGGGTTATCTGCTTGTATTCTGCCCACCAAGCCTGTCCCCGCCGATGCTGAAGGATTGTTGAAAAGGCTGCTCAAAGCGCCTCAGTACTTCTTGGACTGGAATGAATCTTCGGCTCGCTCTGGCGCGGCTCATGTGCTTGCATTGGCTAAGACATATGATCCATCCTTTGATGCTGCCAGGGTCGCGCAAGGCAGGCCTCCAAAGAAGACGGACGGCACCGTGCTGACACCCTCAGAGTATGTGGCGACATGGAAAGCATGCGAGGCCACGCGACTGAACTTGTGGACGGAGTGGACCTAGCGACCTTTCTGGGAAAGTATCATCCAGATGGGTCGAGATTCGAGAGATTACCCACTGCATCAACCAGCGTGGCTGCTCCTCAAGAAAAGAACTCCTCTCCAGGTGTGTCCAGCTCCGCAGCCCCCAAGCCCGCAACTGATAAGCCTTCATGCAAGCCTGCGACTGCTGCTCCTGCCAAGCTTGGTAAGCCGTTGGTGCCTCCTACTCATAAGCCAAAACTGGGAAGAAGTGAGTAAAAAACAATGATATGGTGAAGTTAGCCCTTAGTGGCTTGTAATAATTGTTGAAATGATGTGTTAGCAACAATATTTTATGATTATTAAGTACTCTCAGCAGTACAAGTTCCGACCAATAGTCTGGTCCTTATGATTTGTCTCGGTTTTCCTTACTTAGGCCCTTGCGCGGCTCAGTATTTCCTAGGAACATGTGTGTTCAGGGTCGAGAGCGGCCATGATAGGCAATCAAGCTCGATTGACGCCACACCCCAGTACTTTGGCCGCATAATGCAAGTCGCATCCAAGTGAAGGTTGAGTATAATCACGATAAATGTCACTCGTTTGGCGATTCAAGGTAATAGGCCGCGCTCAGAAAGCTGCCGCACCCCCAAGGAACCAATGATTAGAAAATGAAAGACTCACAACTCAATTGGTAATTTGAGGCGAAACGATAGCCACCTACATGGTAGGGTGCCGGCTTTATTTCAGAATCATTATATGATACATAGGGTCGGTCGCGCCTGAGTGGCGACCAGAGGTGATACATGGGGTCGGTCGCGCCTAGGTGGCGACCAGAGGTGATACATGGGGTCGGTCGCGCCTGAGTGGCGACCAGAGGTGATACATGGGGTCGGCCGCCTGAGTGGCGACCGATTTTTGATGCACAGGTACGGCCGCGCCTGAGTGGCGGCTAATTCCTGATACATGGGTTGATCGCGCCTAGGTGGCGATCCAATTTGATACATATGGTACGGTCGCGCCTAGCGGCAACCGGTGTTGAGGTTTGAGCCCTGAGTGGCCAGCTTGATACTGTGAACCCTTGTTGGTTCTGTTGCGATCGTTGATGGCGACTCGCGATGGTTGGGATACCCTTATTGCCGATGGCCTGCAGCTCTTGCCCTTCTTGCGGCTGTAATCTGAAGTCGCAGGTCAGGCAGGTGTCTTTTGGCTTCCACGATGTCATCAAATTTTGTTGCGGCTCAGGAGCAGGCGCATTTTCTGCGACACAAGCGTCTCTGCCATAGCCCTGTCGCCTTCCTCGCATTCTTGTGCTATCTCTTTATTGCCATTATTGTGATTACTCCCTTAGGACCGGGCATTTTAGCTTCAGGTATACGTAGCACGGTCGAGCCATGAATTTTGCGAACGCTTCTCTGCCAAAGAGGCGGTATGGGCTCTGGAAATCTACAACCTCAAACCAGACGTACTCGCTTCTGAAGTTGCTTTGTCCCGAAGGCGACTTCCAGGTTGATTCGCCCCAATGGTTGAGCTGATACGCCTGGCACGACTCCGTGAAACGTTGTTCTGGACGGATGCAGCTGCTTTTCTTGGAGATTCATCCTCTTGAAAGTCTCATAGTACAGTATGTTGATGCTGCTGCCTCCATCCATCAATACTTTGCTTAATTTGTATCCTGCGACTTGAGGGGCAACACAAGCGCGAGCTTGCCTCCTTCGTTTATTTCTCCTGGATGATCTTCGCGGCTCCAAACTATTGGTTGCTCGGACCACTTCAGCCACTGTGGTACGGCTGGTACTACGGCGTTAACAGCTTGGTTGCGCCGTCGCAGCTTCTGCTCCCTCCTTGAGGTATTAACCACAATTGTGTGATATTGACCCAGCTGCTTTGGGAACTGCGGTTGGTCTGGCTGTGGGTTTGGAGCAGCATGTGGTGGCCTCCGCCGTGGTTGCCTCCCTCGTTGTTCTGATGGTTGTTATTCCCATTAAGTGGCTGCCCATCCTTCCACTTTTTGTAATGATAGCACTGCGCTTTTGTGTGGTTGGGTGGTTTTCCATCTTTTCCCACATGGATGTCACAGGGACGGTTGAAAACTTCTTCCAAGTTAACTGGGTGGAAATTTCTTCCTCTGCCGCTACTTGCTTGTAACGAGTGTTCGTGTTTGCGACTAATCCCGAGTTTCCTTCCTCGTTCTTGCGCTTGTTGTAACTCGCATTACTATTGCTAGCTTGCTGCTGCTGAGGCTTGCTGCTGGTCTTCTTTCCTTTGCCAGCAGTTTCCTCTTCCTTCCATCAGATGCGTCCTTGGTCTTATCCGAGCTTGCATACTTGTTAGCCGCTGCCATCACCTCGCTGAGGCTCTTAACTTTGTCCTTCATGCGACCCAGTTTGTGGACCAGCGGCTCAAACTTGCAGTTTTTCTCCATAACTAGGACAGCTGAGCTTGGAGGTATGTTGTCTGAGGAGTGTATAATTTCTGCCACTCTCCTCATCCAATGGCGACTTGACTCGCCTTCCTTTTGCACGCAGCGCTCAAGATCTTCTATACTGCTGCAGTCGCTTGCATGTTCCTTGGAAGTTCTTGACGAAAGCTTCCTTCATCTCATCCCAAGAATTTATTGAGTTTGGTGGTAGGTTTTGTAACCAAATGTGGGCTGCGCCTTCCAACATCATGTTTAGTATCGGGCACAGATCTCTTCAGATGCGTTGAGGATGCTCATGCCCATCTCATAATTGTTGAGCCAAGTGACTGGTCCATGCTTGGGTTGTAATTTGCGACCTTGCGAGGTCCTTTGAAATCTGCAGGAAACGGCTCAGACCTAATCCTCTCGCTGAAGCAGACTGGACCTTTAAGTCGCGATGATAAGTTGGATGGAGCTGGCCTCCCTGCCGGATTAACCATTGCATGCGGCTGCACATCTTCTGCGGGTTGAACTTGTACCACCTGTTGGTTTTCCCTTTGTCGCCTGGCTGAACTTGAAGTCGCAACCTGCGGCGACTCGGCTCGGATGCTTCTTTCCGCTGTTACTCTACTGTTGTAGGGGGTGGCATGCAGCCGTCCCCCATGTTCAGACATGTTTGCCTGCTGTACTACTGCTGTGCTCAGCATCTCAATGGCGCGCCGCGCCTCTGTCCATCGGTGTGTTTCCTGCCGGTGTCAACCTGGCTAAGATGTTGGTAGCCGCATAGAGATTCTCCACTGGGCTAATAGTGTCCTTGCGGTGTATGGAACCTTTGAGGCTGCGGTGCCGGCTGCTGCACAAAAGTTGGTTGTGGCGACGGAGGTGGCATGATAGCCCTGTTGTTAGCTTGCACCAGAGCTCTTGACCCTGGTGCTTCCGCCGCTCTTGGTGCCGCAAAAGATGGAACTACAGGCGCGAATGATGGTGATGCGATCGTCCGCACTGCAGGCGCGACTAAAGGCGCCGCGGGTCGCGTAGCCGCGACAGTGGTGCCATGTATGAGGGTGCTGCGACTGATGGTGCTGCGGCTTCTGACCATGCGACTGGACGCACTGTTTGTTGCGACTGATGGGATCGCGTGGGGTGGCGCCGTGGCTGCTGGTGTATCGACTGCAGGGACCACGGCTGTAGGTCCAGAGGTGGGTGATTGGAATAACTCCATGGGATTTACTGTTCCTGGCTACAGGCGACTGATATGGCGTCGGTGCGGCAAGGTGCTTGGCCCTCCTTGTAAGATGATGGTGTCTTCGGCGAGTCGCGTTGTTCTTGTTGGAGGCGCTGGTCCTCGCGTGCGAGCCTGCTCCTTTCATCCACAATCCTTTGGACTTCATCATACAGCCCAATCCTGGTAGCTTCCAGCTCCGCACTCTAGCGGCAGCGTTAACCGCAGATATAGGCGTAAACAGCGGGCTGCTCTGGGGCATCACAACCGCCGTGTTGGGGGTTATTCTTGGCCCTCCTTCCGTAGGTACAACTCCGGACGGGGTTTCTCTGTTCACGACTCCTGAGGCCGCGACTCCTGGGGTGGTTGCAGCGGGTGCCGCATGACTTGAACTGAGCTCTGCGACTCCTGATCCTTCTGGTGCGACTTGTTCCGCTGCTTCCGGCGCCGTGGGGGCTAAGCTGCCCTGTGGCATGCCCATCCCTTCCTCTGCTTCCACGGTCCTGTAGATCCCTTCCATGCACTGATCTCCTACGGAGGGCGAGCTGCCACCCCTAGGGTTTCCACATAGCCTTTCCTCGAGTACATACTCGATGGATTGGGCTTCTTCGTCTTCGAGTGTTAGTGGCTCGTTGTTGGTAGATTCTTCTTCTTCATCCACCGTTACGGCGACTCCTTCTTCTGAGTCGCCCGGCTGTGATGGGTCTTCTGACTCGCCGCCGATGAAGCCGACGAAAACGTGATAGATCCAAACGGGATGATGCGACCGGTCTCCAGGTAATCTGCTTCTGGTCCCCAGCTTGAATCGTCAATGGGAGGCATGCCATCGACCAAGATGATGTAGCCAATTGCGAGATCTTCAGCTCCTTTCATCGATCCTGCGCGGAACGTACGCTCTTGACCGCAGGCCCCACGGTGGGCGCCAACTGTCGTGGGTTTGTCACGTCAGATGTCATGGATGACTTCGTAGGTGTGGGATTTGCGCGAGTCAATCGTCTCCGAGCTTGGGATCGCAGGAACAAGGATGAACACAGATTTACCCAGGTTCGGCCCCTCAATGTGAGGTAAAGACCTACTTCCTGCCTACCCTAGATTGGTATTGATATGATATATGTGGTGTTACAATGGAGGCGATCCGATCTGGGTACTCGCCGTAAGAACTAGGGTTTTAGGGCTTGATAGCTTGACCCCGTCTAAGTCCTGCGAGTCCTCTTTATATACACAGAGGCTCGCTAGGTTACAAAGGAAACTTCCTCCACAAGGAATACATCGACTGGAACCTACTTGGAGACTAACTCCTCCTCACGTCTTCCAGGATATGTCTTCTAGATCCTTCTCCTTGTGGCGGTGCGATATTGGGCTTGCTTTTATGCTGGCCTTTGCTGGTGCGAGTAAGTGGGTCGCACTTATTGATATGGGCCGCGGGTTAATCCACAAAGTATTCCCCCGACAAAGGGTGCAAGCAACTTTCAATGTATATATGATTCAAATAAAAGTTACCGCAAGGAGGAACATTGGATATGAGATAGAACAATATAATCCAAATGACTTGGCTTGAGAGAATATATTTGATGAAGATCCCTTAATTCTTCATGATGTAGCCAAGTCTCCAATGCCCTCCAACAACACATATTGATCAAGTTTTAACTTGTTGGCCCCAACCAAGATGGGTCCTAAGAGGTTAGTCATAATAGGATTGGCAACCCAAATGGTGCTTTTCTTGACACCACTTTGAGTACCCAACATATTTGGCAAACACATTGCCAACCTTATCCTTCCGAAGAGAATAAATCATCAATAATAATGGGGTTGGATAAGGTACCATTAGTGCATGAAGAAGCAAAGTGGCCCTTCTCACGGCATATGTAGCAACATTGGCTTCCTCCTTTCTTCTTAGTTGAAATCTCGACTTGAGAGGGGTAGCTTGATTCTTCTTGGGAAGAGGCCTTGCTTTAACTTGAGGAACTTGAGGCCGCTTCCCTTGTTTCTTCTCACTAAGATGCTTCTTCTTCAAAGTGCAAGATCTAACATGGTGCCCTTCAACTTTGCACTTGAAGCAAACAATCTTGGCCTAATCTTTAACTTGTTCTTGGCCCTTGTTCTTCTTGATAGACTTGGATTTGTTCTTGTTATTGGAGTTGAATCCAAGTCCACTCTTGTCATTGGGGCGTCTTTGAACACTCAACACATTGTCAAGTGTGGACCTCCCAACATGACGCTTTTCCAAATCTTTCTTCAAAGAAGCGACTTGGGCCTTGAGCTCTTTTAATTCCTCTACATGGTTAGTGTCAACAAAAACACTAGAGGAAGTAGATGCTTCATTGTTAGAGCAACAAGGCATGGAAAGTAATTCATCACAAGATGTAGCAATATTGTGAGTGGATGAATCACTAGGACTAGCACATGGCAATAAAGCATTTAGAGTAGAAGTTGTGCCATTGTCCACATGAGGTTCTACAATCAGGTTTTTATTGGCCTACTCTTTTTAAAGATGCAAGAAAATTTATTTTATCATGTGATGAATGTCAAAGGGTAGGTAATATAAGTAGACGTAATGAAATGCCTATGAATTATTCTCTTGTTATTGAACCTTTTGACTGTTGGGGATTTGATTTTATGGGTCCTTTTCCTCCTTCAGATGGTTATACTCATATACTTGTTGCTGTTGATTATGTTACTAAATTGGTAGAATCTATACCAACATCTAGTGCTGAAGGTGAGACATCATTAAAAATGCTTAAAGATATTATTTTTCCAAGGTTTGGTGTGCCTAGATATCTCATGACTGATGGTGGTTCTCATTTTATCCATGGTGCTTTTAGAAAGACTCTTGCTAAGTATGATGTTAACCATAGAATTTCCTCACCTTATCATCCTCAAACAAGTGGCAAGTAGAATTATCAAATAGAGAGATTAAATCTATTTTGCAAAAGACTGTTAATAAATCCAGGAAAAATTGGGCTAGGAAGCTTAATGATGCTTTGTGGGCTTATAGAACTGCTTATAAAAATCCTATGGGTATGTCTCCTTACAGAATGGTTTACGGAAAAGCTTGTCATTTACCTCTAGAATTGGAACATAAAGCTTATTGGGCAGTAAAGGAACTTAATAGAGACTTTAAACTTGCTGGTAAAAAGAGGTTACTTGATTTGAGCTCTTTAGATGAATGGAGAAGTGAAGCTTATGAAAATGCTAGGCTTTTTAAAGAGAAAGTTAAGCAATGGCATGATAGGAGAATTCTGAAGAGAAATTTAACGTAGGTGAAAAAGTTTTACTGTATAGGTCTCGTCTCAGATTTTTTGCAGGAAAATTACTTTCAAAATGGGAAGGACCTTATGTTGTTGAGGAAGTCTATCGCTCAGGTGCAATAAAAATTAATTTGCTAGATGGAGACAGACCACAAGTGGTTAATGGGAAAAGACTCAAGCATTACATTTCTGGAGATTCTTATAACGAAGATGTTGATATTATTCAAGTGGTAACTCCAGAGGATTTTATAAAAAGCCAAATTCAGGTAACTGCAGAAGCTGATTTGGAATAGGTACCAGTTTCGGTAAGAAAAGTTCGCGTTTGACTTTCCAACTTTAATATTTGTTGTTTTTACTTAATATAGAAAATTATGAGTCGAAAAAGGGTAGGAAACGGTGCCCGAGGGCACCACACCACCCCTGGGCGCGGCCCCACCCTGGCCGCGCCGAGGCATGGTGTGGGCGCCTCGGAGCCCGTCTCCGACCCCGTTTCGACCTGTACCTTCCTTTTGTTGTTAAACTTTCTGCTATATATTCACCCGGATCTTCCGAGGTCCGTATATCGTGTTTTCGTCGTTTTTGTTTCGACTTGTTTCTGCCAGGAGCTGTTTTTAGATTTAGAGCATCATGGTCTCCTCCAACAACGACGAGAACAAGGAGGCCCTGAAGGACATCATGGACCCGAAGCTCGAGGAGGAGGTCAAGAGCGAAGCTGATGATGAAGTAGAGGAAGACCCAACTCCACGTCCTCGTGCCACTATTGCAAGCATCAGTGATTGCCAATCCGTTCAATCCTAAGAGGAACGCAAGGATGAGCGCAGGTGGTAAGGCACCACGTCATGTCTTGGCTCCAAGGACACTCTCCTCAAGCACTAGTAACCCTTTTCACACTCTAATCCACAAGTATCAATTTGAGAGAGTTCCGGAGGCGGAGCTGCCTACTCGTTGGAATATAGATCGTTCTAACAATGCAGGAGAAGAAAGCTCTAAGTCTGGTGAGAAGTGGGGGAACAACTCCAAGAGCTGGGATTCACCCTCTGACAAGTTCATGAACCGCATCGAACACAATACGGAGATGATTCGTATCCTCACGTACAAGATAGACGAATTGAAGGATTTGGTTGAGAAGCTTATTAAGGAGTCTTCTTCACCCCCGAAGGAGTAATTCGTCAAGGGGTAATGGCACTCCCTTGGCTTGTTCCAAGCTTGGGGGAGTGCCCAGTATCATCTTTATCTTTTTGCTTTTACAATTTCGTGGTCATATCATGAGTAGAGAAGTTATCTTATAAGATGGTTTGCAATGTGGAGTGTCACTCCTTTAGTTATCTATGTATCCGTTGGTGTGCGTGTGTCTTTGTTTAGAATATTAATGAGAAGTTTCACCTTTATTTTCGGTACACTTTATTTTAGCATGCAAATCCTCTTTATATGCTGATCTTGTCATTGGTATTGACATCACTTTTGGGTACATCAAGTAAATTAGATTGGTTATGGCAAACTTAGCATTGGTCAGTAGCAACAATACTTTGAAAACTTAAGTAGAAGGAGGGAATTACATGCAAAAATATTATCCCATTATCTTTCTTTCTTGCTAGCCAATGAGATTAGCATTCTTGAGTTAAAATATTTGTACTTATAAGGAAGATTGCATGATTGCTCTTATTACATGTATATTTGGGTGTATCCCTCAACTCTTATGCTTGCCACCCGACCTTGCTAGCCTTAACCCCTGTACTGAGAGGGAATGCTTCTCGTGCATCCAAATCCTTGAGCCAAAATCCATGCCATCTGTGTCCACCATAACTACCTATATGTGGTATTTAACCCACTCCAAGTAAATTTGTCATGTGCTACATTTAAACTATTCAAAATTGTTATTACTCCTTTTTGTGTCAATGTTTACCAAGCTCATGAGGACGTGGTAGATGTCTTTATTTCACTTGTCAAACAGACTTTACCTCCAGACTAGCGGCATATACATCCGCTTATCTGTTAATTTTGCAAAAAGAGCTGGCAACGGGGTGCCCAGTCCCAATTAATTACAACTTTAACCGCTTAATCTCTTCACATTTTGTCAACTGAATACTCAGTGAAACATCTACATGTGTAAACAAAAGAGAAAAGAGGGATGATCTGCCTTGCTGGTAGAAATAACGTCCTTCATGGGAGCCGCTCTTAAAAAGTCTGGTTGGCAAGGGTAATATCGTACTGTCTACTACTGATTCGTTGACCAATTAACAAACACCTCTCAAAACTAATTTCTACTCTCTATATGATTTCAAAAATTAAAAAGCTCTAGCACATGATTTAATCCCTGCTTCCCTCTGCGAAGGGCCTTTCTTTTACTTTTCATGTTGAGTCAATACACCTATTTCCTTCCTCCTTGAGTAAGCATTTGAGTTGTTGTGATTCAACCATATATAGCATTAATATTTTCAATCATGTCTTTTATCCTTCCTTGTCTTAGTACAAAGACCTTTGCCTCTAAGAATATAACTTTGAAAGTTATCAATGACTGTAAAGAAAGTGTGATGATTGAGCATCTAAGTTCTGCAATATAAGCTCTAGTATAAAGACTCCTTTCGAAAGATAAGTTTGAATTGCTTATTGTTCTATGACTAAGAATGAAGTGTGCCATCACTAATTTATAATCTCCTTCGTGCACCTTTATTGTGGTTGTTTCATTACTCATGTTCAAGTTAAGTTATATGAAGAGTAGTTGCTGTTTAAAATGATTTGTGCTGTTAAGTAAATACTGATGCTTCTTGTCCGTATTCTTTATATCGACGCTTCACTCCATAAACCTGTGGTCTTGTTTACTGAGCTCAGCTTTCGCTTGGGGACAAGCGAGGTCTAAGCTTGGGGGAGTTGATACGTCCATTTTGCATCACTATTTTATATCATAATTTACTGTTATTCATTGATATATTTCATATTAAGATGTGTTACTTATGTTATTTTATCTTATTTTGCATGTTTGATGATTATTGGAGAATTAACTGCCGGAGTCAGATTTCAGCTGGAAAAAGCACCGTCAAGACACTATATTTCTGGAGTTCCCAAAACCACACGAATATACAGAAACTCCTATTTTATCAGAAGACGGAGCAGCCAAAAGGGGAGGCTGAGATGGGCCACGAGGGGCCCACACCACCCTAGGGCGCGGCCACCATGGGGCCCGCGCCGAGGCATGGTGTGGGGCCCCTGGCCCACCTCTGGCGCTCCCCCTTCGCGTACATGACCTCATCAACCCTAAACTTCAGAAGGAGCGCCCGAGAAAATATTCCGCCGCCTCCACGGGACGAAAACAACACAGAGAGAAAAACTCTCCGGCAGGGAGAAATCTGCCGGGGAAATTCCCTCCCGGAGGGGGGAAATCATCGCCATCGTCATCGTCATCACGCTGGACTTCATCGGGATCATCATCATCATCATCTCCACCGCCATCACCATCATCACCGCCGCTCCACTTTTCCGCTGTAACATTTAGGGCTATACTTTGTCTAGTTCATAGGGGAACTCTCCCGGTGTTAATTACTCCTTGTGGTTGATGCTATTGAGTTTTATCGGTGAATTAAAGTTTATGTCCAGATTGTTATTCATCATTATATCACCTCTGATCATGATCCATATGATGCCTTGTGAGTAGTTCGTTAGTTCTTGAGGACATGGGAAAGTCTTGTCGCTAGTAGTGGAATTATGTTGAGTAATATTTAATGGTTTGATATTTAAGTTGTGGTGTTATTCTTCTAGTGGTGTCATGTGAACGTCGACTACATGACACTTCACCTTTATGGGCCTAGGGGAATGCATTGTGTAGTTGGTCGCTAATTGTGGGGTTGCCGGAATGACAGAAACCTAAACCCCGTTAGTAAACCGGTGCACGAGGGAGTGTAGGATCTCAGAGTTTAAGCCTGTGGTTAGATTTATCTTAATTACTTTCTTGTAATTGCGGATGCTTACAAGGGGTATAATCACAAGTATGTATTAGTCCAAGTAAGGGCGGTGCATTAGCATAGGTTCACCCACACAACACTTATCAAAACAATAAAGATTAATCAACTGTATGAAGCGAAAGCACTTGACTAAATTCCCGTGTGTCCACAAGAACATTTTGTCATCATAAGTAAACCAACCGGCTTATCCTTTGCTCTAAAAAGGATTGGGCCACTCGCTGCAATTATTATTACTGTCTTTTATTTACTTGTATTTTATTTATCTGCTATATCAAAAACCCCTAAAAACTTGTCTGCTAGTGTTTACAGTGAAATATTGACCGAAACTGCTTGTCAACACCTTCTGCTCCTCGTTGGGTTCGACACTCTTATTTATCGAAAGTATTACGATACACCCCCTATACTTGTGGGTCATCAGCGGCTTGTCTGGTGGAGTCGAGGCTCGTCCTTGTGGGGCTCATGTGATATGGATCGCCCAAGGTTGAGGATAGGGTTTTTGGGAGAAATCCTTATCGGTTCGCCCGACACCAACGCGGTGCCACTTCCGGGTGACATCTTTCCTTCTTGAAGGGCGTCGTGGCTACCCTTGTGCGCTTCCTTTGTGTATCGGGGGAAACCCTAGGACCAGGTGCTGGTCCAGCAGCAGCGTAGGTTCCCTTCTTGAAGGTGCGCTTGGTACTTGACGATTGTGGGTGGTTCTTCGAAAAGCGTGGCGGTTGTGGTCACAGTCGTTTAGTCAATCCGCCTATGTCTCCTTTTGTTTCTTTTTTTCTTTTTTTGGGTGTTGGTTGGCTGCCACACGACCATTGTTGTTGGTTGCATGAGTTGTTTACTACTCCCTCCGTTCTAAATTAGATGACTTTTCATTCGTACACATATGGATGTACCTATACTTGTAACATGTCTAGATACATCCGTATGTGGATAAATAAAAGTCTTCTAATATGGAACAGGGAGTATATTAATATAGCGGGGCTTCGGTCTATTAAGGGGAGTGACGCGGGATCCGAGCGATTTGTGTCACAGGTCACATTATAGAATTATTGAAACGTGCTTGCCTTCGAGAGAGAACGTGAACGCCTCGTTAACTCCAAGGGCCATCGTCCAGCTAGCCTCGTTAACTCCAAAGGCATAGAGCTGACCGTTGAGCTCGGTTCGATCGAGAAGACGCTCGCGCCAATCGGCGCAAAGGCCTCCGCGCTGTTGCTCTTGCGATGGTATATCCGCTCGGATATCCGTCGCCCTCGCCCCGGCCCGAATTATGCTCGGAATCTTCCTCGCTGGCGTGGCCCGGCCGGACAACTCGGCGCCGCAACTTGATTTGATTAATTATGCTCGGTGACTTGTTTGAATATGAAAACGCATCAACGTACCCCTCTCTCCATCCATGAATAAGTGTACTTTTTAGTTTTTTCCTACATCATTTTTTAAGTTTAACCAACATTTATAACATCAAACTAATATAATTAGATCCAATTTAAAATATCGTTTCATAATATGCTAATTTTATGTCATAAATATTGCTATTTTTTATAAAGTTGGTCAAATTTGAAATTGTTTGATTTAGAGTAAAACTAAAATTTTGTACGGAGGGAGTATCCATTTCATCGTCCACATACGGATCAAAACAATACATTGACGCATCCTAACGACGATGATGCAAGGGTAGGAGACTAAAGAATAAGGTTTGTAACCAAAAGTCAAAAGATTGCAGATCCATGAGAAATTAGCCATTCTATGGTGCCACTCAAAGTTGAAAAGGTCACCAAATTCTCAGCTTTATCCAACTAAAATGTGAGCAGGCGGACCAGCCAATGCAAAACAACGCCATAGGAGGATTTGAGAAAGTGTTGGGACTGACCGAGGAGAACATAGGGTGGGTGACCCCGTCGATCCATGGCGACGGTCTTGGACACGCTTGATGCCGTATATGAACATAGTGGTCGTTGCATCATCCGGTGCAAGAGCCAACGTCGTTTGGAACTTCGTGCCATCAGGTGAGCCTCTAAGGTTTCGCGGGATGGCGGATGCGGGCGCAAGGAAGCTACGTCGAGGTTGTTATCATGTCGGTGGGGCCGTCAAGTGGCGGGAAGATAGACGACAAGGGGCGAGGGGAAGCGAGGATCGAGGAGAGAATGAGAGGAATTAAATGAGGGGAGGAGGATGAAGAGATAAGTCGGGCGCGGGTGGTGTGTGCCCCGCTGGGGACACGTGTCGCGCGTAGAAACACTAGATGCATCAGCGATGTGTGGTATTCTTCGGGTGGATTGTAAAAAAAATTAAAAGAATAAGAATTAGGTAAGGTCTATACCAAATTTTGCCAATGCTTAAGCTTTTTCAGCTTGATCTTCTAAGCGAACTGACTAGGTAATTGTGAAGTGTCACGAACATGATAGACGAAAAAAAATCAAAATACAAAACAGTTGTCTTGCTAATTGTAGCGTGTTCGTCCTTGGCGGGAAGGATTTAAACGCCGAAGGCGTCCGCCGCGAGGTCGCGGAGCAGCTCGATCCACCCGTAACAAGAAAGTTCTTTAGCTTCGTTTAGCTCGGTACGATCGAGAGACGACGCTCCAAAAAAGGATATCCGCTCGCATATCCGTCGCCCCGGCAGAATTATGCTCGGAATCTCCGTCTCCTCCGTGGCCCGGCCGTACGATAACAATAGATTAACCCGGCGCTGCAACTTGCTTGATGATTTTTCTTTTGACAGCTGCAACTTGCTTGATTAGTTATATAACCGGCGACCTGTTTGAATATACTATGTTTTCATGCAAACTCATCGAACATATCCGGCCAAAAGTCAAAAGATTGTAGACCCGTGATAAATTAGCCCTTCTATGGTGCCACTTCAAGTTGAAATGGTCAGCAAACTCTCAGCTTTATCCAGCTAGACTTATAATTGTTTATTTTTCTGTCGTCTGATTTTTCGATCTGGATAAGTTATCAGCTATAGTCTATCGTGCCATTATTCGATCTGGGTATGCTTCCATCCAACAATAATCTAATGAGGACCTTACTGCGTCATTTTCATTTTATATAGAGTGAATTCTAATTTTTACCTGCCAACCAACATGCTTTGGTGGCCTGGAAGTAAAAGATTTGAAATTGCAGGGTGCTGCCTTGAGGACTCGCTGGGCATGGCTAGCTCGTACAGACAAGTCTAGACCTTCCTATGCTCAAGGACCAAACTGCAACGGGAATTTTTCAGAGCCTGGTAAAGATCTCAATTGGAGATGGTGCTGATACTTATTTCTGGAAGGACAAATGGATAGATGATCGGAAGGTGAGCGACATTGCACCTGATATCCATCCTCTTGTGAACACAAGAAGAAAGAACAGCCGCACTGTTGAGAAAGGGCTACACCTCAATCTCTGGATAAGTGATATTGATGCACCTGTGCTACAACCACATGAAATACGTCAGTTATTGCTTCTCTGGATTGCTGTGTCATATGTGTAGAGAGACGTTTCAGTGAAGGATACTTTCAGTTGGCCGTGCTCTCGATCCAACAAGTACACATCCAGAGACACCTATGGAAGATTGTGTGAAGGCAGAGATAGGTTCAATGGTCATGGATGGGTTTGGAAAGCAAAAGCCCCTCTCAAATGCAAGATTTTTGCTTGGCTCACTCTACAAGCTAGAATCTGGACATCGGATCGACGGCTTAGGCATGGCCTACAGGAGCAAATGTCAAGCTGCTTTGTTTGTCTGCAGGAGGAAGACACGGTCAGCCACATATTCACCCAATGTGTCTTTGCGCGCGAAGTTTGGTTTGGATTTTACAGAGCTCTAAACCTACCTATGAGTGCATCACAACAAGACGACAGACTTGAGCAGTGGTGGGAGAGGAGCAGAGCTGGAGTCCAGAAGAAGGAGAAGCCAGTCTATGATGCTTTAGTCATCCTGGTTACATGGAGGCTCTGGAAAAACCGCAAGGCTTGGCCAGCAGCACATGCCTATGGAGTTGATTAGGTCCATACTAGCAGAGTTTCATTGCTGGGTGAGTGTGTTAGGAGAAGGGAGAGATATTGTAGGGAGGAATTAGCCTAGGGTTTCTTTCGGAGTGCCGCCCCACATCGTCTGTTGATGCTGGGTCCTTGCTTGTAAATATACTCTGTTCTCTTCTATAAAAGTAAGGTACGCCTTGGCGTACTCTCGAAAAAAAATCTAATTTTTACCCCATAGTTAGCATTTGTGACATTTATTATCCCATTTAATGAAACAAAATGTCACGTGCCTTCCTTGAGATTAGATTGCCCTATGCATTATTAAGGCAAAAGTTTCTTTGAAACAACGAAAGCATTCATTCAAATACTCAGTTAGGTTATCGAACATGATTTATGTTCCTATGATTCCGGATGCTCAGCAACCAGTGATAAGAACTTCTTTCATACAGATCATTCATATCTTTTCTTCATATCAATCAACATACTATCATGATGAGTATTCCATTCTAAGCCAAGCTTCCACCAAAATGACTGACTAACGTCACTAACAAAGAAGAGGTGTAGCTTAGTTTTCAGAGTATTGTCCGTGCATAAAACGTATGATGAACTTTCAACATGAAAGTTTTTCTACCCAATAGATCCATTGTGTTCAATCTTGTCTTGCAAGAGAAGCCAGAAGAAGGATTTAAGCAAACTTTGGCATAACACATGATTTCCAAATCCATCCAAATGGAGCAGGTGCTGAGTTAGATGGGGGTAAGGGCTTTATATATCTTCATGTTGACATATTTTTGCATGTACTACCATATAATTGTCGGACATCATTCTCAATATTGTAGTCCTCTCGTCATTTATAGATGAAATATCCTCAAACTGCTCGAAGAGATCATATAAACTATCCACTTGATCACTAACTTATTGAAGATATATATTTTGGTTAATAGAAAATGAGCAAAGTCGTGGATACTTTTTTCCTCGTGGTGGTCCTATCCTTCCACTTATCATCCTAAAACCTAGTAGTGGAGCCATTACCAGAAGAGCATATGACAAGGTTGCTGAAAAAGTCACAGAGATATCAGTCTTTCCACCGGAAGGATCCACATGGGTTTGAAGTTTGAACACTAAGATAGTTTACCATTATTGTAGTAAGCATTCCAAGTCAGTTGTTCTCAGGAAAGGAAACATCTGATTTGCTCATAAATTTGAACAGATTTCTCATGATTAGAGCAATATGTCATGTTCTCATATTTAGTACACCTAGGCCCCTGTCTTCTTAGGCTTTCACACATTTTTCCATTTCACCAAACATTTGCCACCTTTTCAATTTATTTTCCTCTCCACAAGAATCCCGCAAGGAAACCAAATGGCATCTTGACATAGCACATAGAAAAATTTGGGATAGCAAAGATTATAGATTTAATAACGACCAGTATGTTGTCATATGAGAGAAAATCAGTGGTACCAACCAATCTTCTGCCAATTCTCTCTAGTGTCCCCATACAAATTTCAATCATTGGCTTAGTAGTTCACATTATAATCCAAGATAGGTGAAGAGATGGGCTTCCACTTTACATCCAAACATATTAGCAAGGCACTCAACACTATCAGAACCAATATTGATGTGCACCATAAATGTCTTGTTATACTTCAATTTTAAACCAGTAAAGATGGAAATTTCTTAAAATAGGGTTTTCAATCTCAATAGCTGATCAGGGCATGCTGGCATGGTAAGCAGAGTATCATCTGCATATTATATCATGGGATAGTCTAATCCAAATGATTTATCAAGTGGGAGGTCAATATCTCCAGTATGCCATGCATTGTTGATAACATATGCAAGAGTTCCGCTTTAGATACAAATAAAGTGGTGATAGGGGTCACCTTGCCCAACACCCCTTCTGCAAAAAAAATCTTTCATAGCGCGGCATTCAGTAATACAGTAGAAGAAAGGAATTAAATATTCTTAATCCATTCAACCCACTTATCTCTGAATGCCATATGTTGTAACATTTGAATAATGTGACACTCTATTTGACCTTATCAAATGCCTTTTCAAAATCAATCTTGATTAATGACAAATATGAATGTAATCAAAAGCCAATGCAAGGCCATCATGTATAGTCTTATTTATTTATAAAGCCATACTGATTTTGTGAACAAGAGGAATGATATTTTTTTGCAGCCTATTTGCAAGAAGTTTGGTGAGTTATTTGAGAGCAAATTAAACAAAGAAATAGTTCCATAATCATTGATACATTCTCGGCTATTAGTCTTTGGTATGAAAGTGATAAATTTCGTATTGATGATCTCGGTATCAAGATTTCCTTCATAAAAATCTCAATTTTTGTGCTTAGTTGCACCATAGCTCTCGCATATCATCTCGCTGCTTGATGCAATTAGTTTTGTTACAACTAGATTTCATCATGAATGCTGAGGATATGATGAATTGACCTTACTCTAATGTGATTTTCATGATTTTGATGAACTTATTTGGATATGAAGTGTATGTTCATACTGTTTTTATGGTATGATAACCCGATCATCTTCTTATCGGGGCTAAAATAGTTGGATATGGTAAATAATAAGTTACATAGATGTCTGATTTATGATACACAAAATGATTGACATATTACAATATAAATTTATCCATTGTTCCAAGCAATGGAATCATGAAGAATCTGGCGAAGACAGAAATAGACAAATTATTGTTCCGATTTATCATATTTAGGTGATTTCTCACACCTTATTGCCCATCTGAGATTCTGAGGTCACCCCTTGGGTACCCCTACCATTTCCCACCTCCCCCTATACCTCCTACTCGAGGAGGCCGCGCGCCATCTCCACAAGACCACGACGAGTCTCCGAATATTCCCTCCTCCGCTTCCCACGCGCATGCGCTCCCCCTCACCTTGCGCAAACCTTCCCCCTACCCTTCTTCTCCTCATCCCACCGCGAAATCCTCAAGCGATTCCATCCAATTCTCGTTCTTGGCTCTTCTCACGGGTTCGCGATGAAGTTCGGCAAGAGCCTGAGCAGCCAGATCGTGGAGACGCTGCCGGAGTGGCGCGACAAGTTCCTGTCCTACAAGAAACTCAAGAAGCGGCTCAAGCTCATCGCGGAGGCCCGCGCCGTCGAGCGGCAGAGCAAGCGCCAGCGCGTAGCGAGCGGGGGCGACGGAGGCTCGCCGCCGCCAATGACGCCGGAGGAGGCCGGGTTCGTCTGCCTCCTGGAGGCCGAGCTCGAAAAGTTCAACGCCTTCTTCCTCGGGAAGGAGGAGGACTACGTCATCCGGCAGAAGGTGCTTGATTCGATTCCCGTCTCTTCTTGGTCGCTTGGTTTGGATTTCGTGTGCTTGGTGGATTGATCCGATTCATGTGTTTCCGGGGGGTGCAGGAGCTTCAGGACCGCGTGGCGAGGGCGGCTGCGATGGGCTCCGCGGAGGAGCTGATGCGACTGGGGAAGGAGATCGTCGATTTCCACGGCGAGATGGTGCTGCTCGTGAACTACAGCGCTCTCAACTACACCGGTGAGCTTTTCGTCTTAATTTTTTTCACATTGTGGTTGGTCTCCCTAACACTAATGGAAGTGTGAACCTCCATGAAACATGCAAAGGCCTATTGGGCGAACTGGACACTTACCTTTTATGGACGGTATCTGGAGTCAAACTGTGGTCCCCACTAAAGTTGGCACGATTCTTTAATATATATCTGGGCGTGGACTCATGGACTCCTAGAGTTGAACGATTCCAAGTCTAGTGGGGACCACTCGAACCACTTGACTTGTAGTTAGATGGTCTTGTTCTATAGTATATATGTGCACGTGCTATCTTCTATTTATAAATAGTTACCCCTTTTCTGGAATGGGTCGGACTTCTAAATTAGTATTCTCTTCTAGCACCGCGACTACTTGGAACCGTGTACCACGACTAAAATATTTGGTGACAACGCTAATATTTGAAAGTTTTATCACGTGGTACTTCCGAGTTCGCAACGAGTAGATATTCTGCATAGTCTACAAAGATGCTGCTTTAGAGGTTTGATTTATTTGTCCAAGCAATAACTCACCATCTCCTAATTTGTTTTTCTCAATAGAAATAGTGTAGCACAACTGGAATACTGGATTTTTTTTTTTGAGGGATACTGGATTTTTGTTAGAACAAGTTATGTCAATGAAATTGATTCCTTCTATTTAATGGGCTTGTGCTGCATGTAAGATGTTACTATTTGTGGGTAATATTGATTAAAGTTCCATCCTTTCTAGTAGCGTGGTATTCTGGACAAATTCAGAAAAAATGATGATTTTATTTAGCCTTTAGATGTATCATTTTCTTTATTCAAGAATGGTGATGCTTTTCTGGGCTCTGATCACTTATTCACATTATGTAGTAACATTGTACTCTGAAGAAATTGTGTAAATGCGTATTAATTAACATTGTGAACTTTGAAAGTGGTATGAAATGGCAATAGGTTAAGCTGTAGCCATGAGCACATCTTCTCAGCAGGTTTCCAGTATTTCAGATGCAATAATAGGTGGTCTACTTGCTAGTGTTATCCTTCTCAAATTCTACATTCTTAAAGTCGCCTCACTTGGTTGTAGCTGTGAAGCAAGTTACTCACCGGTCTCTGCTATTTCCTTTGTGCTAACGCAAGTTGTAAGGCATCTGCACTTATGCAGTGTTTTTTCCATGACATGTTAATGTATAGTTTTTTATGTAAGGGGATAAAATGCTTCAGTCGATAAAGATCTTGCAGTTCTGCCCGTGTAACTGGTGATTCCAAGATGCAACTGTTCACCTCTGTGTCTGGAAGATGCAGCTACCGTTTGGTTCTAAGGCGCTCGTCATATACTACTAAAACACAGATATATTGCCCCGCAAAAAAAAATATTTTGTTAGATGAAAATGATTTACTTATTATGCTCATTAATCATGTGAAAAGAAAATGCAGGTGCACATGTTTAAACATTCTCGTATCAATCAGTTATTACCAAATATGCTTCAGCTTATGTTATACGCTACTGTTTTTCAGGATTGGTTAAAATTCTCAAGAAGTATGACAAGAGGACCGGTGCGCTGATCCGCCTCCCCTTCATCCAGAGGGTACTACAGCAGCCCTTTTTCACCACTGACCTCCTTCACAAGCTCGTAAAGGAATGTGAGGTGATGCTGGACCAGATCATACCGGCAAGCGAACCTTTTGTACCAAACGAACACAGAAACGAAGAGAGCGACAGCGACGAAGAGCTGGATGAGAACGAGGGCACGAGGAGCATGTACATGAGGAGCACAGTGGCCGCGCTTCGCACTCTGAAAGAGATCCGTGGGGTACCTAGACGGTGACTGTGTTCTCCATGCCTCTTCTGCACAGCAGCAATGGGCAGGAGGAGCAGGAGAGGTGAAACGGGAACGATTGTTGAGGAACATGAGACTTGTTCTCCTCTGTCTTATGTAACTCTATCTTTGTATAATCTTGTGGTTGGAGGATGTTGTAAAATGAGGTGGAAAGAGGGTTTGTATACATCCATAAACAGTAAGGCTCTTCATAACCATAAATCTGAAAGTGCAGTTCACTTTTTTTTTTTGTTCATGCGAGGAATATGAACATCGTGTGATTTTTGTTTTTCATTCTTGTGTTCGTTAGCAGATTTTTGTGTCTACAGACTACAGCTCTCGGGTCTGAATCATGCGCAAATTAAATGCTACACCTCGTGCACGTAGTTCAGAAAATGGGCATATTTGTGAACTGCATAAGAAAAATTAATTTTTACTCATACACTCCTCTTGTACTTGTTCATGTCTTACTGATTATTCAGGAATGATCATGTTTTTTTTAGTGTAAAGCTGATGCAATAGTAAGAATCGGATGGAGCAGATCGCTTCCTACGACTTCGAGGATTGAACAATGTGCCCTCTCCAGGATGTACATTAAAAAAGAATTCAACATTGTATGATGGAATTCTTACTTAATCTTCTCCAGAGAAGAGGGTTTCCTTTCAGATATTGGCCTTGTCCATGATTAATCCTGAGGGCTTGTCAATGGTGCACATGGGCAGCCCATTGTGCTTCTTTTTCCTTCATCTTTTCCTTCACCCTTTCAATGGAGGTAAATGCTTGACACCATTGTGCATTTATATGAAAGGTGCACAATCCATGATATGATTCCATGAAGACTTTCCATATAGCTTTCTCTATCTCTGCAGCTTGATTCGTATAAATAGTTCTAGCTTTCCTCATTATGTGCGGCTAGAAAAGTCTCAAAAGCCATGTAAATGAGTTACATTTTTCATCAAATAGCAGTGTAGCACCAAAAAATGGTGGTTTCTCTGAACCGAGTGAGTCCAGAAAAAACACCAAATGGACTCTTTTCTTTGCTTTGACGAAAGTAGTATAAAATGTGACAGCATTACGAAAGTGTGCATATGAAGAACCATTTTAGCATCAACCCAAAATATGTTGGTTATATGCTCCTCACAATCCAACTGCAGTGCAAATCGGAAAGAAGGGTTCTCAATGACTATGTAATGAAAATACTTCAACATACTACCGGCATGTCCAAAAGTCAAAACTCTCTGCCACTTGCTTCACAAATGATTCTTTTGGTCACGACAAGTGTAGCCAAGCAAACTCATGTACAACTTTTGGCATGATTCCATGATCCTCAGAGGCTTCTATTTCAAAATATTATAGTTCGTAAATGTTGCGATGCCATCAAGTGACATGTTTGCGACAATTTAAGGAATGATTTTGTTCCAGCACAATATCAGTTTCTTCAGAATTTCTTGCCAGTCGATCCAATATTATGGTCCTCCGAGTTTTGCAATCCATTTTTGTTTTCTCTTTGGCACATGATTCATGATGGCTTTGTAAACCTCATGCACCATGCTTATACCACCTTCACGGAAGGGGATATTGAGGACATTAAATCTTACAAATTTATGTGATGGACTACATTTTTCACAAGATGCATGATGCTACTACCAAGTTTAAATCCTCACCTTATGCTCCATATGTGATGTTGCTAATCAAGAATAAGTTTGAAGATGAAGATCTTGAGGGTAAGACATGCATGGGACCGTACGTATGTTTGAGGAGGAGGAAGACCTGCATCATCTTATAGGGATGTTGAGATGAGGGAGCGAGGCTCTAGGAGGGGTCTCGTGATGACGTGCCCTCACGACCAAGGGCCTGTATTGGTGATTTTATTGAGCCCTCACAGCCTATTAAAGGAGAAGTTTACTTCGAAGGATGCGGCGAAGAAATTTCTTTACATGCATGTTGAGACTCATAGGGAGAACTACCAAGGCTATAGGGAAAGGAAGGCTATCAAGTCCAAGATAAAGGACATCAAGAGGAACTTGAACCTTCTGATTGTTAGTCAGTCGTCCGAGACAATCACTTATAAGAATTGGAAACGCTGACGGTGTCAAGTGGTATGATGAAATTATCTCCAAGCGCAAGGAAGTCGAAGATGATGCCTTCTCGAGCGAGTACGCGGACCTCGGACAAGTGACCTTGGGGCGGTAGCATATCTCTTTTCGCATGTTGGCATCTTGATGCCAAAGTGGGAGAAAAGGTTATATTAGGTTGTACCGTGATTTCCATGGGTTGGGCACAAGTTTTGCTAGCTCATTTATTTTTATAGCTTGTGTTCATTTATCTCTGTTGAACTTTGGTTATGTTGTTGAACTCCGCTCATTGGTGTGTTGGTAAGACATGTGTATCCGGTTATGTTACGTTAAAGACTATGTGATGCTTATTTGTTATCTTGTACTAGCTAGTATTTAATATCCTATATCATGTCTTACTTGTGCAAGTTATGTTTTATTGTATATCTATGTGATCTGGAAAAAGAGGAATGGTTGGATATTCAAGAACATAAAAACCACTTTTAGAGGCTGGAAAGCGTGCTTTGTTCATGAGGTTGCTCTGCTTCAGTACAGGGCAAGAACTAAGGAGGACAAGCATAGTTTCATTAAAAATCGTGTGGACAGTATTTAACTTGATGTATCTTTCTCTCTAACCACCATGAAATATTCTCATCCCCTCCCCTCTAACCCCCATGTAAATATTCCCCGAGACTTTTACTGATGTTCTAATATAGAGGCAGTAGGAGCCTTTCCTACTGTCATAAATGTCCAAAAAAAAGAGTACTGACGTTCCCCTATTGTCATCATGGCTTCACAATTTACATTAGTTTCTTTTGCCTTTCTAAATAACTTGTAAATGTGTTGTCTTTTTTTTTCAATAAAGTGAGGCTATGGGGGGCTCCCCCATAGTAGAAAAGTTTCAAAAAATAAATCTAGAGGAGCGTTAATCCTAGTTGGTGTGCAATTTGTATTTAAATGCATTTTCTAAATAATGCACGCATCTAGTGTAGGGTTGCGCATCGAAGAACAAAAAAAATCGCCACATGCTACGCAACAGCCAAGATCTATCTATGAAAATACAAGTAAGCAACAAGTTAAGATTTAGTTCATTACCAAGACCATGAAGCAGAATAGATGTTGATGACGATGTCGATGTAGCCTGATGAGGATTCTCACGGCTAAGCCTAGCAGTGAGAATGTCGCCGACTCCCCGTATCCAGCCTTCTAAATCCAACCGAGCGAAGGATCAAACGTATAATCCCTCTGAGAGTTCGCACACGTTCGTCAGATCCGGTTCAGCAGAGCTTCAATGTCTAGAGCTCAGCCTCTACTGGTGTATATGAAGGTGGAAATCCTAACACATGGGAGAGAGAGAGAGAGAGATTAGATCTGAGAGAGGACACCTCAAAAACTCAGATCCAATTGTGTGCTCCAGGGAAGAGGAGGGCCTCCCTTTATGTAGTGGGGAGGGAAGGAGGGGAGGCTTGGAGGACGGGAAAGAATCCCCTCCCCATGCGCCGTCGCCGCCCTCACCATGGGCCCAACCGATCTAGGGTTTGGGGAGGAGCGCATCCCCTTATTGCCCTAGCTGCCGGCCCCACATGGGCCCAAAGCCCAGCCGAGCTAGCTAGGGTTGGGGAGGGGCGCCTCCCCTCCCGCCCTAGCCACCGGCGCCCCCCACCCCTTGCCTTGGGGGCAAGGTAGATGGTGCGGCTGTGATTGGGGTCCCTAGGGCCCATTCGGCGGCCGCCTTTAGTGGGATCCAGCCCTGGAGCATCATATGCTCCCTCCCAGCATATTTTCCTTCTCCAGAGTTTGCCCGATTAATTCCCAAACTGGGCTTTTCACATTACAGAAAATTCTTGGAATTAATCTAACATCATATATGATCCGGGACATTCCATGCCTGCCTATACAACCTCCGGATAATTATTCATCTCTTTAATAAAACCTCGTAAAAATTTCGACAGTGAAAGAAACTATTTCTATGACTCCTGGACATCTCATGTCCGCTTATCTAATCTTCTCTGATATATATAAATATTCGATCACTTGGAAAGACCATTCCAGTGATTCTCTCTCTTGTTCAAGACCTACATAATACACAAATAACCAAACCTAACTTAAGTGTGTGACCCCTACAGGTCCGATAACAAGTGGACATGACTCAGAAAAACTTTCCGATCAATAATCAATAGCAGAAACATGGACGTCCATATTGACTCCCACTGTTATACAAAGTGCTCAGCTGAACCTGTTGGTTATTATACATCCTTCACGTTACTCATGATACTAAACCTTACCCGAGGAGAGATATTCCGATATTATGTGAATCAATCTCTGATCATTATATCTTTGTCGATCTTGTTAACTAGCAAGTATCTTTTTACATGTTCCCGTATTCTGGTATCCCCATGATGAAACATGATCATGTATTGTCTGCAGAATATAGTGGATACCTTTCATACTGAGTGGGTCCAGGACGTATCTCTCTTTTGACAGAGGAGCAATTTCACATCTTGGAACATCAATATTAATACATACCTTTGGAATTACCCAATAACTCCCGTTTTGATCACCCTGTTACGGTGTGATACTTGATAGCACCAAAGCAACTCTTAGTGCATGTACAATCCTAATAACCTCATGGTTTAAGGACATGCTAGTACTATAACCTTGCTGTGATATTTCACTAAGGACAAAAGACGTAAAAGAATCTCTTAGTATATCAACAAAACGGGGTCTACCCAGCCATATTGTTTCAACCAACAATATGCTATTTATTGATGTTGACATAACATAATACACATACCATATGGTACTCCACTATACTAGTATCGGATTCGGGCTAGGCGGAAGAAGTCTTTATAAGAGCATGCCGTGGAAGAACTACTACGCGGCTGCCTTGGCTAAGATGCTTGCCCGAAGCTCTGAGAAACTCTCCTCAATTAACTCGGAACAAAAGATAGAAATAACTTGTTCCAATGGTGGAGTCAAAACTTGATTGACCCGGGTCAGAGCAATCCCTCGGCTAAAGGAAAGGAAGGACGGAGGTACTTTATAGGCTGCTTCAGTGTTTTGATAGAACTCAAGCGGTTGATATTGCTAAGGAAAGCCATAAATAAGAGTGAGGGATTGAATTTCCGTGCAGGAGTATTGACTTTGGAAAGCAAGTCAAGGACAGGACCAGGAAAACACGGTCATCTGGCAATCAACAAATTAGTCTAAAGGCAAGACTAGGGTATCTTTATTCTGTTCATGTTTCTACAAGTGTGTGTGAGTTTTCCTTTGAATCTCACATTCATGAGCCACAACAGTTATAGCATAGAATCATGAATCAGATGTTGATTATCATTGCCTTTTGGGCATACATCCTACATCTAATAGGGTCCCTCTATATTTTGTAGACCCTTTTGCTTTGCTTATCAAAATACATTAAATGTAAATCGTTGTGTTGTCATCAATCAACAAAAAATAGGGATTTAAGGGAATTTCCCTCCCTAAATGGTATTGTTCTTGATAAGAACACAATATGTTGTCTAAATGTGTGCTAAGTTGTTTTAGAGTGAATTGATGAAATGCACAAGACGACTGCTGACCCCTCAAAGTGAAAAGATTGAAGATGGTCTTCCAATGTTTTCTGATCTATTTTGTTAAGAGCAAAAACCATAATATCAAGAGGGTTGCACATTGGAAGGTGTGGATGGAATCCAATGCACGCGCACAAACTATATCTGCACTCATTTAGCCATCCTACTTTTGGAGTGAGAGAATCCTTCATTTTGATGCCATTTTGATGTTAGGATGCAGGCCAGAAATTCCGGTGTGCTCAGTCAAGAACTTTTGGTGTATTCCGATGTATAAACATCGAAACTTCTAAGCTGAACTTCCGGACCAAAGCTCTGTTCCCAACCCTCCTTCATTAAGACAAGCCTTAATGTTCCTACATATCTCATTTTGAGTCCACCAAACTTGATGCCCTTCTAGGGATTGAGTGAGAAGACCATGCTTTCAAGCAAAATTTCATTCCCCCCTCTGTTCCCAACCCTCCTTCATTAAGACAAGCCTTAATGTTCCTACATATGTCATTTTGACTCCACCAAACTTGATGCCCTTCTAGGGATTGAGTGAGAAGACCATGCTTTCAAGCAAAATTTCATTTCCCCCTTCATTCATTGTGGAACTTGTTACTCTTAGGTTTTTGGAACCCTACATGGAAGAAAGCCTCCTAAAATCTTAATATGGGTGTTGTGAAGGTTCAATTGAGTTGTGGAGTTTGCCCAAGCTTCGGCGTATAGATCCCGGTGCCTGACTTCAAGTACCCGCTCTGGTCGTCTCCCCTCCCGTTCACTGTAGCGGGAGTGGCGATTTTTAGAACCTCCCAGTCGATCCACCTCCTCTCCGCGGATCCGACGGATCCCTCGCCCTCCGGCGGCCGCTCCGGCGGCGGGAGGGTGGGGGATCCCCGCCTCTCGGTTGTAGATAGGGTAGGCTCTTTTGGGGCTCCAGCCGACGGCGCCGTGGAGGCGGTGGGGTCGCCGGTGTTGTTTTTGTTGCAGGTTCGCGTCCTCTCCGGCGGCGGTGCTCGGTGGAGCTCCGTGGTGGCGTGCCTGCTCCTTTGGCGGTCGCGGATCGGTGGATCCGCGCCGTGCGTCGATCCCCCGCCAGATCCAGCGCTGCGGTCTCCGTGCTGGCGGCGGATCCGGTGGAGGAGGTGCGAGGTGGCTGCGGTGTGGGGTAGCGGCGTGCAGGCGGTGGATCTGGCCACCTCCGGTGAGGTGGGGCGGTGCTGGCCCCAGATCCGGCGCGGATGGAGTTCGGGGTCCGTGGCCCCGGCCGACGGACGTTCATCGACTATGGATCCAGCTCTGCGGAGCTGGTGCTTGTTGCGGCTCTCTGACGCCTCCGGGCTAGAAGCTCCTCCGCTCCAGGGTGCAGGTCTCCGGGCTGCTGCGTTCTTCGTCGCCTCCGGTGGTGGAGTTCGTGCTGGCCGGGTTTCCTCGTTGTGGTTGTCGGCGTGTCACGGCAGTGTTGCCCTCTGTATCCTCCTTCCTTTTCCTTTGCTTGTATTTGGCCTTGTATTTGTTCTCTTCGTATGAATACTAGTATGGAAAATGCAAAAAAAAAGTAGATCGAGTCTCTTTGTGAGAGAGCTAAGGAAGAATAGGGTGATCCCTTAGAGACGTTTTTTTTTTTTTTTTTTTTTTTTTTTTTTGAACAGGGGTGCGGCCCGAAAGGACCGCTAGCTTCATTCAAAGTCAACACCGGAGGTACAACTTACAGATAAGGCTACAAATAAGGAAGAAATTACACGCAAGCCCTTACAATTTGCACTTTGGACCTTAGAAAAAATAAGAGGAACGCAATCAGGTCCTGCTCCAACTCCAGCGCCGATGGTCATGAGCTCGCCGCAGCCGACCTTGCCGTCACCGGGACTACGCCACTTGGGACGGGAAGGCGGGAGCACACTGCCGCCGAGCTGAGGGGCCTCCGTAGCGGCATAACAGCCTGGAGGTTGATGTAGTCCTTGAAACGCCGGCCGGAGGTAGCCGTAGCCGACGAACGAGGTGGGGGTGGTCGCCCTTCGACCATAGTGAACGACGGCGACCACAACGCCGTCGTGAGAAAACTCCCAAGAGAAGCATCGCTACTCCCCTGGCGCAGAACCAGCCGCATCCTGTCAGGAGCTTGGATATCTCCATCCTTCTCGTCACCACAACGAGTACAGAGGAAGACATCCAGATCCCCACCACCAGCAACTGACCTGCATTTATCGAACATTATTGAAGAGGACGGCGGCGCGATGCCAAACCAGGCCGTTGGCTTTGACCACCAGAGCACAATCGGCAGCGGCATCAGCTCCACACACTGCCAGGAGCGGTTCGTGCACTCCCGCAGCAACTCCCCAGCACCAAATCCAGATCGAACGCCATGAGCAGCATCCCGTCTACTCCCCTCGCCTCCACGACCGGCCGGAGAGACAGCCACACCACCACTTTGCTGGATCGAGATCTGGTCAGATCTGCCTTTATTGAGAAGAAGACCTTCGGCCACCACACCCCCACCACCGACCTCCCACCTCGAGAGCTCGCCGGAGAGCACATCAGCCGCCCAGTCCGTGCTAGGCACGAGCACCAGACCAGAGTCTATCAGCATCACGCTAAACGCCACAAGGGACCAAACAACTAACCCTAAACCTAGAGCTAAAGCAAGCCAAACTACACCTACGCTGTACAAGGGGCCACGGCCACCATCCCTAGCTCCCCTCCGGCCAGCAACGCCGGCGGAGGGAGGCCGGAGCGGCGCCGGGCAGACTGAGGCGACTCTCAAGTGGGGAGAGGAAACGGAGAAGAGAGAGAAAGGAAAAGACCAAAAGAGCCGCTTCAATCCCTTAGAGACGTTGGTGAGCCTTTGTAGCACCACATCTCTCCAACAGACGTACTTCCATTTGCACTGCTGGCAGAGCCCACACAATTATCCACGTGCACAAAGCTGTCCACTTGAGTACGCTTGGTGCTGGCCATCGGATCTGGATGTATGGTGAATATAGGGGGGGTAAGGCGCACCATGACTTTCCTCTGGCAAGTCCATGAATCCAAGTCCACTCAATATATCGAGTCCTTCAAAATTGTCACAACATCTATCTTACTCAACGGTCTCCAGAGAGCTAGAAAGAACCATTTATAGAAAAGAGAAAAGTAATACGCCAAAACAGAGGATGGTCCATAGTTCTAACAACAAATCATGAATCTTGAGACAGCCTAAATGGCCAAACGGCCCCGTGTTTTGAAGGTGGAGGAGATCCATTTACAATTTGAGGAGACTACTTAATTCCTGGTCAGCATACCGCAACGAAAACTGGCATCTCACTCGAGCAGTAACTGATACAACATGTGTCCTTAATACAACAATGCTACACAGCTAGAAATCTACCAAACTGCACTTATCCTACAAAAACATCTGTATTGTATACAACTCCCAGACATGCTTCACATGGCCATGCTTCTTACGGTCGTCTCTTTCAGTGTGCCAACAGATCTGTGGAACAACTTGAGATTACGTCCAACTTTGTCCTGCGAGGGCAACAAAAGAATTGTTGCATTTTCAGAGCACACTAACCCCGAACAAAACAAAGCATGAAAAAGAAGTAGGCCCCCAACTTCTCAGCAAGCTCAATGGAAGATATTATTATGATCAATCGACCAAATTTTGCTGAGTAAATGAACTGAAATATTTATGAGTTCCATACCTCTTTTAAATGCTCTAGCCTCTCCAATATAGGGAGCAGTTCATCGGAAAATGATGACAGGTCTTCTGCACAAGCTCTACGAATATAGAAATGTAACTGTGTTTCAGTCTTTAAGAACAAACTTAAGAAACAGTGTCTTTGCAGAATTGGTAAATATTCTTACTCGTCGTGAAAATGAACGAGGAGAATAGTGATGGCACATTCAGCGACTTGGAGTAGAAGTGTTATAAGCTGGTCCCGATTGCCAGCCATGCAACACAGATCTATCATTGCAATATATCTCCTGCAAAGAGAGAAAGCCTTGTGGTTTACCTTACTAAAAATGCAGTCGATGAGTGGATAGCATTAGCCATCATGGAAAAAAAAAAATCCTTACGATTGTTGCAGGATAGCTATAATGATGCATGATGCAGCGCCTAGTAATAGCATGATAACACATGAAAATGAAACTTTTACCACCATTTAATAATGACGTGGTCAGAACTTTTCCCTATTACTCAAGCAGAACAGAGAGGATTTAATCAGGGGATCAGGAACAAATTCTTAGTTTTCTATGTGCTTCCCTTTCGAATATGTCCATCGTTACTGAAGACAATATTAACAAAGATATCTGAATGACAAGATAGCCTACATGAGCCAAGAACGTGGGCAAGGATTCCCACACAAAAATGGAGCATAGTGTACCTTTTACGGATGTTATCGTTGGGCGAGATGCAATCTTGCTTCATGCATACTTTTATTATCTCATCGACCTCCTTCCTAGACAACTCATTCAAGTCACGAACCTACAGGATGAAATAGACAAATTAACTGTTTTGAAATTAAAGATTTAATAGCATACACATAGTTACTTTCAAATCCAAACAACTAAAGCACTCAACCCTTTCCATCAACTCCAGACATGTATTCCAACTTACAAGTACAGATTCAGAGCATATGCTCCTTACTTGAAATCTGCTCTAATAATATATTTAATGTGAAAGGTGGCTTAGCAAATTGAATACCTTATTTAACAACAAATATTTTTCTTCGCCTACTCTCTCGAGAGCAAGTGTTACAGAGTTCAGAAGACGTGAAACCATTTGTAATGTGGGCTGCTGCTGACCATGTTCGCTGTTATCAACGTCTGAAATCTGCAAGGTCAAGTTGCAGAATGTTATCAGGGACGAATGAAAACATATAAAGTACCAAGCAAATTGGACAGAATTTGACTTCTACATGGCAGCATACATAACACTGCATTGGCCACTTGGCTCAATTTCATAAACTCTGTTGATTTGGTACAAGGGAACTGATTGCATGATTGCAGGCAGCTGTCTATATTGTTCAGCAGTACATAAATCACATTATATAATATTTATATTTTTTTGTAAATATTATAACTTGATGTGTAGCATGTTCCTTCACAATCAATGTTCCATACTCAAGACCGCCAAGGCGCCAAAGGAACTATTCAGAAAATGTGCAGTAATATGTGTAAAAAAATTGGAATAATGCCGGCCAGCTATAAGTTTTCAGAAAAAACTGGAGTATGAAACAGCATAGAAGTTAATATTAAATTTGAATTTGTCAGAGAGAAAATTAGAAAGGATACTTCACAAGCCTTGCGCCTAACCACTACAATGCAGGAGTTTATTAAATAACAGATTAGTACCGACAAGGCTCAAACCTGTCAAAAAGTAGGATGGCTGCACCCAAATATCAAATTCTCGAAAATACTTATTTTCCTTTGGTGTTAAACTTGACAGTACCAGAGGACAAGACCATGAACACAAAGTCAAAACAGCATGACTTACTTGAAACCGCATATTCTTCTTTGTAGCTAGAAAATATAGGTAAGAGATTAGGCCAAAGCAGAGACCAAATAATACCAACTCTGACTTCTGGTTCTGGAAAGCAGTGACATTTACAAGTATTAGAAGAATCCCAAATGCATGAGATTGCATAAATAGAGGATTAGGGCTTACCTCAATCATATTTGGTGATTGAATGAAATTCAGAGAGCCAAAATCAAGACTAAAAAGAGAATGCATCATGGAAAATAGATCTTGGACATAGCTGCATTCATCATGTTCCTCATATGCCCATACCTATAGAGTATATGGCGAAGGTGAACCCACCACAAGAGAAAAGACCAAAATAATATGACAAGCAAATAGCAAACCTTGCTGAGAATAGATACCACCATATTAAGCCGCTCCAAGGTGAAGGCATTAGCTCCAGATATGTTCTCTCTTAAAATGCTATTAAAAATGGACTGATTTTGCTTGGCAAAATCAACTATTTCACGTACAATTTTGTTCTTCACCTGAATCACAATTCAAATTTCTATAAAGTGGGACAGAAATACAGATATTCGCAGAGTATTATCAAAGCAAACAACTGCATCTCAACTAAAGTCATCACCACCAATAGGACCACAATCCCATAAGACAGTTGATTATGGAAGCCCAAAGCTACCAGACAGAAATGTTATTTAATTCAAATATTTAAATGTCCCTGAAGTTGCATCATCACAATGGTCATATTCGGAAAATAGCAAGACTACAAAAAAACTGTCAATCTAATTATTTAATCATCATAATTAAAGATGGAATGATATACATAAACCTAGAAGCAGCACTATCTACTTCATGTTAGTAAATAGCTGATCAGGAGTTCAGGACGTTAATTTTATATCCTACGGTGGAAAAATCAATAGAGAACCTGAAGTACAAACTTTTCTTCAACTGCAGCATTAAATCTGAGTTGATGTGATAAACTTCTTTCCATCTAATGTCTCCCTTTTACATTCTTTTATTTAATGATTTTTTTCTGCAGGGTCATCCCCTACTGCATATGAATGTCAAAAAGAAGTTGAATTCACAAACCAAATGGCATTTAATATGTATTGTTGTTTTTGTGTCAACTGTTACGGGGATACAACATGGTCTTAGGCCCTATATATACAAGTACACGTATGAGATAAGAGTAGGAGAAGAACATATAAAAGGAAATACAAGTCCTAATACAATACAACTATATTTCCAACATATTTAACCCTTTTTCCAAATGCATTACGCATATGGCATGAAAAATGTGGATCCGAGAATAGTAGTATGCATTTTTGTTTCCAAATACACTATGCGTATAACATGAAGAATATGTGGATCTAACATATAAGCTAACCTCAAGGAAATCAGCTGAGTCCACAAGTGACGTGAAAGATGTGACTATTCGCAATACTGGTGCAGTAAGGGAACGCTTCTTGTCAATTTCCACAGCTCGTTCCTTCACAACATTGGAGTTTAGCCTTGAACTTCCCTGATAATATACTAATATTGTAAGTGCACCTACATAAAAGATTATACAGTTCAAGTCTTAATTGTACATAGCGCACCTTTTTCTGATAACCCAAGAGATTGCACGATGAAAGGTTTTGTAAAGCACCCATGGACAGTAAAATCTGAGAGCCATGTTTGCCATAATGGTGGCTGACTCTCAGAAGCAATGAAAATTGAGCATCAACAGTGCAGAACCGCTGTGAAAATTCTGATGAGAATGACATGTCCTACAAAAGCAAGAGATAGTTGAAAAAACAGGACAGGAAAAAGGAAGAAAAACTGACAAAGAACTACAGGCAGCATGCTAATGCTAATTAAAAAACAACGAGCAATGGAACATACAAGAAAATATATTACAACAAATTTCCACTAAACTTTTCCACACAAACCCGTCTGAGTGTGGCGGTTCATCTTTAGTAACCGCCATGTGTACTAAAAGACAAAATAATGGAAAAGAATGCAGTTCTCAGGTTTTATAAAACAAAAAGATATATTTTGTCAGTGCCTTTCAGGCATAAAAAACTTAAGGCCTACCTAAAGTTCCTCATTTTAGAGGGTAAAAAAGCCATAAAACAAGATGTGATGACATTGGCCGGACCATATCTTGATGGTTTGAGATCGACCAATAAAGCAACCAACATCTTTCCAAAATCCGTATACAATGTCACCTTCAAATTCATGTCCCCGCACCTTTTACAGAAATAAAAGCCGCACTTGCTTGATTTGATCTTTCCAAAGCTGACATGGAGTCCTAGATTAGTTTCACTTCTCATTCTACTATTTTTGTAGTTATGATTAGATACATTCCCAAACTATAGCACTGCCGAATATAGAGAAAGAGAAAGAAAAAGAAGCTCCGCAGCACAAGCCAGATTCAATTTCAAGGAGGTTAGCATTAAGGCAGTGGCATAACAAAATAATGCCCAAAACTAGCCAGCCGGTTCTCAAGAAACGTTAAAGCAGTAGGAAACAAAGCTTACACCTTTGACAAATAGTTGCTAACATCACTTAGACATGATCTGAGAATTCCTCGACTTTGAAGCTGGTTCAAGAAATACTTGTCATGGTCAATACTAATGAATGAATCAAGAACATAGAATGAAATTGCTTTCCCAGCTTCGCTCCCATGGATAGCATCCTTAGTAACCTGTAATACAAACGAAAATGAACTACATGAGATTCAACAATCGGCCTAGTAAATGAACAGTTCCATAAGTTAAATGGAAAAGGTTGTATGTAAGATCTGAAACCATTTCGCCATCAAGAAGATCAGAAACATGACCCAGGTATGGTGATGACAGGCAGAAGGATAATGCATATAAAAAGTTCGCATGGCCTCTTTGATTGAGATTTAGTGGTACTACGTATGCATGGCCTCTTTGAATAAGTGCACATTTGCAATTATGCTTCCATTCAACAAATTCACAAGAGAACTTTTTTGCCTAGATTTCTAATCTATACCTAATAATAAAAGCATTAAGGTTTCTTGTGGTACGTCATTTTTATTTCCGATTTTACCCCTGTGTTCTCAGAAATATTACCCACCATTGTCACCCATAAGTCATACCGGTTCGTTTTTTTATTCTTTTACCCGTCGTCTCAGTTCGCCGATCGTTTGCCTATGACTGCCGCCGTGGTTTCGTATAGTTCCTTCCGTCACCGCAGCGATTGGCCGTGTTGGATAAGAGTCCGATCCAAACTCGCGGAGGGTCGTGTAGAGTCCGATCCAAACTTGTACCGCAACCAGACCGTAGTTGCCCTTTTCTAGCCTCCTCTATCCCGTTAAATATGGGACGATCGACTACCCCAGGTCAAATCTTACGGCTGGTGCATATCAGCATATTTCCTCGAATAGCCGAGAAAACATGTTCGCTCGAGCCGGCCCCAACTCGATCCACGGCGACCGACGCCGCAACCCTCCTCTAGGCTCCCAATCTGGATCCTTCGCCATGTTCCCCTCCTCTTCTGCCTTGCCGCCATGGCCCATGGGTGTGGCCGGAGCTTGGGCACGATTGACGGGGAGGCTCATGTCGACGACTTGGCTGCATGCCTGCATCGGTGGAGCTCGGTGGTAGGACTTACATCTTAGAGAAGATGTGCTTGTGGACTGCATCCTGGTGTGCCATGGCTGGCAGTGGAGACGTGCCCTCCGTCGAGATTCTACCGGCGGTTGGTCGCCCGAGAGAACATGAGGACACACACGCCAGCGTGGCCCGGACGCACAACGGCGTGCAGGCAGGGGCTTTTGTTGTTCAAGTTCATGGCGGCAGCAGATTCGAAGGGAATTCTCTGCTCGTGTTCCAGATCCATCGGCATGCTCCAGTGTCAAGCTGCAGCTGCACCCGCCCTGCGATCCGTTGCATGTGATGTACATTTCTCCTTGGCTGCTCGTCATGTTGCAAGCCTACTCCTCTCAATAAAATTTCTGCAGCAGCTTTGTGTGCTGTTTCATGGAGCGCCAATAGCAAAGCCACCAGATCAGGAGCAGCGCTTCTCCAGAACGGCACGCAATCGTGCGCTGAAGGTCAAGCCCCCGATTCTTCCTTGCTTCTGATATTTTATCCCCCGAGCTGCGATCTCTTTTATTTGCTCCGGTCAGTGCTCGTGGAAAACAAATGACCCGATTTGCTCTGCACCACTACATGCCAACAGTCTTTGCTGGACTTCCTTTTTAGCATCCGATGGCAGAGAAAAAACAAATCAAACAACTACAAAATTAAAAGGAAGTACACTTGCAACACTGCAGAAGTACATGTATATTTGTACTATAAAAAAAAGTACTGCAGAAGTACATCTATATTTTTAAACGACAAAGTACATGTATATCTGTACATTTCAACTGTAGCAAATCACGAGTGTTATGCTAAATGTGGATCAAAGTTTCCTATCTAAAAGTTGATTTTTTATCCCGTTGCAACGCACGGGCATTTTTCCTATAGATAATAATATAAATATTTACAATACAATTTTAACATTTTTTGAATCTTCATATTTCATATTATATATTGTGGATATTGACATTTTTTCATATATACTTGATGAAAATTTGAAAAGTTTGACTTTGAAAAAACCTAGAACGCGAACTAAATAAAAAGCACGGGAGTATGAAAATTTGAAAAGTTTGACTTTGAAAAAACCTAGAACGCGAACTAAATAAAAAGGACAGGAGTATGGCCACTTTGTCGACATGCCTAACATGGCTCTCGAATTTGATACGTCGAGCTGGCCGTGTAGTGACCTCTAGGGAGTTGATGTTTTGTTTTCTTTCGTTGAAACACACAGACATGTTTATCTATTTGCGCTAGATGAGAGGAACGACAAAGGCGTTTGGGAAGCATATTGTTAGATAATTGGTAGATGGCGGCGACGGATACATGGTGGCAGTTGAGACGAATTCGAAAAAAAATTGGTGGCGGATGGCAAAACGGACGAGCACATAGCACCATCGCAAATGTTTTCTTGGTTGTTGCCAATTTCTTCAGGGCATCATGTGGTTCATGATTTTTTTAGGGAGTTTCGTGGCAAAACAGGGCAAAAAATAAATACTAAAATGGAGAATTAATTAACAAAAAAATAATCCTCGCTTTTGTGACACCACAAATCAAGCTGGCTAAGTTAACCTTTTGTCACCCGTTGCAACGCACGGGCACGTATGAGAATATAAAGCTAAATCTTTAGAAGGGAATACTGCCCAACAACCAATAGGAGCATCGTATAAGGCGTGGATAAAATAATATAGTCATTATCTACATTCTATCCAAACAATCATATATGGATAGCATATGGTACAACTAAGCCTAGTGTCAACTGAATAATTGTCAGATGTCATTACAGCTACCGAAGCCTAGAGTATTTGGTCCCAAGCTATCTCACATGCATCTTCAGCCATGACAAGGTTTTGCAAGAAAACCGATTGATTGGTGCAACACATAAAAAATTACAAAGTATCCTTTCTTTCACATTAACAGAAAAATGACTAACCAAATCAATGACCGCTTGCGCTTCCCTCCTTATGATAGAAAAGTTTGTGCGTGCCAATTCACTTTGTTCCTTAAGAACCTTTTGAAGAGTGACGTCATCGTCATCTCCCTCCTGCTCTTCAAGTAGCAAGAAACGGATAACTGATGGAGGAACATCAGAGTCGAGAATGCTACCACAATACTGGAAGTAACTCAATAGTAATGCATATGGCTGCAAAAGACAATCCAAAGTCTGCATTTATATGTATATAAGAGATAACAAGTTGAAGAAAAAAAAAAGTTCTTGGTGCTCTAGTCACTAATGGCAGGGAAATTACCGTCTTCTCAAGGTTTCAGATGATTCATTTCTCATTATTGCCATAATGAGCTTGAACAACAACGAGTTACAGGCTGCATTTGACAACTGCTTTGCCGAAATAATGTCAAGGCACGTAACTGCATCAGAATCTGCACCAGTTGGGCATACGAATCTTTCATCCCGCAGTTTAGCCATACAGGTCAATGCTACCTTGAAAATTACCACATGAAGAAAATTTAAGTGGCCTGCGAAGGTATTGTGCTTGATGATAATTGATACAGGGCAGCTAACAACCAACTTACATTGGTTAAAATATACGCCATTTTCACCGAACAATCTGGAGATGATGTGGCACCCAACGAAGCATCAAGCAGCCTGCAGCATTGTGTCCAATAGGATTGTTACACTCATCACGAACATGAAGTTTACATTCTATGAGAAGGGAGGCTCCACTCACTCAAACAATAACTGTGAACGGTCTTCAAGCAATGACATCCTTCTTGATACAGCTACCTGAAAATAACAAATAGCAAGTGGTGTACTATATCAAATTTCTAACACAAAGAAGTTAAGCGGCCATGCAAACACAAAAACTCACTTCAACAGTTTGAGACCAGCTAGTTAACATGTGAAGCTGGGCTGCCTGTTCTTCAAGATTTTTGTTATATCTCCAGGCCCATTTCAGCATATGATGGAACGATTCTTTTAGCTCGCCTTTCTCAGACTCGCTCAACTGTGTGTGCAGTTCTTGTGACATCTGAATATCAAAAATAGCAACTTTTAGAACAAAATAAACTCGAAAAATAACATGAACGAGAGACTGAACACACAACCTGGATAAGTTTTTTATGAAAGGCATCCAGATCAATTAGTCGATCACCTCTCTCCGAAAAATAATATACACCGCCAAATTCGGATGTTGCAGAGTTCCGTAGGATCTCTTCAATCTATGAACCAACAAACCATGAGATGCAAAAATCAGAAGGAAGAAGTTGACGGGTATAAAATGCAAACCTTCGACTCAGCTCTCAGGTTTGAAAGCAACTCAGGGTATTTCATTGAATGTCTGGACATCTGAACTGTACAACTTCAAGCAATTCCAAGACCTGTGAAACAAATAACACATGAGATGTCTAGCACGGTCAAAAAACTGTCGATATGTTTGGAGTTTCATGGTGTCCTCAATAGTGGGCCATCATAGTGCATGTGCAGAGACGAGTTTTATTAAGGCGAGTGCAGCATTTGCACTTCCAGGCTTCCAGCCACCTCAGACTCTATGTTCAGTGGCTAGGACAATGACCAGCCAATCATGAATCATGGATGACAATAACCAGATAACATAATACAAAAGATGCTGATGATAGTCCACACACTAAATCATGGATTAGATGGACAATAACGTACAGAAACACTATTTCTCCATTCATTAAAAAAAATGCCACCAAACAACAGTAGCAGAAATCAAGCATTACCTTATTTCTGTTCATTGGTCCATTGCTAGTGCAGATGGGAGTGCCAGGAGATTGGAACATGTTTGCATTCTTCATGTTCTCAGTGCAGTGACCAAAAGTATCATTAAGAATAGCCAGGCAAGCTTCTCGATACACAGATGATGATATATCGGATACATGTAGTGCCAATGCTAGAATCTTTAGCAACCACGCCCTCTGAAACCAATAAACAATAGTTTAACAGAACGGAAATACTAACAAAACTATAGCAGTCAACCATTAAAATAGCAATAATTCGTGAGAATCAGCCATTTAGATTTTGCAGCTCAGATATGATTGCTATATAAGTTACAAGATCTCAGAAATTCAAGTTGATTTCCCACATCCCATCCGACCGAAGAACTGTGATGTTAACTCAATAGCATTCAGTTATTGAAGTGTTCGCATTTTGACATAGTGTCCAAGTGGTGGCACAAATGCAACACATTAGCCAAAAATGGAGAACACCTAAAAAGGTTGATATTAAAGTACCTAACATGTCCATAAATTACTGTTTCCAGATTGTGCTTCACTACATTTTGTGCCAAACCGCAATTCCATATATAAAGAATAATTTAACAGAAGACTCAATCACTCAATGGATTAACATCAAGTTTTCACCTAGATTGGTTCTCAGTTTTGTTAATTATACCAGAAGGGAATCCAAAGATTGATAGAATTGAGAAAGATTTTACTCTATGCAAGAAATCAAGAAAGATCAATGTGTAGAGATTTATACCTGATGGAGCATGCTGATGCGAAGAGCTTGATTAATGTTCCTTTTGGGAAGTGGTGAAACACCCATGGTTCCAACATGCTGAGATCAGTAGACACGGAGAAATATATGAGTTTAAATTCATGCATTTATCTATGTTGACAAAAAAAAAGAAAAAACAAGAAATGAGAACCTTCGAAAAGAACTGGTACTTTGTTGTACTCAGGAGATCCATGACAGGTCCACAAGTTAAAGGATCAAGACATAACTCGTGCAGAAGCTGGTCAGACAAGACAAATGAATTTTTGCGCAAGAATAGTAAAATAAGATCTGACTTCTGCCAAGCTTAAAAAACAAACCTGAAAACCGAACTCGTGAAGTAAGGCGTTTACATCGGGCTTTGTCAGCTTTTCGAGATTGTCAAGGATTATCTTTAAACAACTGTAATACAATGAGAGTCAGTTCATCAAACAAAGTACATCACTATATGTAAGAACACAGCATGAAGTTAACCTGTAGTGCGATTTTGGTTTTAGAACAGTTCGTTCTATAGGTCCATTGACATCAAATCTTAAGAGTAAATGTGTAAGGTTGGGAGCTGGACGACAAATATTGTCAATAAGTAGCTGCATGCAACATGTTTAGCACAGTCAGAGAATACATATATTAGGTAGGTCATAAGAGAAACTCAAAGAAAGCTACAACAGCAACCTGCAGTATTAGAACACCAACATCATCTTTTGTGTTCTCTATGACCTGGAAATCATCAAAACGGAACTCCAAACAAGCTGCATAATCCTCGATTACAGATTTAGCAACATCTTCTTTCAAAAGCAACTGTACAAGCCCAACTATTCTAGAACTGTCATGGAAAGAAACATGTGGTAAGCAGATTGGCATATGAAACAAAATGCAATCTCCAACAATTAGCAAGCCGAAACAGGTAGCAAGCAGTAAGAACAGAAGTAATTGAATTCCAATTGTGAAAGTTTGCCAGAAATTTTATTCTATAGAATTATTAGAGAAAATCCATACCTCAGAATGCCCATAATTTTTATTGAACACTGTTGAATTTCAGGAAGATACTCATATCGAACAAACTCCAGCAAAGCAATAATATGTCTATGATTTTGAGATAATATAACGTCCAAGGGCTGTATAATTCAATCGACGATGGAAAAAATCAGATTGAGAGAGTGACCAGCAAAAGCAAGAAATGATAAAAAAAAAATAAAAACCTGGTAGAGTGGACGGAAAACATCAGCAAGAACCAGATCCCTCTCCATTACAAGAAGAAATATTTCAAGTGAAAGATGGACAGATTTCTCCAGAAGAATCCCGTAAGTTTGGGTAGTTCGCTCATTAATAAGAGTGTCAACACCCACTGACATGATGTTCATAATATTGCGGAAAGCAATCTTGCCACACATGAAATCCTGCAGTAGTTTCACAAACACAAATTATTTACACCAAATATGGCGGTTATGCACAAGATCATGAAAAACATTTAGCCCTTGAAATGTCAGCATAAAACGTTTATTTATGACATCAGAAATGTGCCATAAAGTGTAAGCAAGGAATCAGCTACTAGAGCAAAGAACATAAGTTCTATATAAATTCAAGAGCATGTAATGTATATTATCTTTCTTAACTTTAAGTTGATAAACATGAGAATGTACAAAACAAATTGGTAAAACATTTCTGAATGAGTTTCTTTTTAGCTCATAATATTGCTACAAAGTTATGATATATGGAAAGAAAGGTGACAGCACACAGTGCCTCTTGCAGAATTCTGTTTCCAAGTACAGTACATGAGTAGAGCAATATGTTTTGATTTTTACTATTTTGTACAGTTATCAAGAATGTTATCTCTTTACTTTGAGCCCAGGGTCAGCTTTGAGCCCTTATCTCTTTACTTTGGTGATGGATGAGGTCACAGGGGATATACAAGGAGATATCCCATGGTGTATGCTCTTTGCGGATGATGTGGTGCTAATTGACGATAGTCGGGCGGGGGTTAATAGAAAGTTAGAACTGTGGAGTCGGACTCTAGAATCGAAAGGTTTTAGGCTTAGTAGAACCAAAACTGAGTACATGAGGTGCAGTTTCAGTACTACTAGGCACGAGGAGGAAGAAGTTAGGCTTGATGGACAGGTGGTACCTGAGAAAGACACCTTCCGATATTTGGGGTCTATGCTCCAGAAGGATGGTGATATTGATGAAGATGTGAGTCATCGAATCAAACCTGGTTGGATGAAGTGGCGCCAAGTTTCTGGCGTCCTCTGTGATAGGAAAGTGCCACAAAAGCTAAAAGGCAAGTTGTATAGGACGGCGATTCGACTTGCGATGTTGTATGGCGCAGAATGTTGGCCGACCAAGAGACGACATATCCAACAGTTAGGTGTAGCGGAGATGCGCATGTTGAGATGGATATGTGGCCACACAAGAAAGGACCGGGTTAGGAATGATGATATACGTGAGAGAGTTGGGGTAGCACCAATTGAAGAGAAGGTTGTCCAACAACGTCCAAGATGGTTTGGTCATATAGAACGTAGGCCTCCGGAAGCGCCATTGCATACCGGACGGATAAAGCGGGATGAGAATGTTAAGAGGGGTCGTGGTAGGCCAAACTTGACATGTGAGGAGTCTGTTAAGAGAGATCTGAAGGATTGGAATATCACCAAAGAACTAGCTATGGATAGGACTGCGTGGAAGTTAGCTATCCATGTGCCAGAACCATGACCTGGTTTCGAGATCTTATGGGTTTCAACTCTAGCCTACCCCAACTTGTTTGGGAAAAAAGGCTTTGTTGTTGTTGTTGTTGTTGTATCAAGAATGTTATCACGCTCTAGTCATGAAAACTTAAGCTACATATACGGCATGATGCCAGATAGCCCTTAGCCAAATGAAGTGAAAAGGCTGCATTGGACAGCGAGTAAGGACTAGGGAGTATACAGTGTTTACATAAGGGATCCAGTTGACAAGAAAGTTGTGATGAACTCCCTAATACAATACTGGTACCTAACTTGCATAAGATCTAAGGGCAAAATAAGTAGACGTACTTTGACTAGTTCTAGCACAGGAGCTGTTTCTCGATGGAGGCATTTGATGGTGAAGGTCCAGACGTGTTAAAAGCAGCATAAATATCATCATCCTTTATGTCATACATGCGCAAAACCCTGGATTTAAACAATAGACAACTTATTTTAACAGCATAACTGCATCGTACAGCAAAATAAACTTCAGTATAATGGAAACTTCTATCAACAATGAATGAAATTTCTGGATTGTTTCACTAAGGAAGATATTTCCCACTAGCTGGGATAGCTTACTCGTTATTTTATACAATTTATTTATTATCTTGTATATAACTTGCATATAGTTGGTCTTTCAGTGTAATATGAATGGGACTCTCCCGACTGTTCACATACAATAAATTATAGAGTGAGAGAGTACTCACAGACGGAAGTGCTCCAAGCAGGCAATTGCTAATTCCCACTTTTCCCGAGGGTCAGCGTAGGCTCTTTGGGAAAAGACCCAAAAACATCCTCATATACGAACTTAAAGATACCCATGAACCTAGAGGGAAAAATACTCTTCAAAATGTTTAAGATCAAGCATAAGCTCAAAATAGTTGGTGATAACTACCTCCGGCCTTTGTCACTTATGTTTCTTTCTTCTGCAATGAGAGCATTGACCAAGTTCAGAAATGATATGGTTGACGGATAGCTCTCCCTCCTTGCTTCAACTTCATTCAACTCAAACCTCATGTCATAGACCTACAAACAATAGTTTATTCAACAATGCAAGACATTAACAAAACTACTTACACCTAATATTATATAAGAAATTAGGAAAAGGACGAATTAACCCCCTCGAGTTCTCAACTCATGCCCAGAATCCACAAATCACACCTCAACTCCAAAACCAGGCATTCAACAGCCTCCGATTATCAAAACCGGTGCAAAATCACCCGTAGGCTGGCCATTGTCATTTTGTCAGCCACAACACAGGTCAGCGACTTGACTAGGTTAGCTAGTCAGGCTGGTCTCCAATTCGTCGATTTGGCTTGGAGAAAAGAGGAAAGTGAGGAGGAGATGGAAATGTAGGAAAAGAGAAAGGGGGGGAAGGAAGGTGAGAGGTGCCAGCGTCAACAGGCAAGGGTCATCCTTTTGCCCTAAAATGTCTGCAGCACAGATAAGGGAGTAGGGCCTTGCTTGGTTTTCCGTCACTTGGCCTAGGCCTAGTTGGCTCAATTCATTTTCTCAAAGAGGCAGAGGCCTAGTGTGAGTCGGCACACATACAGAAGGAGGCAACAATCAAAATGGCAGCCCGTTGATAAGGTGGTATGACCAACGTTCAAAAAAGCGGTGGCTGAGCGGCGCTTAAGCGGATAAGCGAGCGCATCGGAGCTCCACCGCGTCGATTACGACCTGAGCGGCCCATTAAGCGCTGGGCGGCCCAATTTTGGAGAGAACAGGAGGCAAACGCTGAGTTAGGGCTCCAGTGCATACCCGTTCGTCCACGCTCGCGAGGCAGACCAGAGAGGCGGCGCTCAGCGCTTGCCGGATCTCGCTCCTCCGCTCGTCCTCACCCCTCTCCTGCCCCTCCCCTCCCCCCCCCCCCCCCCCCCCCCCCCCCCCTGTGCTGCCCGCCGGATCTCCCCCTCCACGGCTGATGCAAGCTCACGGTAGTGGATCTTGGGTGTTGTGAAGCTTGGGTGTGGATCGATCGGGGTGTGTGTGCTGTGTTGCGTTGGTGCTGGAGGAGCACGAAGGGTTGGTTGGGGTGGTATGAAGATAGAATGGGGGCAGGGTTAGAATTGCAAAGTGGCCAGTGCTAGGCTAGGGCAGCGATGCGCCTCTTCGCTCGTCGTGTGCTTGCTGGGGTGCGTTCGGCCTACCTGGGCTGGCCCAGTTTGGCTTTTTTTTCTCTCTAGAATTGCTTATATATGCCTATAATTGCTTCCTATTTTCTGTACGTACATATCCGTACAAAACGCATAAGCACCGCTTAAGCAGTAGTTCCTCTGATCGGAGGCTCACCGCTCGCTTACCGCTTTTTTGAACCTTGGGTATGACCATGCTCACGACCGCAACAAGAGCAAATGGAGGTGACCCTTGCAAGCCGAGACCTCCTAGACCATCGCTACTCCTGTCCAGAATCTCCTTCCAAATCATGTCCCCACACCCGACCAAAGTAACGAAGGGAGGTAGCCGCCAAACAACTACCCGTCGGCCAGTCGTTCGGTTGGTTGGGTGGCGACTCAAATGTCTTGAAAACCTTGCTCCATACACCTAAATTAGTAGATGTTGCCATGAAATAGCACAAGTGAAGTGGCATGGTCCACAATCATGAGAAAGAGGTAGGATGTAGGTGGCATCAGAATGCCTAGTTGGAGGGTAGTATAGGGCAAAGAGGTGATATGCAGCTGGTTTGCTAGTTGGAGGGTGTCAAACGACTGGTTTTCTATAGCAAGAGTTAAGCGGTTAAAAATGACATTTATGTGACATTCTACTGATAGTAGACGTTCCATCACAAGGAAAAAACTGGACTATTCATTTTGACGCAGAGTTTTTGCACAATGGATTATAGCCAATTGGATCCCTTCTATAAACACTGCATACTCCTTAGCCAGTCTTCTACAGTCCACGCAACAGGCACCAGGCCTTCTGCAACAGTTAAGCAGACCAGCAGACCTTGCTTCACTAGACAATAACATATATGTATTGCTTTGTGACAAGTTATATCTATAGTCCATTTAAGTATATGTTACGTCCTTCTTAACATACCTCACTTTGTATTGCTTTGTGACAAGTTGAACGCAAGTACTGGGTAGCAAATATAATCCATGCCAGCTAAAAATGAGTAAGTAATTTCCAAGTGAACTTTGAGGGTACCTGTGTTGCGTGTGATGCCCAGGTGGAACCGTAACCACAGGAAGATCATATTGTTCAAGGTAACTCCAAACAGCATCTTTCAACTGGGGTGAAACTTTCACAAAAGCGGTGATTGAATTTCGCAAAGCCCCCTGCACATGAATTAGCACAAATTAGGAAAGGAAAACCCCCAAAAGATGCAAAAGGCACATGTAAACATGAAAAAAACATATACCTTCAAATATGGGGGCACATTTTCATAGCTTAGAAGCTTAAACAAAGGTTCAATGTCAGGGAACCATTTCCTTCTTTCAGATGGATTTCCATTTTCCACCACCTACAGTATGTTAATAATTTGCGCAGAATAATACGAAAATAAGTATTGTTTCGTAACGAAAGAAATATTTTTTTAGGCAAGCCAAAAATAGCCCCTGCTTCAGAGAGAACATATCTAAGACAACTGAGACAACTTAAAATATGCATGCGCACAAGTAACAAAAGCAGCATTAATTTATAGATTAATACATCATTGATAAAAACAAACAAGCCTACAGAACAGAGATCTAGCTTAAAGCCAACATACGCGGTGAGAAAGAAACATCAGAGAAATGACAAATTGGAGGCAGGGACCAGTGAGATAACATACTATCTTGGCTAAATATCCTACTACTCCAGAATGCCAGTAATAGCATAAACAAGGAAGTTAACAGATAAGAACAGCTTGAAATCGCTAACATACAGTCTTACTACGATTTCTCAACTTGACTAGAAAGAATATACACTTGATAACAATTGATCATAACTAGAAAATTACAGCGTAAATGATATGTCAGGGGGAGCTAATGCTGAAAATATATTTCAAAATTTCACAACCATGAAAGATGATAGAAGGCACAAGAATAAGAGCGATGGAAATTGCAGACCTTCTGAAGAACAGCTAAATATGCAACAAGTGCCTGTGCATCCCCCTCTGGAAAATCAGGCAACATGCTTGTTGGAGATTGAAGGGATTTCTTAAACTTTTCTTCATAAATAGATAAGCAATCAAACAAAGTGTTCCATCCAACTGAGCGGTAAATTTTTCCCTGGAGCAATTCGTAGACTTTAGCGGCACCAACTTCACTGGAAGCCTGACAAGTCCAAATAGTTCAGTCGGAGCAAAAGATGGAAACATTTAACAGAGCGGTAAAAAATTGCATACCAGAGTACTAAGAAGTCCGAGGAAGGCCACAAGAGTTTGTGTGTTTGTGTGATCTTCACCTGCATATACGACAAAGGTCCACAGTTCCTCGTTTCCTTGTACTAGCTCAGGCTCTTTCTGATGAGAACACAAAAAAGATGGAATTATGATAGAAAAAATTCTCAAAACTACATCTCAATAAAGCAAAGAAAATCATCATGTGAGCACATTTTTTAAGTGAATATGAGCATACTTGGACGCCCTTTTATTGACAACAGTGGAAAAGTTTACATAAAAAGACATAACAAAGTCCATTAAGTTTCTTTAGCGTAAAACATGAATGTGCTCAACAGTGGAAAAGTTTATTGACAACAAAGTCCCTTTTATTGACAAAGTCCCTTTTATTGACAACAGTGGAAAAGTTTACATAAAAAGACATAACAAAGTCCATTAAGTTTCTTTAGCGTAAAACATGAATTTCATGTTAAACTCAGGCAATTCTCTTAGTTACAGACAATAATACAAGAGGATTCATCAAGTTGTCACAAAGCAATGGCTGGTGGCAGTTGCTAGAAGGAACTGATCAAGAACAGGTTTGTTGAAGCCCAAACCTAAACTCGACTGGCAGACACCGTTCAGTAAATCAGTCAGTACAAGCAGTGTGCCAACTAGCTTAGCCACGCTAGATACTGATCAAATTACAACTGGAAGAAAATACAAATCTCTGAGCACGACGAACTTCAGTATACACCAGCAGGTACTGAATCAGATGCCTAAGAACCTAGGTACACTGAACACTTGTCATATTTATAGATATACTTTCCTAATAATTAATCTAATGGTTGCCTCTAACTAGGAAAACAAACTTTGATTTGAATCAGTATTACTGGAGTGAATGGAAATATTGACAGAACCATTATCGGTGATTTTAATAGTGTCAAATCTGTGCAGAAGTTCAAAAATAAACTGTATTTTTCATAGTTTTAGCAAAGAAACTGAAATCACACATCATATCATATGGTGCACAGAATAGATTAGAGTGACTCCTGTGTCTTTTGGAAGCACTGCTATCAGCAGCCAAAAACAAGTAATTGCACACAATGAGCTAGTTATACAAATTATGATAAAGAAAACGAGGTTAAACTCCATGACATCATGTTATATCATGTACATTTTCAGGTCCATACATTTTAATTGTAAGAATATATAAATGAATGAAGCAATACCTGATAGATTTCTCCAACTAGTTCCAACAGGGATACAAATGGCTGGTTAGTAGACTGACCAATCTGTTCCCCACTTATATTAGGATCTTCTCTATGATCCCGTGGTATAGCATATGGACTGAGAGCATTCATTGCTTTTTCCTTGATTTCCTTTATCTGTTAAAGAAGATACTATTATTGTTTGCTTTTCCCTTGTTTGCAGCAGGAGAGACTAAAGGTACTTGGCAGTTAGTGTGTTATACCCATTGTATAATTTCTATTTAACAGTGATCACATTTTGTTGCAACAAAAGAAACCATAATTTTGTTGTGGCAAGTGTCAACATACTTTGAGTAACAAATCTAACCTTGTCTCTAGAAGTCGGATGGGAGAGAAAGCACATCATCAACTTGTGTGCATAGCCAGTGTACATGTAAACAATGTCATCGTCGTCATTCTGCATCAAATGCGAAGAAATAGTTAAACAAAATTATATACTACCTCCATACTAAAACAGATGTTTGGTATGCTTACACACCAAATTGGACGAATAATATATGAAAAGAAACAACATGGGCCAAAAGAGCATTGATCTCACTTTTCATGTGCCCAAGCCTACAGGCTTATGCATATGATTATGCCAGTGGCCTGATTTGGGGCAAATTTTGATATGGAAATGGTATCATTACATCAACAAAATAAGTAACCATACTTAGTGTCCCAGTTCGATTCATGTGGAGATGGAAACATGTCATGCTTCTTTTTTTCCGGCTACCAAGAAACAAAATCACGTCCCAATTCCATTTTATGTTTGTTTGCTGGATATCTATATCTGGGGAGGCAGCAGTCCAAAGATCTGTAGCTCACTGGATAACATGCAGGACAGAGACTCAGATTCGGATTATGACAGGCTCTGCACCCATCTGCGGCGCCGGCAAAGAGGAAGAGGATGAGGTGGCCGACTTGTAAGAAGAGGGAGCACCAACTATGGGGAAGAAGAGGATGTGGGTCAGCGGCAGGGAAGTAAGGAACTGTGCAGCCACGGAGCTTGGTGGCACCGGCGGTAGGTCGAAAGAAGTTACTGAAGGTAGCATTATGACAGGAGTTCACAGCAGCAGTGCTGCACTGGAGCTCGTAACACAAGCTTTGCCCTGCAGGGACGACTATTTCCAAACATTTCAGAAAGTCAAGCTCGCTATTGGTCCTAGTTGTTCAGCGAAGCCCATGGAATTGAACTGCAAAACCAGTTTCGATTCCCAACCATCCAAACAGCAAATGTGGCTGAGGTACGATTTTCCAGCTCCCAATTTGTCAGCTCAATTCCAGGATCCAAACAGGGTGTAAAGGCAGTTGCAACAACTCTATCCCCTCTACCTCTACCTAAGTCGTATATCCCTTCCAAACACTGCATTCTTAGTGGTGCATCAAACACATACTTTGAATATTTTTTATGATTCCAGTTCCTGCACGACATTACAGATCTATTGTACAGCCTGACAACTCCAGTAATTTTCCAATTCCTCTGTTTAATATTTCCAACATTCTAAATGACACTAAAGTGACAACTGTACAAATGAAATTGCAGAAGAAAATTTATTTATTTACATGTACAAAACAATCTTCCGGTGCTTGACGTGGTGATCATCATAATTAATTGGGTATACGGTATACCATTATCAAATTAGAATACCAGATGATCTCTGAGTAAGAGTTGTATACCTTGTAAGCAGCTGTTTGCATAACTCGCTCCCGTAAAAATTCAAAAGCATTCAGCCGACAGATGATATCCAGACATGACCAAATATCGGCCACAGCTCTGGAGGAAACATTAATGATTGAGTCTCTTGCACTATTTCGATCTTGTGTCAACATCAAAAGAACAGTCCATGCAAGCCGCACAATACCAACAAATCCTTCAACGGTAATATTGTTACATGTCGTCATCACCTGGCCATTATAACAATACCAGCTTGCAATGAGCATAAAGTTTGCTAAATGTTCCAAGTAAACACAGATTAGTTCAATATGTAAATCGAAGCATATTTTCTAAAGCTTACTAGTTCATGAAATTCATGTCTGAACGAGGAATCAGATGATGGCAAGGATGCTTTCTCATTGGAAGTACTTAGGGCATCAGAAACAAAAGTTATTACAAGAGAGAACAGAACGCCGTAGGTGATCTGCAATGGTAAATGATAGTAAGGGTTGCATGACAAGTGGACAACACAATCAATTCAAAACTGCACAACTACCATTTCTACAAATATCAAAGTGACTGGTTCGAACTTCAAACCTGAAGCTCAACACTGGTATTTTCATTTACTTCAGCTGCACAGTCTTTTAATATAGAAAATGTATCTTTAACCTCCTTGGGACCTACAAGAAGTTGCAGATCATTAGTGGTCGTTTTCTGTAACTTGAACTGAACAAAAGGAGATGCCTACATGTCCGCTTAAGGCAGGCTAATGAATAACAATGATTCAAGTCATTAGGTAGGCATACAGGGTCAAATGATATGGCAATTGCACATTGCGTTTAACTCACCCATTAGTTTGATAAGTGCAGAAAGAGCAAGGCAGTGACTCAAACTTAATCTCTCTCGGGAGACAATGGCACGCCTCTCGACAAGAGCCCCTCTGAAATCAAGCACATAACGCTCAGAGCTTGGTCGGCCAATGCCAGATGGTTCTTCCCGGTTAAGCTCCTTGATGGGGAAAGGGATAAAACTGTCAGTGGTCATTTCTCAAGAGAGTGGAAGAGAGATGTAACATTTTCAAATGCATCCTGGAATATACTAAAGAAAGATTACACCTTTGCAAATGCCTCCTGGAATAAATTGTTCGAATATGCTACTCATATTGTTCAAAATATACTGTGCTCCGGACATGACAGTCCTTGATATGTTACTTAGACTATCAGTTTCCATAGTAGTATGTTTACAGAATAATGTAAAAATATATAGTATGAAAGTACTTCTGATGGTAAATAAAATGGCATTAGGTTCACAATATCAATCTAGATAGCTCTGTATTTCTGGTCAAAGTATGGACAAATTAGCTGCACATTTTGAAGGTAATATTCACTAGGGCATATAGCTGTAAGGCCTAACTACGAATAGAACTACAAACAGAATTTAAAGGGGCAATGCCAGCAACAGCAACAAAGCCGTTATGGTGAAGTTAATGCATAAGCCCAATCTAGAGGGTAAACTTTAAGTTCTCATAAAAGAAGGGTTACAAAAGAACAGCAAATGCAGCCTGTGTTCACCTTTTGCAGCCGGAAACACAAATAGGTTTCAAAAAACTAAAAACACTCAGTAAAGTCTCGTGTACTTCATGGTACTTGCAATTTTTCATGAGAAAAATATTACATGTGGCCTGTGCAAGAAAAAGGCTGAAAGCTAGCAACTTGTACACCAAATTAAGTCTTTGTGCATAAGTTGTCGAGCATTTGCTTGTATGTTTCTTTCAGAATTTTCTAGAATCTGCAATTGCATTTTTTATCTTTCACTTGGACCAGGACCTAGGAGCCAAACCATCACTCTTACCTTCCATGATTGTAATTTAATATATGTCCATATTGCCCGTTAAAGAAACAATGTGAAGGATGCAGCATATTGCATATTCAAGCTCAGTAAAGTCCAACCTTTACAAGGGTGATTATCCGCTGTCGGAGGCCATCGTTAAAAAAGCCTCCATTTGATTTTGGATTTCGTACATCAGATCAGCATCAAGCCCTTGGTCGAGTACCACAGACTACAGAAGATAAAGAAAACCAGTGAAAGTCCCTTCAAATCTCAAATTTTAGAATATAGCTGGGATGAACATGACAGGTACACTACCCGCAAAAGAATGTACAGAGAAGTTATAAGATCCCTCCTCTCCATGTACCAAAGGCCAGCTGCAAGCCTATATATTTCCAGTGGCTCTCGACCATACAGAACCCACTACAAAATCACGATGAGAAATGCATGTAAGGTAAATGGTTAAATACATGTACAGACATATATATAATAGGTACTCCCTCCGTTCCAAATTAATTGACTTCCATTTGTCTACATGTGGATGTATCTATACGTGTAACATGTCTAGATACATCCATGTGTGGATAAATGGAAGTCAATTAATTTGGAACGGAGGGAGTACAAATAAAGTAGCTTTTAGTTCTATGAATTATACCTCTCTGTTGGAAGAAACTAGCAACCGAACACACTCGATTTCATTCAGATTGAGTTCATCACTCAACTTAATGGCCTGAAAAAGCATGGACGCAAACTTTAGCATCAATATAGCTAGCAAAGAAAGATACCAGAAGCCATATATTGCACTTGTCATAAAATATTTTAAGCATAATCAGAAAGAACGAATTTACAGGAACTGTGAAGGACAGTTTTCATGGTTCAGCAACACAATATCAGACCAGGAAGATGAGCCCTAGTCATACCTAAATCCCCTAACATTGGCATGACCCTAGCACTTTATTGGCGAGGAACTGGTAAAGTATACACATTATTTTTTCAATCATAAGAAAAAAGGAACCGGAAGCTAAGATTATTGTATGCAATCTCAGTTGAGTGCCATAAGCCAAGTTCACAACTCATAAGTTCAAAAATTTGTACTAAGAAAAAAGGAACCGGAAGCTAAGATTATTGTATGCAATCTCAGTTGAGTGCCATAAGCCAAGTTCACAACTCATAAGTTCAAAAATTTGTACATGGCCTACCAAGAGAAGACTAGTCTGTCCATGCAACATTGCTGAATAACCTACTTATCACCATAATCACCACGCCGGAAAAACACCAGTTCAACCCCTCCTCCTGACAAAATCCATTTAAACCACAAGTCCACCAGATTACCACTTTACCAGAGCTCCAAGAGCAGGAGAATTAACGGTTCGGACTACGAAAAAATAAAAGGCTTTGACACGCTAAGAGAGAGCTAAGTGGCAGATTTCAGCAGCAAAACCAAATCTTGCCGTGAAAAAAATTCGTGTGTTTGCAATCGCTAATCTCAGCTCAGTTATCTACCAGGGACTAATCAAAGGTATATGTTTCCTCGTGAAATCAAAAGCTACCTAAATGGTAAAGCACCATCTTTATTCTGAAGCTTCAGTTAATCGTGCCCAACATATCACACAGGGACCAACTTAAGCAGCATAATCCAATTCGCGCGTGCTCCTAGCAATACCAGGTAAACGCAGAGTGCGTGGAGCCAATACATCAAGCGGACGGACGGAGTGAGTGAACTTACAGTCTGCACGTCGGTATCGTCAAGCGTGATTGGTGGCATGTCCGGGAGCCGAACCTCCTTCGCCTCCACCTGCGTTCGATCGGACGCCTTCGGCCCCTGCACGCGCGCGCACGGCAAAACCAGACCCAATCAAAACCGAGCTCGCGCGAATTTTATAATTCTACAACGAGGAGGGAAGCGGGACGGACCGGGTAGGAGAGGAGCGCCCGGAAGGCGGGGGCAGCGTCGCGGAGGGCGTGGAGGAGCTCCACGCGCTGCGCTGGCGACGGCGGCGCGGGGCCGAGCAGCGCCGCCTCGACGGCGGCCAGGAGCTCGCGCGGCTGCGGCGGCGCCATGGCCGGTCGCCGGAACCCTAGGTGTCGGCGGTGGCCTGCGGAATGGGAGGGGGCGGATTTAAAACCCTAGGCCGGCTCGAGGCGGGCTTCTGGGTTTTGGAGTCGGGAATTTGGGTCTGCTTATTATTAGGCTGGGCGAAGGACTGTGAGGGAGATGAGCTGTGGTCGCGTGACTCCTACGAGGTTGTTGCGGCATCTGAGCCGTTGGTTACTTTCTGAATGCTTCACCCACGACCATCCGATATGCTAACGGCGTCATCCGTCCGACATCCCCGTCCGCGGCCGGCACGCTCCCGCGGTGCCTTGCCACCCCCACCCTGACCCACTTCGCCCTTTGAAGATCCGCCGTCGCCCCGGCAATCCACTCTAAACTTTGTCGCCACTTCAGTTTTCTGTCGGCACACCGCGCACCCTCCCCCCCCCCCCCCCCCCCCCCCCCGCCCCCCAATATGAGTGTATTGCACACCTTCGCTTAACGGTCGACGTCGCCTTCTCCGCAATGGTCAACCGCGGCATCGCCGGCTCCGTTGATGAGCACTAGCATGTCAGAGAAGAGGATTTTGGGAGGACCAACATCACCGGTGAACGTGAGGTGGGAGGTGTGATGGGAGGAGAGAAGTCGCCGGCCGCGGGACTGGAGAATATATAGAGGGAGGCTCGCGGAGAAGAACGGGAGAAAAAGAATGATAAGGAGGAAGAGGGTGGTGTTGGTTCTACGAGGGGTTAATGCGTCTACATGACGTCGTGACCTGATACTTGCAAGTGCACGGGTTTGTTTCAACCCAATTTCCTAAAAGTATTCAGCTGGTTGTATATTGTCCCAACGAAAAGATTTAGTGAATTGAGTGCAAGAATAAAAAATCTATAAAGGTAGAATGTTTGATGAAATAATGATTAAGCAAAAGTTTCAAATAAACAAAGTAGCATGCAAAATTAAAATGCCCAAAGTAAAAAAAAAAAAAAAAGACCAACCAGGACTAGCCCTTGGTGGCTTCTTTTTATAGAAGAATTGCTCCTTTGTGAGAATTCCAGAAATTTGCTCCCGACGGGATTCGAACTCTGGTTGCTAGGTTGAGCCACTGCTACCTTTGCCACTGGGCCTCTGCCCCGTTCTCTAAAAAAAATGCCCAAAGTAATCGGACTTTTGCTTCAATGGAGAAATTACCGCAGAAAGATTCAGTTCGATGCAATAGTGAATGTGCTTGATGGAATAAATATCAAATATGTGATAAATGCTCTTCAGATTGATGAAACGGTTCACGAGTTACACCATGAAAAAAATGGGATGATACAGAAAATTGAATTTGAAAAGGTAAATGACAATGTTAAATGGTGTTTTCTCCAACACACTCTGAAAATGAAAGGTTTCTCTTAAGTTTGGCGCAACGTGGTAAATATTTTTGTAACGGGAGGCAATGTGGCAATTAAAACCAATGATGATATTGGCCATTACTATCAAATGAAAACATGTTAAGGCAAGGGGACCCTATGTCGCCAATGCTATTTAATATAGTGATCGATATATTGGCTGGTATGATTGAACGCCCCAAAGCGGATGGCCAAATTGAGGGGTGGTTTCTATTGTGGACCATCTATACTTCAATATGCCGATGATATGATTCTCCTAAAAGAGTAGGAACTTTAAATTATTATTGTCGGCGTTCGAGCAGCTTTCAGTACGTAAAAATAAACTTTCAGAAAAGATAATTATTGTAAGCTATCTAATATGGTACTATATATGATTTATGTCTTCCAATTATCCAAAGAGTCATGCACGGATTGGACTATTTGTAATCTAGGTTTTTTATAATAAGATATTGAGTAAAAGAAATATCGACTGGTGAAATGAAATGTGCTTTGCCGAACTAAAGAGAAAGGAGGGCTAGATATTCATGAACTTCATATTAATGACACGACACTTTTAGGTAAATGACTTTTAAAATTTCTTACCGAGGATGGGGTTTGGGAAACTCTTCTAAAAGAAAATATATTAGTTCAAAGGCAGTATCACAGGTATTTTGTAAACCTTGTGGCTCTCACTTTTGGGCTAGTCTAATGGTGACATTTATTCCGCTTTGGATAATTTAATATTAAGAATGGATCGAAAATTAGATTTTGCTAGGATAAATGTTTAGAAAATACCACTCTCCGGAAACAATATCTAGCTCTATATAATATTGTCCGTCGGAAGAGCGATACGATTACTACGATGTTGGAGCCATATCCATCAAATTTCACGTTCAAAAGAGATTTAATTGGTCTGATATCTACGACACGGAATAGCCTAATTGGGGTGATTGGATACGATCGAATTGTGATTTTTTCGATGGAATCTACCTGAGAGCGGAACGTTCTCAGTAGACTCTATGTATAGAGCGTTGATTCAAGAGAGTGGATTTTTAGAGCCCAGGCTACATGGAGCCGGGATTTTTCAAAAATTCTAAAATGGCATTTTAAAGTTTTAGAAAATTCTGAAAAAATCGTAGATGTAGATGATGATGTATCCTAACAGTGTGCAAAAATCTAAATCGAAAAACTCTGTATTTTGAGCTGTGCTAATTTGACAAAATCGTGGATCTAAAAAATTGAATAGTAAATATTTTGAAACCTATAACATTTGTCAGATTTTTCATTTTATGTAGCCAAAAAATACAATGTATCGCACCTTGAGATTTTCCCCGTTGGTAGAATGCATCATTGGCCACATCTAGATTTTTTCAGAATTTTTTGAAACTTCAAAATGTCAAATTTGAATTTTGAAAAATATCAGGAGCCATGTAGCTCGGGCTCCAATTTAGGTTTCCGGTTGATTCAACCTGTATAATTATAATAAATTATGGTAAATGAAGGTACCATCGGAAATTAAACAATTTTTGTGTATATTCGCAAAGAAGTAATTCTAACAAAAGACAATCTTGTTAAACTTAATTGGGATGGGATTATAAAGTGTGTATTATGTAATCACGATGATGATCAAACACTTATTCTTTCAATGCAAATTTACTTGTTCTCAATACCTTTAAACAATATATAATAAAGCACACTTTATCGGGAAAAAAAACTATCTAAAACCCATCATAGAGCAGAGAAAACATGAAAACGGGATCTTTTGCCATCTTAGTGTCCACGTCGTCACTTGCGTCCACGCCACTCCCGCTGTGACTGCGGGAGGAAAGAGAGGAAGACCATCAGAGACGTAGTTGATGATGACGGAAAGGAGGAGAAGACGAAAGCGCAAGACTTTAAATCCAGTCACAATCGTTCGCTTCACTCCCGCTACGACTGAGGGGCAATGTTAGAATAATATACGTACATGACTAGAGATAGACTAGGACTATTGAGATCATCTTGTATTCCAAGTCATTGGCTTCTTGCCTCACAAGTCTTGTACTCCTTATATACCCCACGAGGGTCAGATCAATACAACAACAACAAACTATTAGGGTTCTACAATTTCTATATGGTATCAGATCCAAGAGGTCTTGAGTTCAAGATCCTGCTGTATTAAAAAAAAGATTCTACGGCCTGCACCGATCTCACGCTAAGGACCAAAAATAGTCTAGTCGTGAGGGGGAGTGTTAAATATAAATATATTGCACAACTCATTCCATCAGTTCGGACTTTCGGAATAATTGGCTAGTGCAACAATTCTATACTGATCTGGTGGAGGACCGGAAGAGGGCCCTGTTCCCCACCATTCCAGATGAAGCCTCTCGCCAACTTTGTCAACTTTGAGTGTAGCACACTTCGAGAGATCAATAACAATCCGATGATGATAGGGTGCCAGTTGCCGAGAGGACTGTACTGATTCTAGTGAAAAATGATGTGAGCCAAACGTAACATTTGCATTCACATAATACAAGAGCACTTTAACAGTCTGAGTGCATTCACATTTGCATTCAGCGTTCTCTTCTCCTTGAATTGGTTCAGTATCTACGTTGAGGTTATGACCAAAATCCATTTGTGATCGTATCCTGGACGAACTCACCATCTGGTTCAAGGCAGGGATTAAAAGGAGTTGCGTGCGATCTTTAACCTCTGGTCACCACTAACTGTTCCTTGTATAGTTTGTTTCTGGAACTGTAAATTACAATTTCTGGGACTGCCTGTAAGGGCATCTCCAGCCGCCGCCCCCCCCCCCCCCCCACCCAGCGCCCCAGGGCCCAAAAAAGCGCCGAAATGGCCTGGGAGCGCCGTTTTTCACCCAGTCGCCCCCCCAGGAGACCAAATAGCGTCGGATCGGCGGAAAATTGCGCCGGCGCTCCCAGGCCAAACCCAGCCCACCGGGTTCGGCCTGGGGGGCGAAATGGCGCGAAAGAGAATGTGGGCCAGCGCTGTCAGCGAGATAGGCGAAATGGCGTGGAATCACGGGTGAAAAAAACGTTTCGTCGTCATCTCCTCGGCTCCCGCGCTGGTCAAAAGCCTGCCGGAGTAATGGTCGTGGACTGCCGCGCCGTTCAGCGGCGGCCGACGCGTCCAACAACAACGGCCCCCGTCGCCGGCCGGAAGAACGCCAGCGGGCGGAAGCAGTGGTGGAGCGGTCGAGGGCGTACCCTCGCGTACGTCCTCGAGCACATCCACGCCGGGAACCAGCCCCGACTGACCATGCCGCCGCGCCAGGCGTCGACGCCTCGACGCCACTTCACCTCCTGGCTGCCCAGGAGGATGGGGACGGCGTCTTCGTCGTCTTCCTCTGGCCCGCTCTCCAGCGGGTCCCCGCACACGCCGGCGCTCGCTCGGGTCAAGCCCGAGCTGGAGGACACGCCGCGCGGCGTCGTCCTCAACTCCGGGCGCCGCGTCCGGTCGCCGCCAAGAAGGCCCAGCGGCGGGATTCGCATCAACGAGCGCCGCGCACCGTCGCCGCCCCGAGGCCACCTTCGCCTCGTCAGGCCCAAGAAGGAGCCTGGCACCGGCGGCGCCACCTCCAAGAAGAAGAAGGCAGCGGTGGAGTGGGTGGCGCCACCGGAGTACGTCCGGGCGGCCATCAAGGCGGAGGCGGACGACGACGAGGAATTCTCCGGCGAGCAGAACGCCGTCACCGCCTCCATGCAGGACGCCGCGCCACCCATGGTCGCCGCCGAGGAGTGCTCGGACGAGTTCATCTTCGAATGGTCGCGCAACCAGCACGCCAGGAGGAGATTGCGCTCCAGCAGCGCCTTCTCGACGAGGCAGCGGCCAACCGCCGTCGCGCCGCCGCACGCCGGCCTCCTACTCCCCCTCGTCAGGCGAGCGGCGAGGTGATCGTCCTCGACGACAGCGACGACGACGGCGCGTGGTTCGGCGGCGGCGCCAACAACAACGAGGCCGGTCCGAGCCACTTCGGCGGTGGCGCGCCACCGAGCGACGACGACGACGACGACGGCGACTACACGGCGTTCTACAGCCAGCTGGGCATGTAGATCGCCGTGTTTTAGTTTATGTTTAAGTTTTAAGTTTATATTATGTAATGAACAATGCGAAATTCGCCTATATAGTATGAATTTCGCCTAAGTTTAACGAACTTCGCTTATGTTTGATGAATTTCGCCCAATTATTTTTTTTTTGAATTTTTCGGCCCAATTCTGGGTTTGGTCACGGCTGGAAAATCGCCGAACCCATGGCGTCAAATAGCGCCGGCGTCCCCCAGGCCGTCCAAAAAGGCGCCGTTTTTCGGCCTGGGGGGCCGAACGGCTGGAGATGCCCTAACTTGCTAATCCTGCAACTCTGAACCTTGTTGCTCGCTGCCTTCGTTTTTGTTGTTGCTCCCATCAGTTATGTCTGTAGGCAATGAACCTCGCGAGATGGTGCAGCGGCGCGGCGCGCTCTGCGTCGAACCCCTGGAGATCGCCCTCAGTCATCGCCAGGAGCTCGGCCGCGTAAGCCTGCGCCTGGTCGACACCCAGCAGCTTCGGGTACGTCGCCTTGTCGGCTGCCTGGTCCTTCCCCGCTGTCTTCCCGAGCTGCTTGGACTTGCGTGTCATGTCCAGCATGTCGTCCACCACCTGGAAGAGCAAGCCGACGGAGCGCGCGTACCGCCTAACGCTCTCAATCTCGCCGTCCGTACCTCCACCAACAATGGCGCCGCACACGGCCGCGGCCTCAAGGAGCCGCGCGGTCTTGTTCAGGTGGATGTATTCTAGCATGGCGAGGCTCACGGGCGCACCATCGGACGCCTTGTCGGCGACCTGTCCGGCGGCGACGCCCCCGGCACCCGCGGCGTTCCCAAGCTCGGCCACGGCCCGCAGCGCGCGCTCCGCGGGGACTACACCGAGGCCGGCGCAGCCGCGAGCAAGGTGCTCGAACGCGAGCGCAAGGAGCGCGTCGCCCGAGAGCAGCGCGGTGTACTCGCCGAAGGCGACGTGGCAGGCGGGGCGGCCGCGGCGAAGGGCGTCGTCGTCCATGCACGGCATGTCGTCGTGGATGAGCGACATGGTGTGGACCATCTCAACCGCGCAGGCGACGGGGGTCGCGGCTGACCCGGAGCCACCGACGAGCTCGCACGCGGCGATGGCGAGCACGGGGCGCACGCGCTTCCCGCCGGCGAGGACGGAGTAGCGCATTGCCTCGCTGAGCAGCTCCGGCTGGCGAACCGGCATTGCCCCGTCAAGCGCGTCGTGCACGGCCTTGGCGTTGGCAGACTTGTACTGCTCGAAGTCGAAGCTGAACCTGCCGCCTCGCGTCTTCGTGCTGCGGCCGGCGGTGGCGACATCGATGGCACTGTTGCTGGTGGCTCTCTTGGGGTTTGTCAAGATGCAGCGGAAGATGGGGACAGTGAAACGCCTGCACGCAGGGAGTGCTAGCGAAGTCCTCCGATCAATGGTGTATGGTCGGGAGCGCTTGGAATAACTTCGGGATGGTGCTCCATTCCAGACGCAGGAGCATGCCACCTTCTCCATGCTTGTGCCAAGAGTGAACGAAGCTGCTGGAGAGGGCAGGGAGTCACTGATGCTCGTTTGATGTGGTTTGTTGTTGCTTTAGAGGTGACAGATTAAATAACTCTAATGAATTGCTGGCCTGGCAAGTCGATGGGACCAGCCATCTTGTCTGTGGATAAAACTACGTACAAGTGTTCTTGAGTATAGTATAATTTCGTGTTTGTCTTAAGTAACGCGCATGTCATGCTCTCTTGTCCAACAACTTCTTTATATGGATGCTCTGGACGAAACACAGTAGATTCTACATAAAATAATACACACTATATTAAAGTAATCAAGTTTACCGGCCTCTCATCGTTCCGGTTACTGTAGCATCAATTCAGCCTACGTGGCTAGCTCCTACCCACATCCACAGCGCTCCAAAAACTATAATAAGTTCAGAGTCTTTTTTTTTAACAAGAGGAGGGGCCGCCAATTCACGTAACTCAGTTGCAAAGTACATGTTGGATTACCTTGTTGGGAATCGCGTGTAGAAAACAAAAAATTTCCTAACAACGATAACCGAAAAAGTTAGGATCTATTCCTATGCAGATATAAAGTAACGGAATGAACAGTATACATACCCTTGTAGACCGTAAGCGTCGACGATCAAAAGATCTGTTTCGATGACGACGCATGATGAAGAAGGGCGGCGAAGACGACGGTGGCGCCGACCTCAAGGTGGTGAAGACGAACTCCTCCAAGTGCCCCAAGCGTGGCACCTCGCAGAGCTTACACACGTATGGAGAAGATGACGACCTCCGGGCTCTGATCCAGCAAAGCAGCGGAAGCAGAAGACTTGGACCCAGCAGCATGTCAGTGTGCGTATGGTGGAGAGAGCTCTCTCAACCGTGCGTAGCCCCATTTGCGGAGCCACGTCTAAACGGATGAGAGAAAGAGAGAGGATGGTGTCATTTTCCAAGACATGGGGGCATATCTTTATAAAGGAGGAGGAGGGCTGCCAACCTTGGTGGCCAGGTGGTGTGGGACTAATGCCCACACCAGCCACGCCCCAAATGGGTGCGCCGGCCCTAGGTGGGCCCCATTTGGCCCACCTAGGACAGCCTCCTCCCAATTCGCACCTAGGGGGAAGTTTCCCCCCTATGGGCCTTCTCTCCCATGGGAGAAGGCCCATTTAAGGTGGGCTGCCTTTATAATTCCGAAAGTAAATAAATAAAAATGTATTTAACTATTAATTACACTAATTAATATTAAACACATATTATCTAATTTATTCCGGCTCCGAAAACCATTTCGTCGGCCCCAAACTTTGTCGGATATGTCCCGGAACCATTCCGGAACCCTTCTCTATTTTCTCTTCGATGTCCAATCTTACATAAACGTCACCTACCCTTAAGTGTGACACCCTAGAGGTTCGGGATCACTCCAAACATGATCGAGACCCGTTTTCCGATCAATGACTATCAGGGAGACCTGGATGCTATGATAGCCCTTGTGCATCCACGAATATCTTTGTCGTTTGAACCTTAGACGTCAGGTCTCAGGCCTTTTGCCAGGCGATACTTAGTTTGTCCGAGACTCGATCTCCGGTATCATGATACCGAGCTTGATCTCGTTACTTGACAATACTATATTTACTCGTCTGTGATATTACATCCTCGTGACCTAGTCACATGCTTGCAAGCTCATTGATGTAATCTCACCGAGTGGGCCCAGAGTATCTATCCTGCTATGCGGATTGGCAAATCCCGCTCTTGATCCCTCGCCTCAACATACTTCCTTTCGATACCCGAGAGGGATATCTTTATTGTCATCCTATGTAAGAGATGACGTTTGATGCAGTCAAAGTATTTTTCAGAAATAACAATTAGAGTTGATCTCATGGTCGAAGGCGTAATGACTACGTCCTATAAATATTGGGTGTGTCCATCACATCATTCTCCTAATGATTGACTTCATTGTCAAATGACATAAATGTCACATGATCGGGAAATCTCGATCATCAATCGCACAACGGACTAGTAAAGAGGCTACTAGGGACCTGGTTGTTTACATAACACACATGTATTAATGTTTCCGCTTAATACAGTTAGAGCATGGTACAAAACGTATTATGAACAATCGAGATATGACAAATAAAATATCTTTATTAATTGCCTCTAGGTCATATCTCCTTCAGTCTCCCACTTGTACTAGAGTACAATTTAATCTAGTTTACAACTTGGTAAAAGCTTAACACCGATAGCAACTTGGTGTCATGCTTGTCTCGTGGAAGAGGAATTTAGTCAACAGATCTCCCACATTGAGATCTGTATGTACTTTGCAACACTTCTATGTCACCTAGTTTGATATCATCCCGTATCTTATGATAACGGTGAAATATATGTTTGGCGATGGAGTGGGACTCGAAACTTCGCGTAGCATGGGCCTTAAAAGTTTAAGAGATCTATTAAGGGAAACCACACATGCTCAGGAAAACCACTCAGTCCAATCACACTTGCTACTTCTGAAGTAGCCATATATTCATATATCTATGTAGATTATGCGACAGTGCATTCATATGCGACTTCGCAAGCTAATCTTGTCTTTTTTCAAAACAAAGGACTTCTCCTGTATGAGATTTCTAATCGTATGGGTCAGTGTCATAACTTGCATCATCGTAACCTTTCTACGACAAGTTGTCTTGTCACTTTCACCCCATACCAGAAAACATATATTCAGTTCTCTTTAGACACTGAAGTTTATACTTAACGTTTGTTCATTGATCCATCCAGGGATCACTATAGAACCCGTTCTTCAACCAAGAACTTGGGTCACACCAAGTCAAGCTTTCAGTATGATAGAATCTATGGCTGAGGCATAGAGGATGTCGGACATCCTTTTCTTTCAATAACTATCTGCTTCCGAATGTAGCCGCCGCCGCCAAGCCGCCTCCGACCATGCCAACACCACCACCGGGATCTGAATTCACAGAGAAGGATTTCACAGGAAAACCCAACTTCTCAGTGTTCTAGATCCAGTCGCCGCCAATGATCGTAGTGCTCTGATACCAAATTGATATGCCCAGGCTAGGATTACAAGATTCAGAGTATACAAACAGGAAATAACACTGGATTTAGAGAGTTTAATTAGCCACTTAAGGAGGAATTCAGTACAGCAAGGGGCCAGACCACAACAGTGGCGGCTATGGGGATAAACCCTAATCGAGGCCGCAAGCTCGGGCGCTCGGCTACGGCCCGCAGCGCGCGCTCCGCTGGGACAACACCGAGGCCGGCGCAGCCGCGGGCAAGGTGCTCGAACACGAGCGCAAGGAGCGCGTCGCCCGAGAGCAACGCAGTGTACTCGCCGAAGGCGACGTGGCAGGCGGGGCGGCCGCGGCGAAGGGCGTCGTCGTCCATGCACGGCATGTCGTCGTGGATGAGCGACATGGTGTGGACCATCTCGACCGCGCAGGCGACGGGGGTCGCGGCTGCCGCGGTGCCACCGACGAGCTCGCACGCGGCGATGGCGAGCACGGTCGCACGCGCTTCCCGCCGGCGAGGACGGAGTAGCGCATTGCCTCGCTGAGCAGCTCCGGCTGGCGAACCGGCATTGCCCCGTCAAGCGCGTCGTGCACGGCCTTGGCGTTGGCAGACTTGTACTGCTCGAAGTCGAAGCTGAACCTGCCGCCTCGCGTCTTCGTGCTGCGGCCGACGGTGGCGACATCGATGGCAGTGGCACTGTTGCTGGTGGCTCTCTTGGGGTTTGTCAAGATGCAGCGGAAGATGGGGACAGTGAAACGCCTGCACGCAGGGAGCGCTAGATGTATGGTCGGGAGCGCTTGGAATAACTTCGGGATGGTGCTCCATTCCAGACGCAGGAGCATGACACCTTCTCCATGCTTGTGCCAAGAGTGAACGAAGCTGCTGGAGAGGGCAGGGAGTCACTGGCGCTCGTTTGATGTGGTTTTTTTTTTTTTTTGAGGAAGGATCCGATTCATAAAACAGGAGGCATAGCCACTTTACAACCAGGACCTCAAGGAAGCACGAAATTACAAAGAAGCCCGGGAAAAGTGCACCAAGCACCCTAAGCCACCGATGACGATCACAATCGGACCCAGAGCTTTGCCCAAAGCTCCTAGGCGACGGCGGAGACGCCGTACCACCGCTCGTCGGGAAGAAGACGCCACCCCATGTCGAAGAAGGCTGCAAGAACCATCCGCCGCTCCGCGCCGGAATCTGGACTCCATGAACGAGCACAGCCACAACGCCGTCTTCCCGCAACCACCCGACATCCAGCCGTCGCGCCACCGCCTAGGACCACCACCTCCAGCCGCACCCCAGCCTCTCCAGCCGCTGCTTCCCGAGCCACCATGGCCAGCCGAAGCAGGAGCAGCGAAGAAGCCGACCACCAAAGCCACCTGCACCAAAAGCGAGACAACGCCCACCACCAGCTCCTCCCCTCGCCGCCACGGCCGGCCAGAGGAGCACGGAGGGAAGGACGCGCTCGACGCAGCACCTCCACGACCTCGCCGGCGAAGCAGCCGGAGCGGGAAGAGGGGGAGGACAAACCCGAAGCCAGCGCCACCAACACCGCCATCGGAGACGCCACCGGGAACCACACACACCTAACCACTACCTACCTACACACGGACGGAGCCGAGGCTCCCCCCCACCTTGCGGCGCCGAAACGGCGGCCGGAGGCGGAGGGGAGCGGCCGGCGAGGACGGGAGCGCGCGGTCGCCTTTTCCGCCCCTCCCAAACAGTAACCTTATCCGGGGGAGGACGGGATTACTCTCGTTTGATGTGGTTTGTTGTTGCTTTAGAGGTGACAGATTAAATAGACCAAACTCTAATGAATTGCTGGCCTGGCAAGTCGATGAGACCAGCCATTTTCTCTGTGCTACAAGTGTTCTTGAGTATCCTACTATGTATAAAAGGGCGTAAGATTCACCCCCAAATCCAGTGTCCACGTCGCCTTTTAACACGGACCGTCCGATCAACGCAGCCGACGGTCCAGATACGCTTTAAAAAGTAGCAGTTGGATTTCTTCCAATCACACAGCGAACGTCGTGACGCACGATTTTTGGCGCAGAGAAGCTTACAAAAAAGAACCCGACACTTCCGCAAAGCAACCCGCGGTCCAACTTATTACACTGCGAGGGACCTGTTTGTAATTACACAGAAAGACACGGACTTTTACGTAAAACCGTCCGCAGAAATTCCCCTCCTCCTTCTCTCTCGCGAACGACGCGGAGGTCGCCGGCGCCGCCGACGGGACGTGCCGCCCCTACACGCCTCCCCGTTCAAATCTATGGCCACGGTGAGGTGCGCCGCCACGCGCTCTCCATCCTCGCCGAGAAACACTCCGCGGAACGGTCGGAATCGCCCGCAATCGCCGATGAACCGCCACGGCTCATCTTCACGTTCGCCGCCGCGAAATCACTCGCCGTCGGCGATTACGGCGACCAAATGGCAGGCCGCGCCGCCCGTTCGATTCGTCTCAACGCCGGCGCGCAGATCCGGCCGTTCCCAGCCTCTCGCGCGTTCGCCGTTGCTCCGCCGCGAGCTCGGCAGCTCCGGCGGCTCCGCCGCACCGCCGGGCGTCACGGGTGACGTCAGCATAGGCCCGTCCGTTTCAAAAAAAATAAAAAAGACTGACATGCGGGACCCACTGTTAGTTTTTAAAAAATTACTGAAAATTGTTGCAAATTGTAAAATACATAACTTTCAAACCATACTTCGGAAAATAATAATTAATATACCAAAATTTTCAGAAAATTACAAACTTTACAACTAACACATTTACATGCATGCAAATTTTCAAATTAATATCTTCCAAACCACAATTTAAAATATATGCAAATTGTAAAATTCATAACTTTCAATTTCAAACCATAATTATAAAAAAAATCAAAAAATTACATCTTTACATTTAACACATTTCCATGCATCATTAAACAACTATAATTATTGCTTAATTAAAACAACTACAATATCAAATATAATTTTTTGGAAATGACATTCCACCTCCATTTAGCTCCATTTTTCTATTTCTTTTCTTATTTGGTTTCCTTTTGTTTTACAGTAAACCAACATTGGAAATACTTTCTATTTCTTTCCTTTTCTTATTTGCTTTCCTTTTGTTTTACAATAAAACAACATTAGAAATAATAATCAAAGAGAAGAAAAATGCTTTCCCACTTTTAGTTTGTTCAAATAAAATTGTAAAAACATTGAAATTCAACCTTCATAATTTTTTTCTCTTTTTTTCCATTTGCAATAGAACAACATTGCAATAATGATAAAAAAGAAGAAATTTTTTCTCTTTTTCCCCATTTGCAATAAAACAACATTGCAATAATGATAAAAAAGAAGAAAAAATAAATGCAGAGCATTTATTTTGCAGAATAATTGTAATTCCCTTTTTTTCAATTTCAGTCTACTGTAATAGATTTGTAAATAACACTGAAAATTTTGTTCATCCAGCAAAACGATTGATCTGCCTTAAAAAAAATCAAAAAAATTAGAATCTTTACATTTAACACATTTCCATGCATCATTAAACAACTATAATTATTGCTTAATTAAAACACCTACAATACCAAATATAAAAAATGTGGAAATGACATTCCACCTCCATTTAGCTCCATTTTTTTTCTTTTCTTATTTGCTTTCCTTTTGTTTTACAGTAAAACAACATTGGAATTACTTTCTATTTCTTTTCTTTTCTTTTCTTATTTGCTTTCCTTTTGTTTTACAATAAAACAACATTAGAAATAATAATCAAAGAGAAGAAAAATGCTTTTCCAATTTTAGTTCGTTCAAATAAAATTGTAAAAACATTGAAATTCAACCTTCATAATTTTTTTCTCTTTTTTCCATTTGCAGTACAACAACATTGCGATAATGATAAAAAAGAAGAAAAAATTTCTCTTTTTTTTCATTTGCAATAAAACAACATTGCAATAATGATAAAAAAGAAGAAAAAATAAATGCAAAGCATTTTATTTTGCAGAATAATTGTAATCCCCTTTTCCCCAATTTCAATCTACTGTAATAGATTTGTAAATAACACTGAAAATTTTGTTCAACCAGCAAAACGATTGATCTGTCTTCATAAAAACTCTACAAGTTCTAACCACCATATTTGCATATCGATGTTTCTAAATTTAAATTTCACCAAACAGGAGCATGGCACATACATTTGAATAATTCAAAAAAAGGTGCCTTTCAAATCTACCCACTTTACAAATGCAAAAAAAATTCAAATCTGAATAATCCCCTAATTTGATTAAATTTCGAAAACTTCACAACTTTTACCCCTAAACTTTCTTCGTGATTCAAAAAATTTCAAATCTTCACACCTATTAAATATCAACATTTCCAAATTTAGATTTAACGAAAAACGCGCGGCATAGGCCGGGCTAATATACCTAGTATAGTATAATTCCGCGTGCATTTCATGCTCTCTTGTCCAACAACTTCTTTATATGGATGCTCTGGACGAAACACAGTAGATTCTACATAAAATAATACACACTATATTAAAGTAATCAAGTTTAGCGGCCTCTCATCGTTCCAGTGACTGTAGCATCTATTCGGCCTACGTGGCTAGCTCCTACCCACATCCACAGCGCTCCAAAAACTGTAATAAGTTCAGAGTCTTTTTTTTTTTAAACAAGAGGAGGGGCCTGAGGCGCCAATTCATTTAACTCGGTTGCAAAGTACATGTTTGATTACCTAGCCATGGCAACTTAGGGTCTCTTTGATTCAGTATTCTAAAAACGTAGGAATAGGAAAACCGTAGAATTGCAATGTCATGCTACTTCAATTCTGTAGGATTTGGTATGTATAAAAGTGTGTTTGATTCTATCACGAGAAAAGCAAAAGATTCTGAAAAAGAGGCTTTGAGTGGATGTTAGATTTCCTATGAAATCTAGTGCAAAGGACTTCTTAGAATTTTTTATCGGATTCAATCCCACAAATCAAATAGCCAACATAGAAAAATTCCTAAGAATTTGAATCCTACGAAATTCCTACGCAAATGATTTAAAGAGACTCTCAAAGGTTTGTAAACCAAGTACTACAAGGCAACAAGCCAACAATGCTCGTAATGTGAGATACAAGTAAACACCGGCCGATTCAATGATTTCCTAAGCACCTATTGTGCATAGTTGTGTGCCACTCTATTTTTTGAGAACATGGTAAACTGCTGGATAAAAATCGTCAGGGAGGAATACAAATTCTACAATGCCTGATTCCCCGACTGATGATGTTTGGAGAGAAGTGATGAATAGATGCCGCCTTCACAAAGTGAGGTTATTTGTGAAGAAGCATGGTGAGGAATCTGTAGCGCTAGTGTGATGTGTGTCACCAAGAGGAGGCCTTTCGCTTCAGCTTGAATACGAGAAGGAACAGTCAGATAGCAGGCCTCCACCATGATGTTCCCACCTCAAAGAACATCTCGCTCCCTAAGCAGGTTTTGGTGTTTAATGTCAACATAAGGATATCTAATCCCTTGCTTAAGATGTTAGGCTCTTTGAAGATTTAAGCAAAAGGGATGTTGAACCCCTCAAGATGCAAAAAGGATAAAGCGGGAAGCTAGCTGTTTTTGTTTCAGTTTGTAAGTTGGTTTTCGTACTATCAAGAGGCGGTTCTCAGAGGATTCCCATGGTGGTGATGTTTTGGTTAATCTTTTCCTACTCTCTAATCTCGGTCCCCCAGTTTTTCTATCGGGTGTTTATACTTTTGGGAAAGATTTTGTGCAGACGGCATGACCGGGTACTCCCCAACAGCCATAAATTGCTCTCACCTATAAAAGGACCCCTTCACCTACCTTGGGCTGTGGCGATTTAATTTCCTCTCTCCTCCATTTTCGACCACCAAAATCCTCAAGGATATCCCTCCCTAGCCACCCACACTTCTTGATACTTTGGGGATTTCTGGCCACCAAATTCCTCAAGGATCTCCCTCCCTAGCCACCCAAACTTCTCGATATTGTTGTAAGAAGCTTCGATACATTGTTGGCAGTATCCAATACAATTGTGGAGCGCCCCAACCTTGTTGTAAAGGTTTGGTCAACGCCTAAGAAGTCGACCTCATAGTGTAACGAGCTAGGTCCTCGCGGGAAAGGCTCACGGACAATAAGGTGAAGCACAACCATGCTATTGGAGTGCCTAGGCGGCTCCACACCTCTCCAACGTAGATGTACTTCCCTTGGGAAGGAAATACCAGAAACATCTCCTCTTGTCCACCATTGCGGTTATCTCTTACCTTTATTACTTGTTTCCATTGCTTTTATATCTTTCTTGTATCACATAGGTTGCTATCATCTAGTTGCACATCTAGTCAACCTTATTATATCTTGTTTAGTCTTAATTAAAAAGAAAAAGGGGAAATTGTTATTCATCTATTCACACCTCCCTCTAGTCGACCATATTGATCTTTCAACATCCTTTCCATTTCTGTTGAACTGGAAAAGATATCAATTTCTGTAGCATGCTACATTTGTGGAGAAAGTACCCGGTGGAAACCACATATTCAGTGGCAACATGGAAACCAAAATATGGACCGTTGAATTTGAAATGAGTGATCTGGATCAGTCTCAACGCAAGCTATGCATATTTTGCAAAAAGGGCCCGCTTTGCTCATTTTATTTCACATCCCCTCGTGCATCTTCCTCCCCGCACACAAATCCATATATGTAGTGTGCCACATAAGTTGGAGTTGTGAGCAGACCCTGGTTTTGAGTGGCGTCCGCGGGATACTCAAGATCCATCACACCAGGACGAGAAGGACGAGCACGGCCACCAAGCTGTTTCCTGATCGATACATTTACATATTCATGGAGTCGCTTTCGTGATGTGTTCCTCCTTGTCATGTTCTTGATATGTTTCCTTCCTCTCCAAATATTGTTGCGTAGGGATTCAAACTCGAATAGAATTCATGATGGTCAGACCTATAGATGGACGTTCAAGTTATTCCATTTGTTCATGTGTTTATTTTGTTTTGGGAAATTGGCTTTACCTCAAATCTGAGAAAACGTTGAAGACATAACGAAATGAATAATTCAAGGCACATACATTTGTTTAGTGCAAGAACTCAACTGACGCCCTAGCTTGAGAAATATTTGTTGTGTAACGATATTAGGTGAAGACCAAAACACACACACACTACCTTGATGCATGGAGTACATTTGAAAGGACAAGGATGTCGCCTAGAAGGGGGGTGAATAGGCGATTTAAAACTTTTCCGGTTTAGGCTTGATAATTACGGAATAAAACTAGGTGTTTAAATTAACAAGCCAACAACCTAAATATACTAGGCTCACCTATGTGCACCAACAACTTATGCTAAGCAAGACAAGTAACAAGGTGATAGCAATATAGAATACTTCAAGCACGAAGACTATCACAAAGTAAAGTGCATAAGTAAAGAGCTCGGGTATAGAAATAACCGAGGCATGCGGAGACGAGGATGTATTCCCGAGTTCCTCCTTTTTTGGGGAGTACGTCTCGTTGGAGGGGTGTGAGTTTCAAACTCAAGACGCCACAAATGGCCTCAACCTATTCTGCGGTGAACCTTGCCCAAAAGCTCGGTTCACTTTCCACTATTGATTTCCTTTTGGGCGGAAATCGAGTCCCTTACAACAATCTTGAGGCACAACCTACAAAACGATTGGGAGCTCCCAAGTGACCACAAAAGGCCTCAACCGCCACAAAAGGCGTCTAGGGTCCAAAGACCCAAGAGTAACAGGCTCACGAACTTTCACTTCCACGAATCCTCGTGGAGAGCATAAACCGATGCACAAAAGCAATGGCAAGAGCACAAGTGCTCAAATCCTTCACTCTCAAATCCCACCAAGCGCAACTAATGCTTATGGGGGGAGAAGAGAGGAAGAACAAAGAAGAACTCAACAAATGGAAGTCCAAGATCTAGATCCAAAGGGTTCCCCTCACTTAGAAGAGAGATGTGGATTGGTGGAAATATAGATCTAGATCTCCTCTCTCAAATCTCTCAAAGATATGCAAGAATCATGGAGGGATTGATAGGAAAGCAAGCTTTTCCAAGGTCAACAATGGAGGAGAGAGAAGGGGAAAACGAGCTGTGGTTGTTGGGTACCCTTTGGGGAAGAAGACCCCTTAAATAGGTCCCCCAAGAATCTGCCCGTTGGACAGTTTCCTCGCATGCCCGGTAGTGTTGTACAAGGCCCGGTAGTGCTGTGTGCTCGGTAGTACCGGACCAGCCTGGTAGTACCGACGAAAACAGAAAACATTTCAGTATAAACAGCGCGATTATGCGGTAGTACCGGGCTTGGGTCGGTACTACCGCCCTTTGTAAAACTGCAGAAATCAACGACACCAAAACGGCATAACTTGAGTATCCGAACTCCGTTTTCGATGTTCTTGGGCTCGTTGGAATCACCACAACGAGCTTTACAAGAGCATGCAGAGAAACATCATATTCCACGAAGGGAGGATAAAACCAAATGTAGAAAGGTGAAACCCCTCTATAAAGATGAACCGGCAAAACCGAAAACGCAACAAGTTTTCCATACAAAATCCGTTTTCGATGAATTTGGGCTTGTCATAAAGATCACAACAAGCACTAAACCCAACAAGGAGAAAAGCCAAATAAGAACCAAGAAAGATGATGATGCCAAGTATGCAAAGGTTTGAGCCATACACAAAGATGCGATCAAGTTACTCACTTGAGAGCCCCTCTTGATATTACGCCGTCTATCCTATAACCCGGTCTCCCATTAACACCAAGAGACCGGTAAAAAAGAAACCCTATCAAGATCATACATTTGCCTTGCGCATTCCACTTGAGCTAGATGATGACGATCTTGACTCCCTCAAGTTGGAACACCTTTCTTGATTGTGTTTGCCAGCACATGCTTGATGAAGACTTCTCCAAATACTCCCCCATACTCCATGATGGGAGAGCCTTGCTAAGCTCCGTCTTCATGTATCCACTTGCACTTCATCTTCTTATCTTGATGTATATGATGGCTTGGAGATAAACATGAATGTTCACCCAATCTTTTTTTCCAAGCCATGCTTGCAATAAGCTCAACTCTAGAACCTTGGTTATCATATACTCTTCTAGAGTCCAACACATGAACCCCAATCTTTTCCCATGGACAAGATCTATAAAGATATCTCAATGCAAACATTAGTCCATAGAGATTGTCATTAATTACCAAAACCACACATGAGGGCTCATGCACTTTAAATCTCACCCGTTTTGGTAATTGATGACAATCTCTTTTGAGAGGGTTTATAATATGGAATTTAACGAATAGGAAGCGGTTGCACTAACATTAAATACTACGAAAGTATGTGATGTTAGTCCAACCACATATATAGCGCAAACTCCCCCACAATCTATGCACGTGTGTATGAACATGAATTCATTGCATATATTGTCAACTATTACGGCGGTGGAGTTTCCACTATACACAAAACCAAGCAACGAATGCGAAGGCAAGAAAGACAAATACATAAGAACCAATCAAAGTACAAAGCCGAATTCCATAAACCCTCCAAAGCTTCTCCCCCATTGGCAACAATTGCCGAAATGGGCACAAGATTCGGAAGGCCAACATAGTGAGAGTTCCTCCACAAGTTTAACTTTTCTCATAAAATGAGTAGAATCAAATGGACATTTCCTTTGATCAATAATAGGAGGAAATCAAACTATATTGAGAATCCAAAGATTGCAACTAAATAGTAAAGGAGAGATACCTCAACAAAAGAGGCAAGCAATCAAAGGATCCGAAACATCATTTGGAGACAAGAAGATTTTATGATAAGATCAACCAAGTGTTCTAAAAATTAAGAGAGAGCTCCCCAAGGTACGTGCACAATGTAGGATTTGCATTTCAATATGGTGTGCACAACATGGAATCCTCACTCCCTTCTAGATAATTTTGAACACAAATAAGTGCAAGAGAGCATAGATAGGAAAGTAACAAAACAACTTGCAACAAAACAATGTTGAGCAACAAGAGTCGGAAGTCATAAATATACCAATAAGATATTTGCTTAAAAGCATAGCACAAAGCTAAATTTCATCTTAAAAGGATATAGATGAACTTCCAACACAATCTCATCATAGCATCAAAAATATCCACAAGGGATAAGTGAAAGTTGGGATGCTCCGAGAAAGACAACAAGTATCGCAAAAGGTAAATGATTTTGAAAATCATCAATATTGCATATGCGAGACATAGAGTAGAAAGTGCTAGATTAAAATATTTGGGATTGGTGAATCATGGAAATGATTATATATATTCCCCTTGATATGTAATCATCCCGGCTTACTCACATTTGCAATAAAGATGTTTTGCAAGAACCAAATGAATTGCAACAAAGAGACTCATGCCATGAAACAACCTACACAAGGTTGAAAGCTAGAAAGTGCATGAGGTAGATACTTGTTACCGAGATAGCATTGGTGATGTAGAAGATAAGGTTCACGATCATCCAAGCTTGGCTCCAATAAGCACATGGTGACAACACCTTCCTTGTAAATGAGACAAGCTTCCAATGCATCTCCAATGTACCTAAAACAAATTCAAGTACAAAATGGTACCCAAACTCATTGGGTCCAAAGTAGTTAGAGCAACTACAATACATAGGACAAACTCCACATAAATATGTGCATATTGATATGAAATTGAATTTCATGCACATCTTAGCCATTTAGGATTTGATGGAGTTTATCCTATATATTGGATCAACGAAAGTAAGCATGCCATAAGATATACATATAGTAAATATGCATGCACAAGACTTTCAAGAACCAAACGAGATACAAATTGGACAAAACACCAATTAAATCAAGAAAGCACACAAGTGTGACAAGAAAAAGAATTGTCCAAATTATATCAAAGACCAAATCAACACATGATTGAAGATACCACTTTGAAAGATACCAAATGAAAGTAAGATACCAATTGATGAAAATACCATCAAGGAATAAACCAAACCCTCTACACTTTCATGATGGCACAAAGTACCAAGACGAAAATGTTTGTCTTCCAAAGAGACACGTCATCGGGATCAAATACCAATTGAAGACAACTAATGTTCAAAAGCATATAGGATTGCTCCCCCAAGATTTGTGCATTATTTATGATCTTGCATTTGAATACAAAATGCACACAAATGGGATCATCACTCTCCATATATATTATTCAAACAAGTCATGTTCAAGAAAGCAAGAAGATCAATACCAATTTAAAGAATGAGTTCTACTCAATGTAGGATAGCTTCCCCAAGAATAGTGCATTATCTAGAAGTATGACTTTGAATGTAATGCACAAGAATGGGATCATTGCTTTTCCTAACTCAAGAAAGCACAAATTTTGAGTAGAGCAACAAGGATCCAAAAGATACAAGGAAGACAAGAGAGTTAGATCAAAAAAATCCTTGGCAATAAATAAGGCAATTCAAAGCAAGAGCCAAATGAAGATGGTCTACAAATTCCACCACAATTATGAGTATCACTTGTCATGGACAAGGAGTATATGGAGATATTTCTCGGTGGTATATAGGAATGAAAAAGACCAACTTCACAAAAATAAGCATATGGCAAAGAAAAGATTTAAAAGCCATGCTTAGATAGATAGATATTCTTGATAGCTTCAATATTCACGCGATCATGCAAAGCAACTACAAAGAGTAGCTTGAAGCAATCGGTTTCCCAAAAGATATATGCGAACATATTTGGGGAAAGCCGTACCAAGAACATCCATCACAAACAAGATCCAAAAGAGTGAAAACAAAATCATTTAAGCAAATATGGAACTTGTTTGAGCAACATGCCACATAGGAATAAGATAATAAAAATCAATTCTAGGTGGCAATACCTCACATGTTCACATTTTCTAGGCTTGTAATATGCACATAGCTTATTACTCCCCCATAATGTGATAATCCAATTTTTCTTAACAAGAGGCAAACAAAACCAACTAGAGATAATTAATGGACATTATAGAATTTGAATTTCTCATGAGAATGACATACCACATAGAGAGTAGATAATATTGATATATCAACACTAAGTGGTATTCCTCATGTATACACATTTTTAGGATTGTGAAGTGCACGAAGCATATCACTCCCCCAAAATGGGATAGTCCATTAATCTCTCAAAAAGAGAGCCAACAAGATAAGATATCAAATAAAAGCAATAAGGCTCAACACAAGTAAATGGTGTGCAAACCAACATACACATACTTGATTACTCAAGATAAGTAAGTAGAGAGCACAACACATACAAACACTAGCAAGGTACAAAACCTAACACATGCAAGGGTGCAAGCAACTTTCAATGTATATATGATTAAATAAGTTACCGCAAGGAGGAACATTGGATATGAGATAGAACAATATAATCCAAATGACTTGGCTTGAGAGAATATAATTGATGAAGATCCCTTAATTCTTCATGATGTAGCCAAGTCTCCAATGCCCTCCAACAACACCTATTGATCAAGTTTTAGCTTGTTGGTCCCCAACCAAGTTGGGTCCTAAGAGGTTAGTCACAATAGGCTTGGCAACCCAAATGGTTCTTTTCTTGACACCACTTTGAGTACCAACATATTTGGCAAACACATTGCCAACCTTATCCTTCCGAAGAGAATAAACATCATCAATATAATGGGGTTGGATAAGGTACCATTAGTGCATGAAGAAGCAAAGTGGCCCTTCTCACGGCATATGTAGCAACATTGGCTTCCTCCTTTCTTCTTAGTTGGAATCTCGACTTGAGGAGGGTAGCTTGATTCTTCTTGGGAAGAGGCCGTTCTTCAACTTGAGAACTTGAGTTTGAGCTTGAGGCCGCCCCTTGTTGCTTCTCACTAAGAGGCTTCTTCTTCAAAGGGCAAGATCTAACATGGTGCCCTTCAACTTTGCACTTGAAGCAAACAATCTTGGCCGAATCTTTAACTTGTTCTTGGCCCTTGTTCTTCTTGATAGACTTGGACTTGTTCTTGTTATTGGAGTTGAATCCAAGTCCACTCTTGTCATTGGGGCGTCTTTGAACACTCAACACATTGTCAAGTGTGGACTTCCCAACATGACGCTTTTCCAAGTCTTTCTTCAAAGAAGCGACTTGGGCCTTGAGCTCTTTTAATTCCTCTACATGGTTAGTATCAACAAAACACTAGAGGAAGTAGATGCTTCATTGTTAGAGCAACAAGGCATGGAAAGTAATTCATCACAAGATTTAGCAATAGTATGTGATGTAGAATTACAAGGACTAGCACATGGCAATAAAGCATTTAGAGTAGAAGTAGTGCCATTGTCCACATGAGGCTCACAAGATGTTACCTTTGTAGTGATAGCCTCATGAGCTAACTTTAGCTTCGCATGGGATGCTAGAAGATCCTCATTAGAGCTAGAGAGCTTTTCATGACTTTCTTCCAATTTCCCATACTTGCTAGTTAGCAACTCAAGTTGAGCCCTTAGCTCAACATTCTCCTTCAAAATAGATGCTTCACGAGAAGTGGAGTTAGTAGCACAAGCATCATTACATTAGAAATGGAAGAAGACAACTTGGCAAGCTCATTATTCAACCTAGCATTTTCCTCAATAATATTAGCATGATCACATGAGGAGTAGAGGAACTAGGCACATCATTTTTAGATAGTTGAGTTTGGAGTTGATCATGAGACTTGGTAAGGAGAGAGTGTTCACTTTCCAAAGCCTTATGAGCTTTGTCAAGTCTCTCTATATCCTCAATTAGTCTAGCATTGCCAACACCAAATTCAACTTTTTCCTTTTTAAGCACTTTATATTTAGCAATAGCATGATCTCTTTCCTTAATGATTTTAGCAAAATAAGATCATTTGTTTCATCAAGAGATTCAAGTTTCTCCTCAAGAGACACTCGAAGCTCATGCTCTTCCTCAAGAGCATTTTCTAAGGATGCTTTTTCCATAGCATCCTCTCTTTCGATCCTTCCCTTTTCTTCAATGATTTCCTTGCACTTAATAGCATAAGTCAAAATTTCACACAAATAAGAGCAAGCTTTACTACCTTTAGGGAGAGCACTAAAAACCATCTCACTCTTCTCTTTAAGGAGTCAATATCATCCTCTTTTAATCCATAATAATCCTCATCCTCATCATCACAAGATGTAGAGGGTTCCAAAGGTGAGAACCTTTGAATCCCTAGCCATAAGGCAAAAGTGAGTAATGGACGATGATGATGAAGAATTGCTTGAAGCACCATTGAGGTCCATGTCTTGTTCCAACAAATGTTGGGATTCCTCTACATTGTTAGCCACACAAGTACTAGAGGATATGGAAGCATTATTTTCATGGCAACAAGACATAGAAGCATATCATCATGAGATTTAGTTAAGCAACTAATACATGATATGCAAGGACTATCAACACTAGCATGTAGACATTTGAAGTGCTAGAAGAGTTTAAGTCCAAAGATAGAACATTGCAATGAGATAGAGATGAAGTATAGTCAATAGAATATTCACCATCAACAAAGCAATTTCTATCACCACTCACCATATCATTACCTTGTGACAAATCACATGTTGGTGAGTGGAAGAAGTTGTGAACTCATCACGGCCGGAGGTGGAAGGAGAACAATCATCCTCAATAATGTTGGACACTTCATATTTATCTTGAAGCTTGGTCCAAAGCTCATGAGCGTTCCGAAAAGGCATGATTGATGCAAGAACTACATCGCTCAAAACACAAATGAGACCATTAGATACTTGAGTATCGAGATGAGAGTTTTCCTCATCCTCTAAAGATAATTCTTGGGAATCCTTTGGAGGAGAAAAACCCACATCTACAATACTCTTAAATAATTTGGACCCATGGCCCTAAAAAGATTAAGCATGCGAATTTTCCAAACATCATAATTTGTGCCATCGAATATAAAAGTGGATCGTGCACTAATTCTCTAAACGACATCTTTACTCTCTAGGCGGTAAAGCCCAAAAAGAGCCCAGGCTCTGATACCAATTGAAAGGACAAGGATGTCGCCTAGAGGGGGGGTGAATAGGCGATTTAAAACTTTTCCGGTTTAGGCTTGATAATTGCGGAATAAAACTAGGTGTTTAAATTAACAAGCCAACAACCTAAATATACTAGGCTCACCTATGTGCACCAACAACTTATGCTAAGCAAGACAAGCAACAAGTGATAGCAAGATATAATACTTCAAGCACGAAGGCTATCACAATGTAAAGTGCATAAGTAAAGAGCTCGGGTATAGAAATAACCGAGGCACGGAGACGACGATGTATTCCCGAGTTCCTCCTTTTTAGGGGAGTACGTCTCGTTGGAGGGGTGTGAGTTTCAAACTCAAGACGCCACAAATGGCCTCACCCTATTCTCCGATGAACCTTGCCCAAAAGCTCGGTTCACCTTCCACTATTGATTTCCTTTTGGGCGGAAATCGAGTCCCTTACAACAATCTTGAGGCACAACCCACAAAAGGATTGGGAGCTCCCAAGTGGCCACAAAAGGCCTCAACCGCCACAAAAGGCGTCTAGGGTCCAAAGACCCAAGAGTAACAAGCTCACGAACTTTCACTTCCACGAATCCTCGTGGAGAGCACAAACCGATGCACAAAAGCAATGGCAATAGCACAAGTGCTCAAATCCTTCACTCTCAAATCCCACCAAAAGCAACTAATGCTTATGGGGGAGAATAGAGGAAGAACAAAGAAGAACTCAACAAATGGAAGTCCAAGATCTAGATCCAAAGGTTCCCCTCACTTAGAAGAGAGATGGATTGGTGGAAATGTAGATCTAGATCTCCTCTTTCAAATCCCTCAAAGATATGCAAGAATCATGGGAGGGATTGAGAGCAAAGCAAGCTTTTCCAAGGTCAACAATGGAGGAGAGAGAAGGGAAAAACGAGCTGTGGTTGTTGGGTACCCTTTGGGGAAGAAGACCCCTTAAATAGGTCCCCCAAGAATCTGCCCGTTGGACAGTTTCCTTGCATGCCCGGTAGTGTTGTACAAGGCCCGGTAGTGCTGTGTGCTCGGTAGTACCGGACCAGCCCGGTAGTACCGACGAAAACAGAAAACATTTCAGTATAAACAGCGCGATTATGCGGTAGTACCGGGCTTGGGTCGGTACTACCGCCCTTTGTAAAACTGCAGAAATCAACGACACCAAAACGGGCATAACTTGAGTATCCGAACTCCGTTTTCGATGTTCTTGGGCTCGTTGGAATCACCACAACGAGCTTTACAAGAGCATGCAGAGAAACATCATATTCCACGAAGGGAGGATAAAACCTAATTTAGAAAGGTGAAACCCTTCTATAAAAGATGAACCTCCAAAACCTCAAAAAACCGAAAACTCAACAAGTTTTCCATACAAAATCCGTTTTCGATGAACTTGGGCTTGTCATGAAGATCACAACAAGCACTAAACCCAACAAGGAGAAAAGCCAAATAATAACCAAGAAAGATGATGATGCCAAGTATGCAAATGTTTGAGCCCTACATAAAGATGCGATCAAGTTACTCACTTGAGATCCCCTTGATCATCATCATTTATACGCATATTCAGAGCACTAAAACCTTCCAAAAACCTCTCTGTATATCATCCAGTATTGCATTTATCTGCAATTTATAGCACTTTACATCCATTTTGCAGTTCAGTGTGCAAGTCACACTATCTTCAGAAGATTTAGTGCAGAAGTGAAGCAAGAAGCACCACAAATGTGATCCCAATACAACAGAGAAGATACGAAGGAATTCAAACAAGTTTGAACCAGAGAAGGAGGGAAGATCAACTTGGAGATCAAGCAAGCCAAAAAGGGAAAAGGGCAAAAAGGTGATAAAGTTGGAAACACCCCATGTGCACTATGAGCTAAAGATAGGAAAGGGAAACTTCCTCCTCTCCTCCACCTTGTGCCACTCCACCTCAGAAATGCTAAAGGGAGTATAAAGCCACCACCACACCACCACAACCATAATCCATCCATCTCCGCATCCGCATCCACAACCATCACCCATCCATCCACCTCACTCCATCCCATCCTCAGCACCTTTTCGGCCACCAACTCCAACAACCACCAAGAACAGCAAGAACACCTCAAGGACAGAGAAGAACAAGACCAAGAACAAGAACAAGATGAACAAGGAGTCCAAGGGAAGAAGCCCAAAGCCATGGTGACATGAAGATCGAGTTCTGCAACTCTGCTTCCATCCTTGTCTTCACCTCTGCTTCCCCTGCTTCGACAAGATCTCAGTGAGCTACAGCCAAGGAACTCTCTCCATTCTTCTGTGTAATCTTGTGTCGAACTGAGTAGATCATTCATCTTTAAGTAGAGCTTGTAAAAGTTTGGATATTGCAGTGAATTGAGTGACACAGTTCTCTGTCTCTACTGAATGTTTGCATGTTCTGCTTGTTGCGTGATTTGATCTGTGTGTGTAAGGCTAGCCCCTGCATACTTGTGTGTGGAAATTCCATCCCTAGCCTCTTATGCTTGTTAACTTACTTGGATCTGGCTTGACAACCCAGAAAAGAGTGAACTTTGTGTTTAAATTTTGTTTCTGCCTTAAACCTGCTAAAACCTTTCACTTGCAAGACTAGCCTCTGCAAGCTATTGAAGAATCTCTTGTTCCCTGTCTAAAACTTGCTCGGATCCTTGCTAGATACTTGCTTGACAACCAAGTAGCTACAAGTTACTTTCTGAAAACAATTCCTTAAACCCTTTTCCAAACCCCTTTTTCTGTCCTAAAGTAAAAACCTGAAAACTTTGTTCTAGCTTCTGCCAACCCTTAGAACCAGCATAACTTTGTTGATCCCTGTGGAGACGATAAACAAACCCCCCCAATACTACTCCTTGATCACCCCTCTTGATAGTATGCCGTCTATCCTATAACCCGGACTCCCACTAACACCAAGAGACCGGTAAAAAAGAAACCCTATCAAGATCATACCTTTGCCTTGCGCATTCCACTTGAGCTAGATGATGAAGATCTTGACTCCCTCAAGTTGGAAACTTTTCTTGATTGTGTTTGCCAGCACATACTTGATGAAGACTTCTCCAAATACTCCCCCATACTCCATGATGGGAGAGCCTTGCTAAGCTCCGTCTTCATGTATCCACTTGCACTTCATCTTTTTCTCTTGATGTATATGATGGCTTGGAGATAAACATGAATGTTCACCCAATATTCTTTTCCAAGCCATGCTTGCAATAAGCTCAACTCTAGAAGCTTGGTCATCATATACTCTTCTAGAGTCCAACACATGAACCCCAATCTTTTTCCATGGACAAGATCTATAAAGATATCTCAATGCAAACATTAGTCCATAGAGATTGTCATTAATTACCAAACCCACACATGAGGGCTCATGCACTTTCAACATTCTAGTGTACATGAAAAGCCGTCGGAGAACAAGGTTGAAAACAATATGAATTGAAGACAAAGCCATCACTAGTAGGAATGTGCTTATAGCCACCACGCTACCGCTGGCGGACGACCCTGGGCGCCCGCCAGCGCTATTACCGCTGGCAGGCGGTTTACTGTGCCCGCCAGTGGTACGAGGCTTACCGCTGGCGGGCGGCCAATAGTGTACGCCAGCGGTAGTTTCAGGCAGAACCGAGCACGCGGGGCTAACTACCGCTGGCGGACGGCCTCCTTGTTCGCCAGCGATACTATAATTACCGCTGGCGGACGGTTTGGCTTGCCCGCCAGCGGTAGTTGGCTCAGAAACGAGCAAACTACCGCTGGCGGGGAAGCCAAACCGTCCGCCATCGGTAATTATAGTACCGCTGGCGGGCACTATTTTTGCCCGCCAGCGGTAACCATTTTGACAATTTTTTCAAAAAAATTAAATAAAGTGAAAAATACTTAAAAAATGAAATCATGTGGCATTGTTTGTGATAATGTGCCCATATTTGACACATAGGTGTACCTTGGTATGGCAAACAATGTTGCATAATTGAGTTTTTTCAAATTATTTTTATAAATATCATTTTTTATTTTTTAAATGTCAAAAATGACTTTTTTTGTGAAGCAAGTACAACAAATATGGTACAAAATGACACCCATCCAATATCCACACAAAGTAGACCATATTTGATGGATAATATAGAAATATTAGTAATTTTCTCAGTTTCTACCTAATTTCGCCTATTTCAACGACTTTATGCCGATTTTTCGAAAGTAATTCAAATTTGAACTACAAGTGTGTGATAGTTTGTTCTGGAAATTTTTTAAAAAATATTTTAAGGTACACAAGTAGTGGTTATATCACAAAACCGTCGATAGTTTTGAAAAATTTGACCCCTTTCGATGAATAGACATGGTGGCCATTTTGACAATTTTTTCAAAAAAATCAAATAAAGTGAAAAAATACTCAAAAAATGAAATCATTTGGCATGGAGTCCTCTTATGTGTAGTAGTTGATAGAAAAAATGATAAACTTGAGTTTTTACAAAGTTTCCAAAAAACTTCTTCACAAAAAGATCAATCATCTATAAACATGTATGAGTTTCGGTTCAAATGACCTAGATATGATCATTCATGTGGCATAGTATGTTATAATGTGCCCATATTTGAGACATAGGTGTACCTTGGTATGGCAAACAATGTTGCAGAACTGAATTTTTTCAAATTATTTTCTAAATATCGTTTGTTATTTTTAAAATGTCAAAAATGACTTTTTTTGTGAAGTAAGTACAACAAATATGGTGCAAAATGGCACCCATCCAATATCCACACAAAGTAGACCATATTTGATGATAATACATAAATATTATTAATTTTCTCAGTTTCTACCTAATTTCGCCTATTTAAACGACTTTATGCCGATTTTTCGAAAGTAATTCAAATTTGATCTACAAGTGTGTGATAGTTTGCTCTGCAAATTTTACAAAAATCATTTTAAGATACACAAGTAGAGATTATGTCACAAAACCATCGATAGTTTTGAAAAATTCGACCCCTTCCGACGAATAGCCATGGGTGGCCATTTTGACCCTTTTTTCAAAAAAATCAAATCAAGTGAAAAAATTATTACTCAAAAAATGAAACCTCAATGAAAATAAAGTGCCAAGATTTGGAATAGTTTAGGGTACACAATAATTAATTTTTGAAATAGTCACTCCTTCAAAGAAAATAAGAAAAGAAAAAAGGAAAAATATCTTTGCTGTGTGCAAACACACGGCAAAGAAATCATGTTTTCAGATTGGCCAGGAGGAGTTTCACGCGGATGACGGTCTGAACCGTTGTATCCAGGAGGATCAATCTGAAGGGTTGAGAAGAAGCACACAATCCGCGTCAATCTGAATACCTGAATCTGATTGGTTGGAGGGATTTGTGGATCGATTGCGTGCACCCTCAGATCTTCTTGTTTTTTCTTCTGCCTTATCCCGATCGAGCACCTTCAGATCTTCTTTCTCTCTCCTCCCCTGCTCTCGCTCGCCTCTCTCCTCACCTCGATCCTTGGAGAGCTGCTGACGGCGCCGTACTGTCGCGCTCGCCTCTCTCCCCACACTGGATGGAGCGCCGGGTCCCGTCGATGAGGATGGAGCGCCGCCACCACCATCCTTGGAGAGGTGCGGCCAGGGTGCCCAACCTCCACGTGCCGCCCTGGATGGCCCCAACTGCGAGCGTCCGCCGCCCCTGTTCCGCCCCCAGCGCGTGCCTCGTGCGCCGCCGCCACGGCCTCCCGCGCCGCTCTTCTCCCCGCCACGGCCTCCTGCGCCGCCCCTATCCTTGCGCCGCCTTCTCCCAGCCTCCTCCGGCCGCGACCCCGCGCCTCCGGATCCAGGCCGCCACGGGCGCGTGCGTCGCCACCCACGGCCTCGACGCGCTACAGCCGCGTGCGCCGTCTCCGCCACGGCCTCGAACCGCTCCAGCCGCGTGCGCCGCCTCCACCACGGCCTCGAAGCGCTCCAGCCGCGTGCGCCGCCGCCGAGGCCACCCTCCACACCGCCATCATCCGCTGCTCAACCGACAACACGCCTCCGCCGTCAGCCGACGGCGCTGGGTCGGGTCCGTGGCGCTGAAGGACCAGATTGTAATTTTTGTGTTCTCTGGGGTGTTTGTAACTGCTAATAGATCTGGGGTCTTTTTCGCAAAAATGAATGTATTAACGATTTAAAAAAAAAATCCTAATAAGTTACCGCTGGCGGACACCGTGCCCGCCAGCGGTAACAACCCTTACCGCTGGCGTGCGCAAATGTTGCCCGCCAACGGTAATCACCCTTACCTCTGGCGGACGGCCCGCCGCCAGCGGTAACTATTACCACTGGCGTATGTACCGCTGGCGGGCGCCTGTTCGCCAGCGGTAGGCGATTTCCGCCCGCCAGCGGTAGACGTTTTCCTACTAGTGCATGCAGATGTATGGTTTAATAAAAATAGCTCCGTTATGGCGTGCTTGAAAAACTCAAGACGCGGGCACTTGCCTGAAGTTCAAAGCTGATCCAGCGTGCATGAGGATTCGAAGCCGAACCAAAATTTAGACAATAGTCTTGTTTATATGTTTGAGTCAAATAGGACAACCGTACTATTAAGTGGGGTTTGATCTTCAGGGTCATACATGAAACTTGTTGTGAGCTAAACTCAAGTCGAATTATCTTCCACAACAAACACCTCCGTTGGAAATCTTTAGGTATTAGTCCGCTTTGATATCATGAGACCCTACCTTGATCACAAGGTTCAATCAGAGTCCGCGGCTTAGTAAACCTGTGTTGAGTCTAACGCCTCGTGTAACAAAAAGATGATACCTAGGACCTAGCAGTGAGAGCTTCATGCCCATTATTGAAACACTAGGTAACTGATGCATATGTGCACAACACCGGCTAAATAGGACAACCTCAGTTGAGGAAAACCTCTGATAAACACTAGTATTAGTATGATCCATACACAACTACCTTTATCGGACTACTAAAAGTTTTTTAACGCCTATAAATAACACTTAGAGCCTAGTGAGCAAGGTTGGCGAAACCGAGCAGAATTTTATAGATCATGTGATCTAACCTATTGAGTTTTCCCTCTTTATCTCTCATATTTCCATAAATCTTTCGAGAGTTGGAGTTTGAGTTTGGTTGAGCACCACAGAAGACCAGCTGTGGCCAACAAGATCATATATATCTTTTACCCTTAAAGATTTGGCCTCTCCTAAACGGTGTCATGGTCGAGCATCCGTGTGTGGGACTTGTCGCAACAAGTTTGTAAAGATTCAGAGATCACCTTGAAGGTCTGCCATCAGTGATCGGGCGAAGCGAGTAAAACTTCGCTAATGGAGAATAAGACTTAGTCACAAGTGGGTGATGCTTGTGGTCTACATGCGTAGCCTCTTCAAAAGGAAAAGGTTGAGAGCTGGTGCCAACAGTTACAACTCTGGGAAACAAACATGTATACTCGTCTACTTTATTTATGCTTCAGTTTGTATTCTCAACCTCTTTGTATTATGTCTGAATCGGCTCAGGCTAAACTTGAATCTTCTCTTCTATTTGAGTACTCCGTATGATTTGCGTAGATTCATCTTTCTTCTTCTTTTTTATCTGATCCTCATGCTTATCTTAAGTTGATCAGTTTCATGCCCTTGTCTGCTTGAGTCTTTCATGTTTATAATATTGGAGCAGTATTTTTATAAAGAGTGAATCGCACGAGAGGTCACCAAGTTGCACGAAAAGTTAGTATTGGTCACCAAGTTGAAAAAGCTCAAAACACGGTCACGAAGTTGCAGATTAGCGACACGTTGGTCACTCCGTTACCACGGACGTTAAGTCGATGACGTGGCTGTCTATTTTTTACAAAAAAACACTTAAAATTCGGTTTCTTCTAATTACTAGGTCCTTTTCGGTATTTACTTTTTTCCTTTTTTGGCCTGGATGTCGGCGGCGGGCACCCTGCTCGACGCGGAGCGTGGAGGAGACGAGGCGGAGGACGCGCATGTCGGCGGGCACCTTATCCCCCACCCGGAGCTGCACGACGTCGCCCGGGACGAGGTCACGGGCGGGGAGGGCGGGCACCCACTCGCCGTCGCGGAGCACGGCGGCGTGGTCGGACTGGATCTGGCGCAGCGCCTTCTCGGCGTTGGTCTCCTGCCAGACGCCGACGGCGGCGCCCCACGTTCCATGAATCAAAGGGGAGGGGATGGCGCCGCCGCCGTACCAGGATGCAGGGGACGGGCAGGGTCAAGCCGGACATGAAAGCCGCCGCCGCATCTACTACCGACGGGAGCTGAGGTTGCTGCCCGAGAGGCGCGCGCTCCGGCAGATGGTGCTCCTCTGCCGCGTCAAAGGAGGTCGGGCTAGAGACGGTGCGCGGCGCCGTACTGGCTGGTGTGCGCAGCGCCTCCACAGATGGGGTGCCGTGCTGGATCCAGAGCACGTTGCCGTCGAACAGCTCGCGCCCCGCAGCGAGGAGGATCCGGGCAAGCGCGAACATGGAGCGGACCAAGGAGAGTGCGACCCGCGCTGGCAGTAGGAGTGCGAGGACGCCGTATGTGTAGCTGCCGCCGCCACCATGGCAGCGGCTCTGTTTCTTGGCCCTCCCCAATCTCTGTCTCTTCTTGCTCCTGTAGGCTGTCTCGGCAATCCAGCGGCAATCCTCGAACTGCTGCGCCCATGCGGGGAACCCCTCGTCATCCTTCAACGCCGCCGCCGGCGCGTCGTGGCCGGCCGCCTCGCCCATCTCGATTTCCCCGAGCGCGCGTGCACGGCTGCTAGCAGCTCGAAAATAAGAAAATAAATATACAGAAGGACCTAACAATTAAAAAATATAAAAGTTCAAGGTGTTTTTGTAAAAAAACAGATTGCCACATCGGCAACTTAACGTCCGTCTTGACGGAATGACCAAAGATTGACTAATCCACAACTTGGTGACCAATTATTGAGCTTTTTCAACTTGGTGACCAATCCTTACTTTTCGCGTAACTTCGTGACCTCTGGTGCGTTTCACTCTTTTATAAACTCCTACTCAACCCCTCCCCTCTAGTCGTTCTATCTCGATCTTTCAGGATGACAATACAGTAGCAACAGATACAGATGAGTTAGAGGGAGTTGGTGCGAATATAGGGAAATGGGGGATAACCTAGCCCGCTCCTTTTAGAGGATGGTTGTGTTGTTAGGGTGGAGGAAACAGGTAAATGATGCTATAGTAGCTCTTAATCAACACGACAAAATAGAGTGAATTACAACTAGAAAGGTCTCAGAAATCATCACACAAAACCCAGCTTAGCAACGCCATTGCCATGGGCGACATACGAATGAGTTTCCCACGGCACCACCCATAAGAGCATTTACAATGCTCGACGCTTGTAGAGGCGCTTGAGCGTACAAAAAAAATACTACAAAATTGATTACGAGCTAAGCGTCCCTGCTAGCAACGGTGGACGCTTGTTTCGGCCGCTGTCCCACTCTTATTTCTGCCTTGCCCTGAAAAAAAAAGAGGTTTAGCGCCTGGCTCTTGTTTTTACGGGGACGCCAGCGGGAATTTGACTTAACTAACAGGATTTGAAGCCTAGCGCTTGTCCTATGAACGGAAATGAGCTTCTCCAACCTATATGTCGCACAACCCATATCTTGATCATCCATTTTCTCGATTGAACAGTCAAGATTTATTGTTGAACGAGTTGAACATTCAACAACAAATCTCGACCATTCAATCACGGAAACGGACGGTCTGAGATACGAGTTGTGCGCCAGAAAATCCTATGAGGCTGCGTTGTACGTGCCTTAAATGTCTCACACAGCCACGCTCATTCGACTGGCCGTCTTTCAAACCACATCCATCTTCTTTTGGAGCATTGCCGACATGGGTAGTTAAAATGCAGACAGCCTTTATCGCGTTAATCGGGTTTTGGACTCTAATTCAGTTTAACCAAACGCTCAAGGTGTTAGAGCATCTCCAACACACGCTGAAAAAACGCCGCGCGCGGGGTCATTGCGCGCTCCAATAGACGCGGGAAAAAAGCGCGCGCTGCGAAAATTGTCCCGCGCACTGCGAAAATTGTCCCGCGCACTGGACGAAGCGGTATGCGCCGCACTATATATGGCGCCGCGGGTCCACCGCGCTGGAAAGGCACGCGCGACGCAACCGCACTCTTCCTCTCCCACGCGCATCTGGAAACTTCCCACCGCTTTCGCGCCCGCCGAGCTTCCGCGCCGCCGCCACCATGCCTCCGCGCCACCGAAGCATTTCCGGCTACCGCGGCGTCCGCGCGCGCCCCAACGGGACCTTCTCCGCCGAGATCCGTTCCGGCGACGACCGCATCAACCTCGGGACGTACCCGACGGCGATCGAGGCCGCCGCCTACGATGCGGCGGCGTGGAGGCTCGGCCGCCCGCGCGGCCAGATGAACATCTCTGGCGCCGACGCCGTGCCTCGTCACCGACGAGGACCACCGCCTCCACCGCCGCCGCGCGACCTCCGCCTCGTAGCGGAGAGGGACGAGCGTGCCGTGGCGGAGTGGTATGCAAGCCACCCGCGCGAAGCCCGTGAGGAGGAGGAGTACAGGAACACCCGGGCGACCGAGCGGCGGAGCGGCGGGTAGCCAAGGCCGCGGCGGAGGCGCAACTGGCGGAGGCCGACACCTGGGCCAACGACTCAAGATGCGCTAGGTCCGGTCCGGTTCGGACCGGATATTGGACCACCACACCTGTTAATCAAATAGCAGGTTTAGGTTTGCCCCGCACCTCCTGTTCCAGGTTCACGGAAATCCAAAGGTTCGGCCCTCTTCTCTGAATGTCTGTACATTTTTTTTGATAAAGGGAGCTTTTATTACTTAAAAGGTTTAAGTATTACACTGAGCTTCTGCATAACCAAGATGCACACAGCCGCAACTAGTACGAATGTTCGAAAAAAACTTAAAAGACGAATTACATATCATCATGAGAAAATGTAAGAACGCCTATGCAAGTGGAGGGCCAATTCGCAAATTATGCTGCCATCCATGTTGGGATAAAAAGTCTCTCGCCGTATCCTACAGTCTTGTACACACCTCCATAAACAGGTCTCGATGCCCCACGCGTTGCAACTGAGACCACGAGCGGAGCGTAGCTGTACTCCTGTATATAACTTGCATAAAGAACCATTTTTATCATTAAAAACATTGTCATTTCTACACAGCCAAAGCGACCATATAACGGCAAGCGCTGCCACCCTAATAAGTTGTTTAAACCTATTGTCCACCCCATTTAGCCAACTGCCAAAATATTGGCAATGCTTGTGGGTGGGTATATAGTAGAACCTATTTGGATGATTGACCATATAGAACTCGCAAAATGACACTCGAAGAATAAGTGTTTGATAGTCTCGTCCTTGTGACAGAAGACACACTTTTTACTTCCATGCCAATTGCGTTTTGCAAGATTGTCTTTAGTAAGAATAATTCCTCGACGAAGATACCAAGCAAAAACTTTGTTTTTAGTGGGATCTTCATCTTCCAGATTTTCTTATTATTATCGACCGGCAGATCTGGTTGGATTAAGGCTGTATACATGGAGTCCACAGAGAATTTACCATTGCTTTGTAAATTCCATCTGGTTTGAATGTCTCTACATGCTGCACAACAGCGGGAGTATCACAACACAGTACGGTGCTGATATTGGTGCACCGGCCGTCCCGGCGGTCGGTCTGCTAGCTAGCCTCCCTGCACGAGTACAGATTTTCTCGTGACGGCGGCGGAGGGTTTGCCTCGGCGCACGACGCCGACTGCAGCTTTCCTGCGTGCACGGCGCAGACTGCAGCTCTCCTGGGCGCACGACGCAGACGCTCCGGCGCTGCGGCTCCTCCGCACGGCCAGCGGCGCGAAGCCGACGCTCCGTCTCCCCGCCTGCAGGACGGTCGCCGGCGCGTTCTTCGGCACCACGGCGCACGCCTACGTTCTCATGGTCCAGGCCCAGGTCGACATGACCGCGAGACGGTTCGAAGAGGCCGTGTTGACGCCGCAAACGGCGTGCTAGCTGGACCCAGCCAGCCGGAAGGCCACGGCCGTGGACCGACGCGCCAAGGCGGTGGCGTCGGCGCGGCTGCGAGGCAACGACCTCTTCCGGGCATCCAAGTTCGCCGACGCGTGCGCGGCCTATGGTGAGGGCCTCGGCGGCAGTGAGAAGTTTAGCGGAGCGCATAGTTGATGTCACCGCCGTCGCAGCTGCTAACGCCGCCCGCTCAGTCGAGCACCTGTTGTGATGGCGAAACCTTGTGGATCGATGCGGCCGGCGGCTTCTGGCTGAGAGCGGTTCGACCCTAGGGTCGTAAGGATCTAACCCTATTGGGCCCTCAATTTTTACGGGCCAAACCTATAACCTATTGGTAACAAAACGTAGGTTCGGTTTGGAGGGCCAATGGATCGACCCGGACCAGTTGCATCTTTACCAACGACGATCCCAGGTGGGCGGTGCTGGAGGACGACATCTCCGACACCTTCGACGACTATGACTTCACCTCCGACGAGGACGACTATGAGTTTTAGTTTGTGTTCGTCGTTGTCCGACTAGTTTGTGTTCGTGTGTTAAGTGTTCGTGTGTCGAATCAATATAATTTATATTTTCAGTCTATTTTTTTTTTTGTTTTTTTGATTTTGTTTTCATTTGAAACAATCCAAATACATGTGTTTGTGGCGCGCTATTTTAGCGCGCCTGAAAACCTAGTACTTCCCGTGCGAAAATATAGCGCGTCTGAAAAATCAGAACACGCGTCCAGCGCGTTAAAACGATATTTTGACGCTGAAATAAAAATTAGCGCGTCTGTTGGAGATGCTCTTAGAAATATGGCATTACGCAAAGTCGACAAAACGACAGCTCCGAAGCACACAAGACAACCCATCCATCAGCTTCCAAATAGGTATGCGAGCTACCAGCCCCACGTTTCAGCAAACGCCCAAAGCGGTTAGCTCGCCAGGGAACAACGCACGGCGCGTTCCCTAGCCCGTCAGTTGCGGCCCGTTTGGAAGATTGCTACAGAAAGCGTGCAATCTGGAGCGCATGCTCACCCTGGTGGAGGCCTGGAAACAGCCGTGTGTGCCCCTCGCGGCTAGCCACCACCGGTTTCTGTCTCCTTCTTCCTCCCGGAGAAGGAACTGAACTGGCAAAGCGACAGCACCTGCGCACCTCGCATGGATCCGTGCATGCACCGCACGCAATCGTCGTGCCAAGCAAACGAAGCCATTCTGGCACATGCACACACACGGCTCCAAGTCCCCTCGTAGATCAATTGACCGCATTGCCCTTCACGGCCAACGGATTTTAGCGGCGGGCGGTGTGCGGTGGTAGTACCACCGTGGTACTGAGGGGCATAGAAGGCAGAGGGCCATGGGAGAGGTCGGGCTTCGTTGCTCGCTGAGCACGGCAACCATGGAGAGGGAGCTGAAACGGGTATAAAATGGCGCCCAGCTAGCTCCCCCCCAAGAACGACAGAAGCCAGTGAGAGCGAGGACTGAGTGAAGAACTCCTAGGCAAGGCAGGGCACACACCTTCCCCGAGGTATGGATCTAAGTAGGGCTGCAAAACAAGGTTAATTTTCGGCTTCTTCTAAGCACAGCAAAATATCGGCTCGAAAAGAAACGAGCTGCATGCTGAATATGAGCACTGACTGGTTGGAGAAGGAGTGTCTCGCTCAAGTAACACAATTATATGTTACTTTCAGTAGTACATAGAGGACAACTTTGAATAATTTTGTGCATGTCAATGTTTTTTTTTCATCCAGCTTAGATATGAACCTATGACATATTTGGTTACCAATTAGTACTAGTGTTTGTCAGTCTCAGAAGTGATAAACCAATAATATGCTCTTACGATCTAAACATGGTGTCATTTTGAATTGTCTTGGTGTTTCCTTATGTGTTTTGTGGCCTAGCTTGCATGGAATTTGTAAGTTGCGTAATCAGTGGATCATACAAGAATTAGGTGTTTATTTACAAGGCTCCAAAGTGGTAATCCTTGATGTATTCTTGTTTTATTACACATGTATGTTTGCTGGATCGATCGTAGATAATTAAATGCATCTTTTCAGGCACGAATTAACGAGCTGAAAGATTATGGCCGCGGCAATGGCGGCGACGACGATGGTGACCAAGAACAAGGGCGGCGCGCTGGCCATGGACAGGAAGAACAGCTGGTTCTTACCGCCGCTCCCCGAGGTCGCGCTCCCTTGGAACTCGCGGTGTGATTGCAGGAGCCTGGAGTACCCTCGGAGGCCGCTGTTCGCAAGCATCGGCCTCAGCGTGTCCCTCGGCACTCCACCAGGGGCGCTCGAGCACGACGGGAAGGCCCCTCCGGTCACTGGCGCCGACGACCAGGACGTCTCGCGTCAGCTCGCCACCGCGGAGGAGGAGCCGAAGGCGAAGAAGGCAAAGAAGAAGCAGCAGATGCTGCCGCGGCTAAGGAAGGTGAGGGTGAAGATCGGCAACCCTCACTTCCGGCGGCTGGTCAGCGGCGCTCTCGCTGGCGCCGTGTCGAGGACCTTCGTGGCGCCGCTGGAGACGATCAGGACGCACCTGATGGTGGGCAGCTCCGGCGCCGACACCATGGCCGGGTGTTCAGGTGGATCATGCGCACGGAGGGGTGGCCCGGCCTCTTCCGCGGCAACGCCGTCAACGTCCTCCGTGTCGCGCCCAGCAAGGCCATCGAGGCAAGTCAGCTCATGTTTCCTTGAAACGAAATTCTGTATATATGCTCTGGTCTCGTTGATCGATCATTAGCTAATTCCACATGGCGCGGTGCAGCTCTTCACCTACGACACGGCCAAGAAGTACCTGACCCCGGAGGCCGGCGAGCCGCCCAAGGCCCCCATCCCCACGCCCCTCGTCGCCGGAGCGCTCGCCGGCGTCGCCTCGACCCTGTGCACCTACCCCATGGAACTCGTCAAGACCCGGCTCACCATCGAGAAGGACGTGTACGACAACCTCCTCCACGCGTTCGTCAAGATCGTGCGCGACGAAGGGCCCGGGGAGCTGTACCGCGGGCTGGCGCCGAGCCTGATCGGCGTGGTGCCGTACGCGGCGGCCAACTTCTACGCCTACGAGACGCTCCGGGGGATGTACCGGCGGGCGTCCGGGAAGGAGGAGGTGGGCAACGTGCCGACGCTGCTGATCGGCTCTGCGGCGGGCGCCATCGCGAGCACGGCCACGTTCCCGCTGGAGGTGGCGCGGAAGCAGATGCAGGTGGGCGCAGTGGGCGGGAGGCAGGTGTACAAGAACGTCCTGCACGCCATGTACTGCATCCTCAACAAGGAAGGCGCCGCCGGGCTGTACCGCGGCCTCGGCCCCAGCTGCATCAAGCTCATGCCCGCCGCCGGCATCTCCTTCATGTGCTACGAAGCCTGCAAGAAGATACTCGTCGACGACAAAGAAGACGCCGCCGAAACCGAGAGGAGGAAGATGCCTGAAATGGACAGACAGAAAGACAGGGTGCGCCCAACGGTGGTCGACCATGAACGCCGTGAACAAAATGCAGATGTCAAGTGCAGTGGGCTGGAGCGGACTGCAATCGAATATTCGAATCCCAAGCTGGAAGAGGCACATTAGAAGTTTAGAACTTCGAATTTAATTTGTTGTGTTTAGGGCTATGATCCGTTTCAATTTAGGGCACCTTTTTGTATTCAGTTCAATAATGATGCATTCTCCGCATCTTTTTGTGTAAAGTTCAATAGTGATGTAATACTCTTTCTGTTTTCAATTCAATAATGATGCATCTTTCTGTATTCAGGCGTGGTCTTGCATTGGCAGCTATGGTTCAACTCTTCATTGCATACATTTAGTTGAATAGGGATGTGCATTGTTTGGATGCAGCCTTAAAAAAACATTTAGTTGCATGTGCAAAATTAGACAAGCGAAATGAGCTGTCTTTTTTTGGAACAAGTGAAAAGAGTTCTCTGACTCTCGATATCTCGGCAAAAATAAGCCCCGCACAATTCTGAATGGAAATATGGGGTAACTCAAGAGTATCACACTAATAATCCCATCATCACAAGTTGACATACAACCCTAGCAAACCAAGAAAAGGTGCACTAAATAAACTGCACCCTTAATTGATTTGTACAAGCACTTGTCTCTTGTCGACACAACAAACTAAAACACAGCAAGAGAAAAAGAACAGTGAAATTAAGCTACAACAGGAACCTTCCAAGTGGTTCAGCTTTGCTCTTCCTCTGCACCCGCTGCCTCCCTCTCTTTCCGCGGCAGCTGCCATCAGTTCATCGAATTTCTCCGTCTTGCCGATCAATATCTCAATCTGATTATGCGGATAAGGAAAAAAAAAAAGTGATGTGAATACATTCTGAAAAGTAAGGGCTCGGTATTTGTCATTTGAAGATCACTAACCTTGGCCTTCTGGATTGGGCGGTTCCTTGCATCATCTTTGACATCAACAGTAGACGTCATAATTTCTGCAAGCAATTTCGACCAAGTTAAGATACTGAAAAGAGAATGTGAGAAAGAAAAATAATGAGAAAAAAGACTCACTCTTCTCGACAGCAAGGCCGTTATTTTTCAGAATTTCAGCAACGGTCACCACAGTTGCAATAGCTGAATGGACAAAGTTCAACAGATTAGCAGGACAAAAGGGAACATCAATGAATAATAACAGACAGTAACAAAGAGTAAACATCCACCAACAAAGTATAAATAAACCAAACATGCTGTATGCATCAAGCCATCAAGAGGTAAAAAAACAAGCTTATTTTTTGCATATGAAAAACAAAAGTATGCATCAACAGAAGTTCTGAAGCATTACCATGACTATATGACATGCCAATGTAAATTTAGCAATTTAACCTTATAAACAATCTAAACAAACCTACTATATAATCCAATACTAAGGTGCCGAAAATAAGTGTAGCCTGAGGCCTAAACAGCAACACACGGGATTGCAATAGCTGACTAGCAGACTTCAGGCCCAACTGACAGCAGAAGCTATGAAGGAGAAATAATTTTAGGATGACATGACATCGGTAGTTTTTATCTGATCTAAGTGTTACACGCCCAGAGCTTGAGGATTTTTGGCTGGAGATATTATTACAGCAGTAAAACTTTCCCATGATTATATAAGCAATATCGATTTGTTGACCAATAAGTAACGAACAATACGCCAAATGGATGAAGGCTCAGTTCATTCTTATATCAAAAGACAATTCTTTCACTGGTTCTTTATTCTTGTGCATGACCTTTTGTGAACTTTCAAGAACGGTATACTTTACATTTTCAAGGCCACTATGAACAGAACAGGTAAGAGTGATCTTCCTACAACCAGGTGGGAGGTCCAACTTCCAATTCCTATTAGTAAAGAAAAGAGTGTGGATATAGAGCTCAAGGGCTCAATCCGACTTGGATTTCTTCAACAGGGCAGCTGGTTAACTAATGATAACATAAAGAATGAGCTGCAACAGACTTAAGTCAGCAGATACTAAAGTGTCATCCACAGCTTTTTGACAAGCAGAAGGATACCATTACAGTATAACATGCCATCAATGCTGCTAAGCACACAACACATCTTTTATCAAAAGGATGGACATGGTCCTTTTACTACCAAAAATGTTCATTGTTAGCAATAACTTCCTGGGATTAATTTAGCAGAACAGAGGCCTAAATTGATACAGAGATAAGCATCAGCGATGCAGACTTACCCATGCCGAGGGCCGACAGCTCCACCTCTTCGTGCAGCTGCATGTACCTCTGCACACAAACAGCATCACAAACCAAATTAGCCCTGTCGATTTCATGGTAAATGCTGCTCGCGGCGCACTCAAATCCAATTGAATCGCTCGCGAATATATCTCCTCAGCGAATACCCCAACTCTCTCCAGGGTTTAACCCGCCCGACAGATGGGCCCTTAAACCCGCTGGAAATCCCCAACCAACCGCACTCTCCTCTTCCACCCTTCATCCGCAGGGGAATAGGTTTGAATACTTTTTCCTACCTTGGCGAGGTTGACGTAGAAGAAGAGGGGCTTCTTGGTATTGGAGACCTGGATGCGGTTCTTCTTGTGCCCCTCCGCCCCCGCCGGCACCGGTGCTCCTTCCGCTATGGTAAGGTTGTTCACGGCCTCCGTCACTTCCTCCATGGCCGCGCGAGAAGAGCAACACTGGTTTAGCTACGGAGACTTGTGGGGAGAGATTTCGGCGGCGACAGAGGGGGGCAAAAGGCCTATCTCACAGCCTGGGGTTTTATACGGGGTAGGGTTTGGTGTCTTCAGGACAGAGTTCGAGTCGACCTACCGTTGCCAACAAAAGTTTCCGACAAAAAAACCAAATTATGTTTGGCTCCTGAGCTCATATGCTCCTATTTATTAGAATAAAAGGATTAAAAAATAAAATTTCAAAACATTCTGAAAAAAATTGGAAATGAACCTACATACGTGCCAAGTTTGTGATGAAAAGATATGTGTGGTGCTTTGTGCGGAAAAAAAGAGTGTTCCAAAAAGATATTCTTTAAGCCTCATTTTGGCCACTAACTTCGTTATTTTTTGCATAGAGCACCACAAATGTTATTTTATCACGAAATCCGTATTTTTTCTTCACCAAATATTTTCAGAATTTTTTTGAAATGTTTTACATTTGTTTTCATTTTTTTTTCTAACAGGAGCATATGAGCTCAGCTGTCATTATCAATTTCCGCAAATACAATCCCTAAAAAAACGTATGTTGTGTTTTCTAGGGGGTGCGTCTTTAGAAATGGAAAATTATGTAACTCGCATGGGCATAAGTAAATTTGGCAAATTTGGGGACAAATCCACATACTATATAGGGGAGTTTAAAAAACACCATAGGGGAGCTCGGCCCCAGTGCCCCAGTCCCCTTAGCTCTGCTCGTAGGGTTGCAAAGCGTAGCCCAAATTGGGTCCGCTTCATCTCGATTTGGTAGAAAATAAGTTCTAGCTGATCTCTTATGAGTTTTGGTTGTTTGATATCTACATTAGTCATTTGGCGATGTTTGCATTAGTAATTTAGGGCGTGTTTGGTTAGCATGTTTTGCATGCATTTCAGCAAGCAGGTTGTGAGAAACTGTTTTTTGGTATACGCAGAGTGAACAACATCTCGAAGAAGTGGGCAAGGGTTACCCTCATGAAAGTGTCGTACCTTGCTCTCTCCTGCAACCGAGGTGGAGGTACCATCCCCAAGCTTTTGTTTCTTACCTGGGCACATCATAAGAGACGGAAACCACAGAAAAGCAACTCAATAACTCGCGTATGAAACTAGCAAAACAATGAACAAAGATGCCTCATACTCGGAAATCACACAAATACTTTAAAGGAAGGCCCAACTATACCAGGGAGCATGAAGTAATGCACTTATTACATAACACTAGTATAATTGGCCATCCCTCGAACATAGTGTGGCATTGTGTAATCATAGCCTAAGCAGTACAACAACCATTAAAACATTGAACAAGGTGAACACATGCCTAAGAAAAACAACAAAGAAGGTGCCACATAGTTAGAAACCACACACAATATACTTTTGAACAATAAAACATTGAACAAGCTGGCTGAGAGATGCTTTGGGGTCCGCGAATGATTGGCTCAGCCACTCCTACTGGGATCCAATCAGCCGAAATTTACACATCCCACGAGCATCGTTGTGGTTCATGCAGATAACCCAAAACACCCTTCGGATTTAGCCTTTTTTTAATTTTACTGAGGCCATCGACAAAATCCTTCGTAACAAAAATGAACCAATTTGCTCCTGAAGTGCAATCTGATAATCTAGAAATCAATTTTCCATCACGGCCACAAGTTCAGTTGACATGAACGTTCCTAGAATAACATATCTCCACATTCTGACGTAGAGGAAACATGAAGCTCTATTTATGTGCAACAACAACATTGCAACATACATCAATCGGCCGATGCAGCGGCATTCTTTTGAAGGCGGTTATTGTTGAATTTGCTTTAGCTCTTCTGGATGTTTGTCATAATCCTCGAGTCTCTTCAACCACCTTAGACCGAGGTCACATCCAGCCTCAGCTGCTACCTGGAACTGCTCCTTTGCGAGCTTTACTGGGTCCTGCTGTATGGTCTTTTTTCGTGCCTTCCCAGTCGATGGGCTCTTGCCTGAGTTGAACCTGGTTATGACTTCAGGCACTTCAGCACCTGAAACAACCATACTGTTCACGTAAACGCATAGGCTTGGAGTAATTTAACAGTTCCAGCCAAAATAATTAACCAAGAGCTGTCCAAATTAATGGTTTAAATTATAACTTTGCCACCTATTTACTCTAAAGTAGATTTTATTCACTGAAGAATAATACAGCAACGTGCTATTATCTCCTGACACATTAGAGGTACTTCTCTACAAACCTTTCAGAAGAAGAGATCCATATGCAACTGCAGCTCCAGCATGTCCCTGAGATGTCAGAATAACATAAATAACAATGTGATACATGGGCTGCAAGTAAAACAAGATAACTTTTTAGTTGATCTCTTCCATCTGACACCTTTTCTGAAGCTCTATGGAAACACCACATGGCGGAAGCTATGTCCCTCTTGACACAATCCCCAGTTATATATACAGCACCAAGAAGATATAAAGCACCAGGATGCAACTGCAATAAAAGATTCAGGTAAAAACTGAATAGGCCAAAAGGAAAATCCGAAAATATTTAATCAACCTTCAGGTGGCAAGCATACCTGGTCAACAGCTTGCTCTATATAATGGAAAGCCTGCTGATCAGACTGAACATGATCATTCTACAAGCAACAAAGGTAAACCATCAACTGAGGTGAAGACAAATTCCATGCAAATCGTATAAAGAATGGACTATCAATTTCCTACCAAACAACTAAGATTGCATTAATGAAGCGGAATGGAAAGAGGCAAAAGACACGCGAAGCGTGAAAACCTCAATTCTTAGCCGACATCCAAGTTCATACTGTGCCTCTGGATCACCCATGTTTGCAGCTTCAACTAGCAAAGCAGCGCCACTGTACACATGGAAATTGGCAAGGGCATAATCCACATGAAATGTCTTATTGAAGGCAAGTTGTGCATGATGTGGCGGCAGAAAAATGAATGTTCCAATTAGAACACAGCCAAACAAAAAGATGGTTTTGCTCCCTTAGTATTTTACGATTTTACCAAAGGTTAAGACAGTACACATCACTACCAATTTCCTTTTCCAATCACGCTGCTAATCTCGTAATTTTCTGTCCCAAATATTAAGGCAGCCAATATTGCTGCAACTAATTAGCCGCATAACCCACAGTTAGATATACTGTTGGTACCAATTAGCTCAAAGCGCCAAGATCGATGCATGTGAGTGCTTATTGAACATTTCGAGCAAGACAATATTCCCTTAGTTTTAGTTCAAGTTACTAAAACCACGTCAATTATTTCGGAATGGAGGGAGTAACATTCAACTCCAGTTAGGATTTTGAAATGGGTTTGAGTACTCAGAATAGTTTCAAGCTATTCTTTTCTGTTACATACCAATAGCCATTAGGCCATCCACATTTCCCAAATGCTACATACACCTTATAAACATTGATCAAGATTCACGAACAAAGTGACTTTTTTGGGGAAACTAGTCTTTCACATGAGCTGCCCAGCATAGTAGCTACGAAAGTAACAAGACCAATAAGGGTAGCATACTTGGACGTCAACAAAGTATAAAATTCTTATAACAGATTTCATGACATGACCTGATACATAAATATTACTAGAACACTTAACAAGGCATACATATAGCACTAGCAAGATTTATATGCAATTTTAGCTCCGTCAGATAAAACAAACACTGAAAAGGGAAAATGATATTATCTGCAACTTGTCCATCAGATAAAACAAATACTAAGAACTCCTGTCCCTTGTATAGTGGTGCATAGTCTGCTCTGACATGATCCAGAAACTAATTATGGTACACAACAAGCTACCTGACGCACAAACAGTATCTAATATTCAGAATCATGGCACTGACATACTACCAGTTCAATTATAAAGGGTTCAGACTGAGCCAAAACGACAACATATCGATATGAGCAGAGCAGCAAAAGCTAGTTTTTTGCATCGTGTTTGCAGGTTCCTGGAACAACATTGAAACAACCACATGGAACATGCCATATGGACAACTTGAACGACGTAGCAGATGAAGTTGCATTACACTAACATCGTTAGAAGAAATGGTAACTCACATTGCCTTGCAGGCTCCGGGAACATGGTACTTGAAATGCATTTTGGCCAGCCAACATCTTGCCTGTGTATTCATATTGTCAATCTCTAGAGCCAGCTCGAAGTTCTCCTTTGCGCCCTTCCACACCAATAAGATTTGCACAACAAAAATGTTAAAACCCCAACAACGGGTCACCAAAAGGTGATGCCAAATGGGACAGAGTAGGAAGGGGAATCCAGGGCTGTACCCTAAGAAGTGGGATGAGGCGCTTGTCGTTGCGGTCGGCGAAGTCGATGACGCGATCGACCTCCTGGAGGGCGCTCCAGCCCTTGACCACCAGCTCCGTCGCCTTCTTGTTCCGTTCGTGAATCCATCTCTGCAGCCACGGGGAAATTTATTCACACCACCTAGCAGCGCGCTAGAGCATGAAATCGAATAGACAGGGAGATCCGTCGCCACACTCACCTGGTGATTCAGCGCGGACGCGAGCTGGGATGCGCGGCCGGAAGAGGAGGAGGAAGCGGCGGCCGCGGCCACCCGCCGCGCCGAAGCGGCGAACATGGCAGGGCGGCGCCGCGAGCTCAGTCGCGGAGAGCGGCCCTAGGTCGTAGCCGTTGCCAGAGTTTATTGCTGCTTGGGTCTGTTCCGCCGCCTCGTCTCCTCCGTAGCCTGGTCTTGTTACGCGGGCGGGGCTGCTATGGCCGAGCCGGAGGCTAACGGCGGTTGGAAGCGGCGCCGGCGAGACAGCCGAGGGGAATGCCGAGTTGTGGGCGTGCGTGTACCAGTGGGTTGGGGTGGGCTAGGGCCAGCCCGGCAGGCGGCAGGCCGCCGGCAGCCCAGCAGGTAGCAGTAACTGTCCGTGTGAGTATATTGTTCTTTCCTTATTTTCTGATATCTTTTGTTTTTGTTGATGTAAAAAAACTTCCTTTTTCAAATATTTTTGTATATTTTTTCCTAAATAAATTAGGCAAATGTTAAACTACAAATAGATGTTTAATTATTTAAATCCCAACTTAATTTCTTATACGACAAAAAATATCATAAACTCTTAGTGTAAGCAATCAAAACTTTCTAGCAAGGAAACACCTTTTTTACTTATTTTTTAATAAACTTATGATTTCATATGAATTTTAATTTATACTCCCTCCGTTCGGAAATAGATGGCTTAGCTATTCAAATGAGATAGCTAAGCCATCTATTTCCGAACGGAGGGAGTATAAAATATAAAATCATGGCTCGCTACATATAATCTTTTCAGCACTATCAGATTTAATTATACATGTAAATGAACTACTATGTTCTAAGTTATCCACATATATGTACATCAAATTACCAGAATTGGATCCTTTTATTATATGAAAGTAATCTAACCATGACTAACTTTCGAAAACATTTTTTTTGGGTGTGCTAATTTCCTACTTCTGTTCCACAACACAAGGTGTTTTGGTGAACTAAAACAGTTTACCGAAACGTTTTACATTGTGGTACAGAGGGAGTACAACTTAATATTTTCCTTTTGTATGTGAACTTAGCAACTACATGGCCTTGTCTTAACCTAAATAAAACCTACATCGCCTCGCTTTGGCAGGCTCTAATGGATAAGTAATAAATGAATTAGACTAGATATATTGTGAATTCAGTCTTTTTAAAATTTGCACAAGAGAATCAGAATAATAGTCTTGATTTCTTTCTTTCTCTGGTACATTATGTTCCCCCTTCTATTTTCCTAGTCTGGTGGGTGCCGGGTAGCTAAAATCCGAGTGTCTAATGAAAACTGAAACATAACAGCAGGTATGTAATTTCGTAACTACTCATTAAGCTACAAAATCTATTTATTGAACCAAACTCCAGTTATGCTACTCTGATTCTGATCGGCACAATGTTGCTGCAGCACTAAGACAGAATTTTCATGCTACCAGAGGTAGTGTGGCAGCCTGTGGGGTCGATACATACAAGAACCCCAACGTTGATCAAAGACAGGATATCACTCCATCTGAACAAAGTAACAAGCACCTACAGA